>JBBMKD010000194.1:4511731-4528855 GCA_037834095.1 Argya squamiceps
AGCTGTCAGTATTTGCTAATACTTCCCTAAAGACTAAAAAACAAAAAAAAACCAACCTGTGCTAAACCATCACAAATAGATAAAGCTGAAGTTAATGTAAAGGATGTTTCTTAACTATAAGGTGGAATTAGATAACTAATTTTTAAAAATCTGGAATCAGAAGAAACTGCTTTGCCCCTGCAATAGTTCTGTATTTATTGCAAGATTTACATACCTGCTGAAGTGAGGGGCTTAGTGCTCTTTGCACTTGGAGTTTCTCCAGGATGTGATAGTCATGAACTGGACTAGGCACAACTTACAAGAGTGGACAAGAACATAACTGTGCTAAATAATTCAGCGGAAACTATTTCATGTGCTTCTGGGGGCTTTTTGCATCTGCCCTTGTATTTTCTTCCTAAATCATTTCATTTTGGTAATCTGACTTTTACAGCAGCAGCCATTTAGAGAAGCACTAAATCACAGGCACTATAATCCTTTTTACACAAAGGAACAATTTAAAAAGGACAAACTTAATTTTTCTGGGTTTCAGTGAACTCTATCAGGGAAGTATTGTCTTTTACCATTCATTTGTGTTTGCCTTGAGCTCACCAGTGTTTTTGACCTGTAAAATCTGAATTTTCCTGATTCCTGGATTTGGCAAAGGACTGACACAGTAGATAAAAGGTCTCTTAAGCTATTCCCCTGTGTGGCCCAACAAGAGATTCAGAGTTGCAGCTACTTATCTGTGAGCCACACAGGCTCTGAGGGTCAAGCTTAACTTCCTGGGAGGCAAAATTTAAAATACCAAATGCAAAGTAAAGAGAACCTGGAGGGCAACAAAAAAGCATCTGTTGAATACCAGCTCTGATGTCTTGGTCTGGTTGGACTGTTAGAAAATGTTGGCCTTTCAACAAAGCCTATTTATGCATATAATTAAGAAATGTGATAGAAAAGTGATGCCAAATTTTAAATATTGCAGACTGCCAGGACTATTCACCACCCAGGTTTTTGCTGTTGCTCACTAATTTCCCCATGGCTGGCTTTCAGTTTGAGCCAGATTGATGAACACTTGCAGTGAGGAGAGGTGCATTGATCAGGGTAGGTGGGAACTGAAGGAGATGAGCAGGGGAAGCCTTTAATGTAAATTCTCCTGTAAAGCAAAACTATATTTTTGCACGTAGTTCCTTGTATAATCAAGAAAGCAAATTATATAAAGCAGATCTTTGATCATGAGGATGTTTTCCATGCAAAGTATGCTGCTTTTCCTACATTAATATCCTGTTTGCTCCTAATGAAGGCAGAGCCTGCAATTTTTGTTACAATCCAGTACCAACACAGTCATCATTTTCTTTCATTTTGATTTTCCTCAGATTTCTTTCATGGGGGATCAGTTGCAGGTGCCTGAGTCTGGAGAGGAGCAGGTGTGAAAGATCAGGTACAATCTGATGGCTGATGCAAACCAAAAGGTTTCTGTTGAACATTAGATTTTTTTTCACCCATGGAGCCAATTTTCCTTCCACTGTGTGTTTTGTCCAGGGTTCTTTCAGTTGGTTCATGTCTCTCCAAACCATTTCAAGGAAGAGCAGAAAATTGAAAATTTCTCAGAAAATTTCTTCGCAGAGGAGAAAATTGAATTTTGCCATGAACATCTCTATTTTCCATGTGGAAAAAAGCAAGGAATGTCCAACAGAACGGGTGGGGGAATTTTCTGAAGGTACAAAACTCAGCAAACTGAAGCAGAGAGAGGAGATCCTCCCAGTTTTCATGGCAGGCAGGATTCACCCGAAGAACCCTTGTGGGCCAGGATGTGCTGTTAAAACATCCTTCACTTATCTCTGCTCCTTGGAAAATGGCTTTTAGCTGAGCTCCCCACCTGAACAAGGCTCCCACTCAGCTGGATTCTCACCCATGCCCCTTCCTCTGCCTCTTTCTCCATCAGCTGACACTCTTTTGCAATGTAAGTGAGGTTTTTTTGTGAGTGTGAGTTGGTTACAGTGGGGAGAAAACGGTTTTATGGACATCTCTTGAGGAGGCAGTATTGACCAGGGAAAAGACTGACAGAAGTGTCATTGGTTTATTGATGCAGCCTGCCAGCAAAGGGAATATTGAGTCCTGAACGTGAGGATTTTTCCATTTTTCCATGTGTGTGGAGGGGTGAGGAGACGTGAGCTGCTCTGCCAGGGAGCAGTGGCAGGGATTTCACCCATCCCTGGTGCAAGGGTGAGAGAAGCAGAGGTTTCTGCTTCTCAGAAACCATCACTTGTCCTGGAGAAATGTAAGCACATTTATCTGTGACTGCCCAGCAGCAAGATGGGAATCATTATTTTGGCCCCAGTTCATTTTAACAGCAGTGGAATTAAAACCCACCCTGTTGACTTTTTTTCTCTCCCCCAGAGGAGGCAGCCCCCTCCCTGCCTGGCTGGATGTCCTTCCCAGAAAACCTTCTGGGAAGAGAAGAAATATAATTCTGCACCTCATTCTGCATCTGGTGGAGCTCAACACACCTAAATCCACCTAAATCTGGTTCACAGCTGAAGCTGGGCCCAGCCTCTCTGCAAGACAACACCACAAATACCCAGCAGAGAAGCTGATTAAAAACTTTTCCAGATAGCTGGTAGCTGGCTGCAATTTAGAAATGTGAGTTGCTACACTGAGATGCTGAAAACTGTAAACAGCATTTGCATTTTGTTATGCATGTTTTGCATAACTTTAAGGATGATTTCTTTATCCCCAAGTGGGTCTGTTTTGAGCCCATAATGTACTGTGAAGTTCCAGGAACAGGAAAAATTTGTTGAGCACAAACAGGCCAGCATCACAGCAGACGTAAGAGTGTTCAAGCAAAGAGTGTTTTGCATCAAAAATGGATATACATTTGCATTTTTGATGCAAAAAGCTACTTAATCGTCACTGCGGATGGAGCCCATAGCTGAGGCAGTGCAGAATTCTATGAAATTGAAAAGTTCTGTGTAATTTCTGAAAAACAAAGTCTATTTTGCACGGGTCTAACTATAGCTAATATTTAAACCAATTTAATCATCAGTGAACTAACGTGGCAGAAGCACTCCCAGCTTCTTTATCACTGCAAGTTTTTCATGTCCCTAGCTGTGTGCAGTGTGCTTTTTTAAAACATATTTAATGAAACGTTTATCCTATTTAATTGCTAGGAAAAAGAAAAAAAGAAGTGCAGAAAGATTGAGATCTGAATTTTAAACATCCTCATTTTAGGTGTGTTGATTTTAGTTCTCAGTTTTCAGGGAGTTGTGCTGGGGGAAACCTCAGCACAAGATTCCTCTGGAAAGGCAAAGTTGAAGTTTTTTCATCCCAGGCACAGTTGTTGTGTCAGAGTTAAGGTGCCTGTTCTAGAACTTGCTTTGAAATCACGCTCTGTGATTAGTGCCCTGGGCTGATTGAGAATTCCAGACTTTTATTCCCAAAATCCTGATTTTTAAATCACTATTTTATGGAGAATGAGTTCTGGTTTTTGTACTTGGGAGTCACCATAAATTGATTCTCTGAGTTAGATGCTCCCTGAAAAAGGAAGTGACCTCTATCCCAAAGCTGCTTTTAATCCAGTTATTTGTTACTATTGACTTAATTCTTTCTTATGCAATAAAAAGATATAGAATAGAATAGAATAGAATAGAATAGAATAGAATAGAATAGAATAGAATAGAATGTAACATAATATAGATAATATATTATATATTATACATTATACATTATATGCTATATTATATTCATTATATAAAATATATATTATATTTATTATAATATATTTTATAATTGTATATATAATATAATTTATTTCTCATGCAATCCTCCTTGCTCTCCTTGATTGATTTTCATTTTAGTGAGCAAATGTCTCCTCTATCAAAATCCCACCACACATTCAGTCCTACCAGACTGACTGGACAATGCAAACTAAGCAATGATTTTATACCCAGGACCAAGCCCACCTCCCTGAGCTGAGGAGGTGAAGTAGAGATGTGGAAACTGCCCAGGACTCCTCATGCAGATGGGTGATTACCTGTTGTCCCTGACAAGGTGGCTGATCTTGCTTAGTCTCAAAAAAAGAAAAAACAAAAGAAAAAAAAGGGAAAAAAGGGGGGGAAAAAAATCTCAATTTTTTTGAAACTGTTTAGAAAAGACCTCTGAATTGCAATATAGGATCAGAAGAAACACATAATTTTAAGTCAGTAGTGTGGTTGGTCTTTTTTCTTTTTTTGCATTGACATTATTAAATTAAAAGAAGATTCCTCTTCCACAGAGTAAGAGAGAACTACTTTTTCCTTCTATAATCCGAATTTCCTGTGTCAAAGGCTTAAGATACTTTGTAAATACTGTGTTAATACATTTTGAATTCTGTGCAGCATTTCTAGACAATGTCATTAGCCTGAGCAGGGAATCTCAGTCAAATGTCAGGATCTTGTCTGTAAGGTATTTCCACTCTTTAAGTGTAGTGCAGAATGTCACTGTCATTCCAATTAGTGCAGCTGATTGGTATTAAATTTGTTTCATTTGACATACTGCAATATTTTGCTTCAAGCCAGACATTTTGTACACCACACAGAAACACCACATAATAACAACAGACATTAGGGCTGGTGGCAGATAGGACCTCTAAGAATTGTCAAAGAAATCAACTTTCTCATTTTTGCAACGTTTCAACTCTATTTGTTGCAGCAGCACTGACAGATATTTTAGGGCAATACAGAGATGGCAACCACAGCATTTACATTCATGTGCTCCTGGTTTGCTGGGCAGTAATACTAATTTACTTTGCCAAGTAAGGACACTCATTTTTAACACTTCACTCATTTGTCGTTGGACATTCTTTGCCTGAGAAATGGAGAGGATGAAATTTAAAGTAAGATTCTCAGTGTTAGTCCCCCTCTCCTGTGGGAGTTGGCCAAGCTGAAGCAACTCTAAACCCAAGGCTGTGGGAAACCCCTTTGGAGTTGTGGTGAGCAGTGAAGGTTCATGGGAGTTTGCATGTTAATGAGGTTGTTCCATATAAGGTTATGTTTTTATGAGTGGTCAGTTACATTGTACAAATATGGTTCTGTTCCCTGTTGGAGTTTCTGATTGGATCTGTAACCTCAGACCTACCACAAATATTATTAAGTTTTCCTCAGTTCTGGGTCCTTTGTTGGTTACCCCACAGAGTTCTCCTGTGCACTGTGCACAGTTTTGGGGCACTGTCCCTATTTGCTTTTATCCCTTATTAAAGTGTTATTTGTCCAGTGCCAACCATCATTCCCACTCCTAATTATTTCCTTGCCACCCTCTGCCCTGAAGTCAGGGGACCTAAAGATTTGTCACAGTCACCCCCACTGTGACATTCCTCTTAAGTGTCCTCTGAACTGGCCTTGTGAGGCTTTGGAATCCCAAGGGTGGAGCAGTTCCCCTTCCCACAGGGATTATCAGTTTAGGAGCTGAATTCACCCTGGAGTCACAGGATCACAGAATGTTCTGAGCTGGAAGTGTTAGGAAAATTAATCCATAAACGCCAGAGGTTTGTGTCCAAAAAGGAGACAGAGGAGGCCTTTGACTTTATTCCAATAAAGGGAGAGGCCATGGGGCATTTCCCCTGGGGTCTCTCAGATTTTGGAGGACGCAGCCTCCTATTTATACCAATTTCCTGGCCCCATTTCCCTCTCTCTTTCCCCATTGACTGAGGTACTTGAGAGTTACAGACTTCCCACAGTGCCTGATACCTAAATTTCCCCTTTAATGCATAACCCCCTTTTAATTTTTAATTCTTATGGAATTTATGGGTTTTCCCCATTGTTTCTTTCATTTTTCAATATCCAATTTCATTAATCAGCAAACCCACAGTTTGTTTGTTTGTAAAGGTAAATATCTTCTTTTCCATCCATCCATCAGTGGCATCCCTCCCGTGGTGTCTTTTACCTCTCAGTGCTGGTTTTATCTAGCAGCAGACCCAGAGTTTGTTTGTAAAGATAAACCTGTCATTCCTCTCTCAGAAGGGACCCACAAAGATCAAGTCCAGCTCCTGACCCTGCCTGGTCACCCCTGAGAGGATTGTTCACATGCTGGGAGGGAAACACTTGGAAAAGTGTAAGTCCCTGGGCTGAGGGGCATTTGCAAGGGATTTTCTTTGTACAAGGGTGAGGGTGCAGGGAGAGAGCCCTGAGCTCTGTGCAGGTGATGTTTGGCCTCACCTTTACCTTCTCCTCTCTGCCATGCAGGGGCCCCACCCTTCTGTCTGATGGTGGTGTGTAGCCCTGGTTCCGTGCCTGAGGTGGTTTTGTTTTCTGAAATTCTTTTCCCAAAGAATTTTCTGTCAACAAGAAAATGTCTTTGTAACTGTACCATGTTATTCATTCCTTTTCCTAGGAGGGAATTCTTCTTAATGTCCCTCTGGTCTGACCAATGTGAATGAGGAGGTTTTGCCTTTGTTTCTCCAAATTGGTCTGTGTAAAATAGTATAAAAGGGAGACACATCCCAAAAATAAAGAAACCACTTTCAGCCTTCTGAATCTCGAAGTCTGTGTCACTGTGGTGTAAAACAACACCAGTAGTCATGTCCTCAGCACCCAAATATGTCTTGGGTGCCCTCAGGTAAAATATTCAGGGAAGAATTTGAGTACCCAGTGGTTTGCAGAGGCATCTGCAAGCTCGTTGGCAGTTTTGCAGAAGATGTTAAAATGTGAATGGAGACTGAGCTGCTCTGCTCTCTGCCATTACTGGCCATGCAAACTAAACAAAAGATGTGCTGGCAAGGCACTGGGGAAGGAATGGCAGAAGAGGAGGAGCCCTCCATCCACACTGCCTGTTTCTGTATAAATAGACCTTCCTCTGTCTGCCTGTCAGTCAAACATCCTCCACTAGACTCACATCAGGAGCATTTATGCATGCCTAACTTAACATTTTACCTTGCTACAATGCACTTGTATTGAACAACAGGGCTCAGCTCATCCATCTGATGTTGGTGGGTGCAGTGATAGGAGGAGAGAACAATTGCTGAACCAAAGGAGCTCCTCACACAAGTAAACACAGCTTTTCTTCCCACATTAACCCAGCAGTGTAATTACACTGACAATGGGACAACTGTCAGATTTTTCATCTGCATGACAGATTCCTCGGGATCCCTTTCAGGCACAAGCCTGGGTACCATTTCCATCACAGGGAGCCAGCAAGCTTCAGGAATTCCTTGGTAACAGAAAATGTTCTGGAGTAGAATGATAGCAAACAGTTTGAGGGATGAGAGAAAAGGAGGGTATTACATACTGAGAATATTTATGTAGAAGTATTTGTAAAAATAATCCCAGAAAAAAAAGCACCTTTCTATGTCTTGAATGTCACAAGAGGAAATTTTCAGAGGATACATTGCAATCTCTTAAAATGATTCCTGGTATATTATTTATTACACTGGCATTTGGGGAACTATTATTTTTGTTTTCACTTCTTGTGGCTTTCAAAACATGATAGTACTACCCACATTTTCAATCAATAACATGACATTCTCAGGCATCATTTCTCTGAGATCCAGTGATGGCCAGAATTTCAACCATCATCTTGAAATATCAGCACAGGACTGCTCAGTCAAGTGAAGCATCACTTCTCTTTTCTCAAATGTGCAAACCAAACCACATAAAACAGACTGGTCCTTTAGGAGACTTGGCTCAAATCAGGACCCAGAAAACGTTCTCATAGTTCAAAATTAGTTTTAATAAATTCCTGAAAAGAACAGAAAAAGATCTTACAAGTTGCAGAGCTTTTCTCTCCCCATGAAAATGTATAACAATTGCTCCCATATTTATCTGGGACTGACTGTTGTTAACAACCAAAATTAACTAGAAAATTGAAAGGAGGGATGGAATATTCTCAGTTTGGAAGGACAGAACAGCCCTGAAAAGATTTCTAGGCACTTTTAAGTGCACAGAAGAGGTTTTTCCATGCAGGCATTGAAGTCTGGCATGTCTGAGCCTGGTCTGAGGCAGAATCTGTGCAGCAGAGGCACCAGCACCACACACTGCAGGAGCAGCCAGGGGCTGGGCGCCCTGTGTTCCTGGTGCTTTGCAGAGGTTTTGTTTGCACTCCATTTCACCAGGGTGAGCTTGGTCAGAGGGCAGGAGCTGGGGAGCACTGGGGGATATTTGCACAGTGCACTGCAGCTGCTGCTACCAGGGAAATATAAAATTGTTTAATGGTGCCAGGAGACTCCAGTGGAAGTGAGAAATCCAAGGCAGACAAGTAATCATCCCTCTGGGAGGGACAAGAGTTCCCTGCCCAGTGGAACCCAGGAAAATAGGGTTATGGCTGCTGTTGGTCCCTCCAACCATGAGGGGTATGAACTGGAAGAACCAGCAGGAGCTCAGGGAGATTAAAGCAAACAAAACCCTCCTTCATGCAGCTGTTGCACAGCTTTTAATGGAAGTGATATGTGGATGGAGCAGAGCTGCACCAGGAGCTGCTGTAATAGGGGTAATATATCCTGTAGATAAACATAACAAAACGTCCTACAGAAAGCATGCAGGGTCCTCTGGGATTTTATGCTATAGCTTTATGGACTTTTCAAATGAATATGTATTAAATCTAGCATATTAAATGTATGTCTAATTACTTGTATTTTTAGTGGCTGTTGACAGAATTTATCCCAGCAGCTCTATTTACTCATGTATGAGAGAAGAGACTCTATTATCTACTGCTTGCAAAGTCTACATCTGTTTTTGTTCCATTCTGCTGCCATGTAGCTTTAGCACTGCAAGCAGGAGTTACTTCATTCTGTCAGAACACATAATCATCCCAGGTTAATTCAGAACTTCCCTTCTTTCTCCCAGCATTACCCTTTTACATCCATTGCTCCTTTGTTTTGGGTCACTGGGCCAGGCTTTCTGTCTTGTTATCAGAGTTCTACAGTCTGAAACCCCTCCAGTTCTTAACAGATGTTGTTGCAGGCAGGAGATATTTAACCACTGGTGCTGCACAGGTAAACAGAGACGTAGTGGCAGAAGGTGAAGAATTGTGTTCCCAAACAGAAATGACACAGTGAGATGTTTTACTAAGGCTCATCTTAAAATTATCTGGGGTTTAGAAAATCTAGTGTCCCTTGCCGTTGTTTGCCTTCAGCTGTCCCTGGGATTTCACTCAGCCTTTAGAGGCTCTAAGCAGATCACCAAATAACTAATATTGCTCTAAATACTGCACTGGGAAGAACTGTGTATCAGGCTCTCCTGTTCATCAGTCTGAACAGAATTATAGTGACAATAAAGTCCTGACCTTTTGGTCTAATAAAGACTTTATCCAACTAGGATATCATACCCATTAGTCACTAGAAAATGAGGAAGGGGCAGGTGTATATTAAAACTTAAATTCCTTGTGAGTTTAGGAGCCTAATCCTGGTTTGAGGTTTTATATCTTAGATCAGAATCTTGGAGCTGAACTGCTGTGTCATATGTTTCAATAATCATCACTATTTTCTCTTAATACACATCTCAGGAAAGATGTATTTCTGCTTCCTGCTATCTCCTTTCATATAACTTGTGGCCCTATCATTTTCTCAGGCTGGGAAAATAATCTTCCCAGAAGCAGGAGGTAGCATTATCCTGGCTCTGTGTTAACATTCCTCAGAATACTCCAGGCTCATGCTCATGTTTCCCACTCCATGGAATATATTTATTCAACACCTTCTTTTTTTTTTTTCCCTTGCTGCAAATTGTACAGACAATCCTTTCAACTGCTGAACTGCTGTATTACAAGAGGCCCCAACCAACTGCTTTTACTCTGGCAAGCTGCTGTGCTTGCTGAGTTTCCTGCAGAGCATGATAATGCATGTAAAGCATGGCCAGGAAAAGCCCACTGGGAAGTGCTGCATCCCAGGGACACGCAGCAGAACGGGTTTGGATGTGATGCTTGTGCTGAGCCTCTCAGCCCAGAAAGAGGCAGCCTTGAGTGGGAGTTCCTTGAGAGGATGGGGAAACGTAGATTTTTACACACTGCAGACACCCCAGTGATCACCCATTTTTCTGAGGGTAAGTAAAATAAAAGTTTGATTTTTAAGTGTATGAACTAAGACAGATTTTGTTTCTGCTGGTGGTATTGGTACAGCCAGAGAAAACAAAGCTCATGCCAGTGTGGCAATGCTGTGTCTGCTCTATAAAAAATATGGAAGTGCTCAAGGCCAGGTTGATGGGAATTTAGGCAGCCTGGAGTGGATGGTGTCTTTGTCCACAAAAGGGGAGCTGGATTAGGTGATCTTTAGGGTCCCTGCCAACCCCACCCTTTCCTGACTGTAGAAATTTCAAACTCTCGTGCATCTCTTCTGCCACCTTTCACATTTGTCATCTATGCGAAAAATGTGAAATTAAATTACATTTCTTGAAGCTGAGCTTAGTCTCTTCTTTCCCTGATTTTGGTCACAGCATCTCCAGAAAAAGGATGGAGGAAAAAGAAGGAAGGATTTACTGTTTGTCCTGAGTGCTCTGAGTAGAGAGCAGCCACAGCAGGGCCCTGCTTTGCTCACTGTCCCTTTTCCAGTTCTGTGTCTATTGTTCCATTAAATCTTTAATGCAAAAGCTTCATATGCTTATCTGCTTGATTAAGTATACACTATCTTCTTTCATCTTCATCATTAAGCTGACAGTAATTACACCAAATTGAATGCATGACCTCTAAGTGTTTGCCCCAGTAAGTTACCAGAGAAGGACTGGTTACAGTTTAATCCACTTCCATCAAAGTTACAAAAGATTTAGTTCCCCCAGTACAGAGACAAAGATTCACATCAGAAAAAGGTGCAGATAATTGCCATTTATTACCTGCAATACAAATCAGGGATGAATCCTCTATCTGTGCTGGCATGAAAAATAACCACTACTCACTGGAGCGAAAGGTGGTGACCCTCCAGCTAATGAAGCATCAAAACGTAGCCAGCAAAAAGGATTGACTTTCAAAGTCAGTGAAATGGACAAGAAAAACATAAAATGGTAAATATTTTATATATTTTCAACAATTAACACTAATTAGTTTTCTTGGGGTTTTTTATTTGCTCTTGTTAATTCAGTCCTGCACAACAGGCTCAGCTAAACCCTAACATTTTTGTGGGAAACTGTTTCATGTTGAGAAAGCTTAAAAATATAGGCAACCCCCCATATTATTCAAATAGAAAGCTCTTCTACTCTCATGCTTCTGTCAGATTACAAGTCTCAGATAGACCTGCCTGTCTCCTGGACGGAGTCAGACAGCCCTGCTCCTGTGGAATCAGCCCCCAGACGTGACAGGCTGTGGTATTACTGCAGGAAAACCCAGCTCTGCTTTGTTTGTCTGGAAGGGAATGGAGTCAGACCCTGTTTGTTTTTAGCACAACAAACAGGAATAAATGTCACTCCAACCACTTCTCAGGTACATGGCTACATCTGTATTTAACATTTTGACCTAGCTGTAATTGGCTCTGATCAATCACTAATTACTTTCAATTTAAACATACATGAGAACTAGTAAAGGGCTGTTCTTTCAAATATTTTTCTGATAGAGCACCTTTTATTGGATTTATTCCACAAGAAGCTATAGTGGCACAGGTCAGTGCCAGTGAAAAGCTACTCTTCAAGAAAACAAAATAATTAAAGTGTATTGGGTTTATCTGGACGCTATTTCTATGAGCTGTTACAAAAGTTTTGTTTGCTACATGACAATTTACTACTTTAGTTCCTAACTTGCATCAGTTGGCACATAATGAGATCAAGTGAGAGCTCAGCCTTAAGCTGTCTGTCTGTCAGCATATTATCTGTTCTGCCATGGAATAGGAGCTAGCAGAGCAGCTTGGATAAATCAGCTTTTGCAGTTGTCATTTCCTGCTATGTGGGGACTTTATGGTAGGAATACATTGTCTAGATTAGGCATGGATTGATAGCTTTGCTCTCCAGGAATGATGAAGCAATATCAGAGATGATCATTATCCACAGAGGCAGCTTCTTCCAGCCAGCCACTGCTTCACCTTCCATGGGAATAACTTTTCTCCATCTCCTTCCACAGAGCTGAGCCCGTGTGAGAAGCAGTGAAAAATTCCATCTGTGAGTGCCTTTGAACCCAGCTGAGCAGCTGCTGGAACAGAATCCCTGAAAGCTCTGCAGTGGCTGGACACAGCTCCTCACCAGCTTTAAGGGAACAAGGAGGCAACATCAGATTTCATTCAGCAGGAAGGAGAAGGAAAGAGTATGAGAAAAAAAGAAGATAGTACAATTCAGTCTCCTCAAAGGAGAGTGAATGTGTCTCAGAGCTGGAGCAAAGGTTGGAACTGGAATGTAAAATATTGCACAAATCCCAGCCCCAGTTTCAATCCCAGTGCACATCAGAGCAAATCAAGGCTGCTGTAATTTAAATGGTGGCAGTCCCACACAGTGGAGTGTGGAGACCTCTCATTTTCTGTGGTTGGTTGTGGCAGGAGCCTGGCTCGGGAGCCCACCAGGTAACACTGGGCAGGAATCCTGTCAGCCGTGGTGTGTGGTACCTCTTCTGAATTTCCATACCTTTTCTATTACAACACTTCATTCCTTGTAGAAAAGACACAGGAAAAAAAAAATTAAAATACATTTCTCTTAACTTTAAAGGTATTTCACACTGGCAGTTTCTGGTTTGTCTTGATCCCTCAGACCAGATCTTGTAATGCCCCTTTCCAGCTGTCCTGCCTTTGAACCTGTCTGTCTGAAGAGCTGGAGTTTAAGAACTTCTGTTCTTTTGACCTCTTACTAGAGGCAACAAAGACCACTGAGGAGCTTGGCTGCAGTGAAACGTGCTGGTGATGATTAGTAATCAAATCATTAGTATTTGATTGCTAATGCTGTGTAAATTTTATTATACCAATAATTATTACACAGAAGTCTGCACCCACCTCTCCAAATTCTGTTTTCACACCTCTGGGACCCAGAAATGCTGGCTGGACACAGTCCCTACTCTTTAGAGCACTGGCTCAGGTAAAAACGATTCTTACACACAGAGCAGTTACTCCAAGAAAAAATCTGATTTCATAGCTGTCCATGAGAATCCTTTGATTTTGAAAATGCTGGTTTTCCATATGAGATAGCTGAAGCATGAATATTTCCCCCGTGATAAAAGATGAATCAGCTTTCCCCAGGAGCATCTCCCAGACCCATTGCAGTCTGTCAATCCAGGGCTCTGCTAAACTGAGCCTGTCCCTCCTGCCAAAGTGTGATCTGGTTCTGAGATGTGGCATGTGGGCACTGAGATTAAACCTTCTAACTTATCACTTATGAATTAAGCTGGGATTGAACATCAGAGGCATCAAAGTGGTTTTTTCCCATATCACAAACTGAAGAGATTCTTATAGTATTCTGACAAGGCAGAAATATAAGAATCAAATCAAGCAAAAATTGTAAAGAGGTAATGCAAGAAATGAAATCAAATGCTGTAGAAGCTGAAACTTGAAGAGCAGGGATTTGATAGGAGCCTCTTTTGTACTCGTGTAAGAATGAAATAAATATTATCTGGCAGCATGTGTGCCAATGTGCTGAGAAAAATAGAGAAGGTGCTCTCTAACTCAGGATAAGATTCCTGACCCCATTTCTTCAAATGCTTGCTATTCACAGGCTGGGAGCTATTGTTGTTTTTTTAATGCAGATGTGAATCAGGTAAAAGTTTTACTTCAATTCATTACTACATTTTCAGAGCCCATCTGGGAGCACGTTGGAAAGCTGAACTCCCACCTGAAGGCCCCAATATTGCAGGTTCTCCCCCAGGTGCCCGGATTTAAACTCAGCCAAACACTGTTGGCTTTAACACCAAGTAAATGGAAAGACTTCTGACCCCTGTTACCACCTTCATGCTGCTGTTGGACTTGATTTGGTCCTCACAGAATTCTTTCTGGCATCTCTACAGAAGCAGAGCCTGCCCTATACATTGCAGTTTGGAGTAGGACTTTGTTGTTTGTTTACCTAATTTCCACCAAGCCTTTGGAAGGAAGGAGACATATGGATGCTATATATAGGAATTATTTCTCTCCAAATAAAGTGCAGCTACCTGTGGACTCAACAAGGCAGCTGTTTAAAGATCACACTAATTTTTGAACGAGGAAAACAAAACGTGATTTCAGGATCTTTGTGCGAGTCAGCAGCATCTGTGTTTAATGCAGCAATCAGGCAGTGCTTTGCTTTTGGAATAGTACAGGATTCAGTTTAAACCTTTGGGATTTCAAACTAATCAAATTAAAGATCAAGCCAGGGACTGATGCTTTAAAGATGGATGCTGATGTAATTTTTTTTTTTAATAGAATGCCATTAGAGTTGGGAGGAAGCAGTGAGGCACGCTCCCTTGTCATGGTCCTTTTTTTGAAAAAGGACCTTTTTCATGACATTGAAACAATGTTCATCATTGCTGAGTAGACTCTTTCAGCAGCTGGGGGGGAGGGGGATTTGTCAAACTATTGCATTCACCTCTGTGGCAGTCAGTAAGCTTGGATCCTCCAAAGGATGAACTTCACCAATGACCACTTTTGCAACTGCATATCCAGCACTAAATAAGTACCAGCACACAGCAAAAATGGACATGGTTTATATAGGAATGGCAGACATGGCATGTACATGCTAATTATTTTAATTTTCATGCACTTCTGCTGAATTTTTCCATTCCCACCCTACTGAGGATGGTCACAATGCCATCATGGTGTAGGTGAGAAAATGGACAAATACAAAGAAGAGTTAAAAATATTCCTCAGTTGCAGAATCATGTTTATCAGTTCCGTAGCTGCTTTCATATTAAATGTTCCTTTTATTTGCTTGTTGTAAAACAACATTTAAATATTGTGAAAGATTATGAGTTGGGAAAAGCATTCTTTACACCCCTTATGCTGGTAATGCTAGAGCATTACTGCAAATAAATCAAAGAATTCACTTTGCTGGTATTTGGTTTAAGGCTTTTCCTTTCAAGTACAAGAAACATCTCAAGCAAGCTGCTTGCCACCCACGGAAGAGTTTGTAATATGTAAAGGTTACATTGAAAATAAATAAAACCTCAAATGCAAACTCATTCAGGCAGCGATTTTTCTCCTCAGAGCACCCCAGCCCCTCACTGTGCATTCCAATACACAGCCCAAAATGTGCTTATTTCCCAGCCTGGTGCTGGGGATCATTTCAAGCCCATAGGTCCAACCAGGAGAGGGATCGTTCAGAACCCTTGAAACTCTTAAAAAAAAAAAAATACTATTTTGATCACACTAAGACTTTTGCCTCTCCCCCTTCCCATCTGTTTTTAAATGTCTGGATGCTCAAATATCCCTGTGGGAAGGTGCTGAAGGAGCTGCTCATCATCGTGTGCTGACGCAGAGGGACAAATGTCTGGGGAATTCTGGCTCTGGCACCTCCAGATTCCAGGGCAGGGAAGTTTCTGAAAGGTTTGGATCCCTCATTCTTTGCTGGTTCCCCAGCACAGCTCCAGGTCCTGAAGGCTTTCCTTCCAGAATGCAGTTTTAATGAACAGAGTTTAGCACAAGCTTTATATTTAGCTTCCCTTGTAATAAACGATGCTGCTGCTTCTGAGATCTGTGGAAATAGGATGTTATTTTTAATGGGCAGGAAGATATGATCCGTGTTTTCTGGTCAGATTCCCAAAGTCTGAAATGGGTTTGTGTGGCTGGAAAACACCATTTGAGTTTTAGCTTTTGTCTTAAACATTACAAAGAGGAAACTTTCTTTTGAGCATTCATCAGCTGATATGGTTTAGGGCTGTTTTTTTGGGGGTTTTTTTCATTCATAACAGTGAAGCAGAACGTTTGGAGGCCGTTCTTAAAACTGAGATAATGTTAAACAGTAACTATAGAAATGCCATCCAGAGAGGGGAACCTCAGGATGGAGCTATTTTTTAATTATATAGGTAAAGTAAGATTCCACATTTGACTTAAATACAATAGAAATCACAATTATATATATATATATATCACAGTTGTGATCACAAATATATAGATACAACTGTCAACCTTTTGCACAGAACTGTTCAAAACTTTTTTCTAAAAAGCCAAGTTCTTTACAGAAAAAGCAATTCCCTCAAAACAGAAATGCTAATTTTTTAAACTAATTGCATCAAGCTAAAGCAAATGTTGTAGGTATTTATATTTTTATTTGAATGTTGATAATGTTTAAATATTTGCTTTTCAGAAGGTATTGTGGTTCATTCAGCTTTCTGTGTGCTTTTATTTTGTTTTGTGTTATATTTGAATATCTCTTGAATATTAATACAGAAAACATTTAATAGCTCCACATTATTAAGATTTTGAGATTTCTCTCAGATTTCCATCCATTTTTTTCAAAATGCAAAACTGATGCTGAATTTCATTCTAACCCAAAGTAAATATTAACTGGAATTTTTCCATTTTGTCAATAAACTCAATCAATATCTGATATAACCTTGTTAACACACTTAGAATTTAATTTTGTATACACAACAAACACTACCTTGAGCAATGGTATTGAGGTGTTTTTTTGTGCAAGTACTTTAAGACTTTGGCCTCCTGGAGGTTGCTCACATGTAAATTCAAGTCTCAAATTTCTAATAATCACTGAACAAAACTGTAAAATCGTTTAGATATGATCTCAGCTGATTGCTGAGATTTGATTTAATAAACACCAAATGCAAACTTAAAATTTCTTTAGGTTCTGACATGTTGTCAATACAAACTCATCCCAGCTTGTGATGGCAAGGCTCAGTTTGCTCACAGAATGCATTTTCCTGTTCTGATAACAAACCACTGCTCATGGAAGGTATTGGAATCTTACAGAGAAGCATGAATTTGAACAGAAGGCAATTTCTATGCTGCTAAATGTGAAATCATAATGTTTTTGCTACATAAACCAAGCTTATTTCACAGCACAGAAAAAAAATCAAGCGAAAACCATGATATCCTGAGTCACTGAAGTGAAGCAATTTTTAAGAAAGCCTAAGATGTTAATTTTAAAAATCTGCCTAAATACTTTCTGGGTGGAACTCATTTATATATGTAGGGTATAAATGGCGGCTGTTCTTTCTCAGAATGAAATTTTCTTTTCTTCCAGTCCTGGGGTTGTGGGGATGTTTTAAAGCGAGTTCTGCAGCACAGCAAGGTGGGAGGAAAGGAAAGGAAAGGAAAGGAAAGGAAAGGAAAGGAAAGGAAAGGAAAGGAAAGGAAAGGAAAGGAAAGGA
>JBBMKD010000194.1:4531378-4604896 GCA_037834095.1 Argya squamiceps
CTTCTCCTTCTCCTTCTCCTTCTCCTTCTCCTTCTCCTTCTCCTTCTCCTTCTCCTTCTCCTTCTTCTTCTTCTTCTTCTTCCTCACCACCACCTGGGTTTTGTTCTCTTATTACTGAGCATTATTTGTTTTCTTGCCTCACAGCTTACCTGCATTGTCCCCTCCCATTTTTGGGGACTGTGGAAGGTCTTTCAGGATGCTCCAGACCTTGCAGTGAATCAGAGCCTCTGCCTTTCACTTCTGCTGCTGCTTCCCCTGCACAACCTGCCCTTTGCCATAACTTCAGATTCCCATTTCCCAGCTTTTAGGGAGATGCTGACCACTGCCTGCTGAACCCAGGTTATCAGAGAGGGTGGATTTACAGTGTGAGGAGTTTGGCTTATTTCTAGAACAGGAACGAATATTTCTTAGTAGTTTCCCCTTGTAGATTCCTTAACTCACCATAAAATACTCTCAAGATTGGATTCATCAGCTCTTGCCAGGCCACAAATTGCTGCAGATGAATAATGGATATTCCCCACTCCCAGGTTTGCCTCTCCTGCCTCAGCCTGGCCCTGCTTCCAAGTGGCTGCTGAGCTTCTTCAGCTGCTGATGAAAAGCAAACAGCCACCAAGGTGCCATGAGTGGCACAAATTCATCATCCATTCCTCCAGTCCAGGGATGCCTTGCATTTTTGAAACTATTTTCATTCCTTTTGGAGCCTGGAGACTGCTGAAGTAATAATAGCTTACCCTAGGAGCAGATTTCTTAGTAAACACTATACCTCTGTGAAAAAATAGCTATTATTGTGTTCGAAAGGAAGCCAAGGAGACAGATTTATTGGATTTGCTTTTTTTGGTTGGGTTTGTTGTTTTGTTTTTTTTTTTCAGTTGATTGGTTGGGCATTTTTTGTGTTTGTTTTGTTTTGTTTTGTTTTGTTTCGTTAATTCCAAATACTTGTTTCTTTGTTAAAATAAACAGAATTTGGGGGGAATTTTAATCCACCCATTCCAGCAGAAATGAGCATGATTTACCTTTTTCTGGGTAACTGTCATTGTCATTTGAGATGTCTTTTTGTTAACTAGGTGCCTCATAACACAGCTTGCATCTCTGTATCTCACAAGCCAAAATTACAGTTTACTGAGCAGAACTCTCACCTTGCTCTAAAAGTCACAGATCTTGGTAAGGAGGAAACTCAAATCTTATTTTGGAACTCCTGTCTGTATCCTCCCCTGTAGCTGAAAGGACTCACTGTCAGTAGCAACTGGAGATCTAAGAAAAGCTTTTCTATTTTGATACCTTCACAGCTGAACATAGATCTGGGAATTTTATGCTTTGGGGATACTTATGCTACATGTAAAAATAGGTGAAATTGAATCAATATTATGAAAAAAAAGATATTTTGTCTATAAATGTTAGTGGAAGAGTTTAAATATTTGGTTTCACACTGCTCAAGCTAGTCCATTCAGTCTCAAAAACCAACGTAGAAGTGACTGATGGCACATAAAGTAATCAATGCATTTTAGGCATCCATAATCATGTTCCTCTTTTCACCTAATTAATTGGGCAACCCCAAGTTTCTTCCCCAAACTTCAGTATTGACCTGCAAAGGGTCAATTGATAAGGCTCCATACAGTTAAAAATCAGCAAGGATTTGTCAGCAATTAAGAGCCAGCTGCCCTCTGGATTTACTGATGGACTCACATACCAAAAGTGTTATGTGGATCAATTCTCTTAGTTTGCTAAATTGGGTGATAGGGCCACCATAAGCAAAAAAAAAAAAAAAAGTGTTTGGAATTATATTTTGTTCATAAGAAATGCAAGTTATTTCTTTCTCTTCTTGTTGCAATGAGGTGTTCACAGCCAGGTTGCTGAGGAGCCAGCGTGATCTCCTGGATGTCTGTGGATGTCTGAGTGAGCAGATAAAAAGTCCTGCCAATTATGTAGGTCTTAATTATAAGATGCCTTTCTCACCTCTAATCAGCTGGGAGAATTCTTATATTAAGTCTAATTGCTACAAATATTCCACACCAAAGCCCCATAATCTCGTTAATTCAATAAAACCTCTTTCTGTATGAGCCAACTCCAAGTGATCTTCTGCACAGATCTATTCATAGTTTCAATAGAGGCAGAAAGGTATTGTAAAACTATAGATAAAAATGGATGAAATGTATAGAGAAAATCACTTCTCTTGGTTGCAGTTTGATTACTTTGAAAACCTAAAAAAATTTCAGGTGGTCTAAATGTTGAGAAATCTGGAGAATACTGAATTCTTTTGAAGAATCTTCAATCCTTTTGATTTTGAAGCCAAAGCATATTTCCTTCCTATTGGTCACTATTTTAGGGGAATGTTGGAGACTTATTACATCTGGAGTTGTGAGTTATTGCAAGGTTAGAGCAACATGCGTATTTTGGATATTTAATGGAGAAGCAAAAAAGATGAATTAAATTACAGGGCTTCTGGTGAGTTCTTGTCTATCAACCCAGAAAATAATTTCAACCTGTCAGGGAAAAATGAAAATTGGAGTCCTACTCAACAAGGTGCAAAATTGTTGCTTAATGTAATAGTAAATAAGCTTATTTTGCACTGTTATTCAGGATGACTGATTTGCACTGCCATTTAGGATGACTGGTTTCAGTGCAAATGAAATATTTTTGAATTTCCGAAAAAAAAAAAACAATCCAAGTATATTTTAGGTCCTTTGTGCAGGTAAAATATCTGGATGAATCCATGGGTGCAGTGCTCCTCAGTCATAACTTCCCACTGTGCTCCAGCCTGGGAAATGGAACTGAAACTGAGAGACTTCCACTGAATCTGTTCCTAGGAGAGAAGTTTTCTAACAAAAACACAGATTTCACAGGATCAGTTATGGATTTCTGGGGTTGTTTCCAGGGGAGGTGATGCTGTTTTACACTACAACACAGACTTCGACTTCAGAAGGGTGAAAATTACTCTTATTTTTGCGATGTGTCTCCCTTATATACTATTCTACACAGACCAATCTGATTGGTGACAAAAAGACAAACTTCTTTACTTACATTGGTTAGACTAGAGGGACATCAAGAAGAAGACCCTCCCAGGGAAAGGAATGAAAAACAAAGTTACAGCTACAAAAGCATGTCTCTTGTTTACAGAAAATTCCCTGGAAAAGAATTTTAGAAAACCAAAACCTCTCAGGTACGAACCAGGGCTACAGGGAGGAATTTTTTAACTGAAGAAGCAGATTACACAGAAACAGGAGGTTTTTGGTTTCGTTGGGAATGCATGATTTCTGATATTTGCAGGAGAACTCAAGGAGCTCATTCCCTGATGTTCTTTCACTTTCTTTGCACCACAACAGAAAACTCTGGGAGACTGGGAAGGCAGCACAGTCCTCACCTGCCTGGTGGACCAGAGGATTGTCCACTTAGCTGACCAACCATATCCAAACAGGCTATTGCCCACCACTGGGAATTCCAGCAATCCCAGAGGTTTAGCTGGATGGAAATGCAGCCACCCTGCAGCCTGGTCTCTCTCTGTTTGTATTCCTGCTGTTTGCTTGTCCAGGATTTTGGCACCTGACTGCCTCTGCAGCAGAGCTGGCCCTGATGCAGCGGGAGAAGCAGCACGTGGATTGGCAACTTTCAGTAACAGCCCAAGCTCAGGCAATTCTCCTTTCCCTACCCACACAATCCCTGGCACCTGCTGCCTGCAGTGTGTCCCTGACTGCTCTTTCTCCCCAGCACAGGAACACTTTGGGGGTTGGCAAGGCTGCAGGGTGAACTGCCACAGCTGTCAGGATCCCCAAACTCATATTGACAATTTGTACCCTACTAATCAAATTCACTGGTTTCAAACTCATGTGCCTCAAACCCTGCTATCTAAACAGAGCTGCCTATCTTGTCCCTCACATCACTGTCCAGAGAGTTGGATGGTGTTCTTGTTATATGTTAATTTTATTTGAGAATACTCAGGTATGTCTCTTAGAAAGAGCAGAGCTTAGACGTTTTGATTTCTTACAGAAGTTTTGATTTCATCTCTCATCTCCAACTTTACAGTGCCTTCCCGTTATCAGTACAAAACTTCAAATAACAAGAAGTGTGGAAGCACCTGGGCTGGAATTCCCCAGGAATTTCGAATGTGCTGAGTGATTTAGATCACTGACTCCCCCAGTCTCTGAGGAACGTCTCTTGAGCAATTACACCGCCCTAATCCCTGCAGGTAAGAATTGTCTTTGTTTCTTTCATGTTTTCTTCTAATACCACTGCAAAATACAAGCAGGCAGTGAGGAGACACACTGCTGCAGCCTCTGCCTCCTCCTGAAGGGGATTTTTCCCCTGATCAAATGCAGAGTTCTGATAGTTGTGGTGTGTGGTGCTCTCCCTTTACCCTGTGTGACCTGCAGCCCAGCCCTGCTCACCCGGGGCACTCGGGGCTGTGGGAAGGATAAAGGGATGTGTCAAACACAGCCATGGACAGCCGTACAAGGGAAAACACAGGAAGGAATTCCTTTCTGTAGAGGTTCTTGAAATCCTGCCCAAGATTTATTGCACCTCTGTATAAAGCAGGGTTTCCCTGCTGGTATCCTCTGCTGAGGAGTCACGACCTCATTTCTCTGCCGTGCATCTCCAGGGACACATGACAGAGTTTTACCTTTGGATGTGGTGCTGAGGAGCAGGCTAATTTTAGGAACAAAGAACTACATGAGACCACATTTTTGCTAATGAAGAGTCTACTTGCATGCGCTAAAGAAAGCTTCCCTAATTGGTCTTCTGTCAAAAAGTTTTCATCTGAATCTATTCTCCTTTTCTTGGTAATTTTAACATCAACATTTCTTGTAAGTAGAACTGAAGGATTTTATTTTCCCCGCCAGGAGGAAAGGCATGTGCTGCCACTTCAGGTGACAACCTGGGGCACCTCCGAGGCTGACAGAGCTCTGACCTTTCCTCCTTCCCTCAGCCTCTGGTTTTGCCTGCTAACTCAATTAAGCACCTTTCTAATTCGAGTGCCCACGATGGAGGAGAGGTTTTGCAGTGCTTGATGTGGGTATGTAACAGCACAAGTGTTTCCAATCTTCGTGCCAGAACTGAAGTTCCTCATTTGCTACTTCCCAGACCCTCCAGTCAAGTGTGATGAACTCAGACACAGCCCAGAGCACAGACTTGTAAGAGAGACATGAAGAACTAGAGCTGAATTAGTTTCTGTCTTCTCTTGATGGCTGTTGAAATCCACCCAGACAGAAACAGAATCAATCTCGAGAGTCCTGGGACTCAGGAATATTTGAGTCTTTGTTGTAAGTGGCCAATTTCTGGGGGAAAAAAAGAAAAAAAGAAAAAGAAAAAGAAAAAAAAAAAAAAAAGAAAAGAAAAAAAAAAAAAAAGAAAAGAAAAGAAAAAAAAACCCACAAGAAAATAAAATTTAAAAAAAACCCCACCAAAAAAACCCCAAAAAACCACAAACCACCTCAGAACAACAACAACAAAAAATCAAGAACAAAACAAAACCACAAAAAAACCCCACCAAAACCCTAAAAGATTTTTCTCAAACTTACATGCTTTTCTTTTTTTTCAGTCTGTATTTAACAGATATTTAACAGATTAATTTTATACAGAACTTGAGCAGGTAGCAGTCACATTTAACCACTTTTGATGCAATTTCTCTAGGAATGAAGCTGTGCAATCCTGGCTCCCCATACTCACCCTAAGCCTACCTGGGAGCTGAACTCATTGTCGTGACCAACTGAAGGTGGGCAAGGGAGTTGTTCTTGAGAGCCACAAGACTTTATTTAAATAATTCATTTTACCCAATTTATTAACTGGGGAGATGAAGTACAACACAGCTACAATGCCATAATTTTTGTCAATTTGCAATTAATTTGTTGTTTCCACAGATAACGGTACAATATTTAACTACCATATTTAATTTTTAGCAGCTCTTTACTTCTTTGTGACCCTAGGAATTTTCTCTCTACTATCAATACATGGTAGTTTATTTCTCATGATTTCTGAGGCATTGTTCATTTTCCTGATTTGTAATAGAATTCTATTAATTTATCCCTTATTTATACAGAACTCATTATTTATATTCATTCTTCATCTTTGTTTAGCTCCTGCAAATATATTTTTACTGCATATTCCCCTCATTTGATATTTCATTCAACACTTTTATGTAAACGACATGACATTTTTCTTTCCCTGCCTCTGAATTACTGAAGATTTTCTCAAGTGCTTTTGTCCTAAATGGATATGGTCTCTATAATTTTGTGCTTATTTCTGTGTACCCTTCAATCACAGTTTTGTAGTTCACTTTATTATTTTTTTGTAGTGTTTTTCCAACTGCAGTGCTTTCTGCTTCCACTCCTGGTTTTGACACTATAATTACTATACAGACCTGACGTTATGTATGAGGTTCCTTTACTGTATTATTTTATCTGCTTTTAATTCTCATTTTTAATTTTGTTTTATTAGTAGTGTTCTCCTCCTGTTCTGACAACTGTACAGCATATTCTGATTCTCCCACATCTTTCCTCATCCTTCCCTGTTTCTGCTTCCCTTCCCCACTGTCATATCCTAGCTGATACCATCTTGATGAATAAATTATCAAGATTGTTCTACAAGAAATCTGTCATGGGGTGTGTGACCTCCTTTAAATCTGAGATTTAGCTCTGAATTCCATATCAGCCCTACACGAGCTGCTCTGATGGAAATGTGTAGGAGCTGGTGGCTGGCAGTTTCTTCTGAAGCCTTCCTGTCTTTGTTCTGCTTTCCCATCCTTCTGTAATTTATCACTCTTTAGGACACAGTAAGTGACTTGGAAAAGGATACTTCACGGCAATTATAGTTTGATTGAAGTCAAGTTCAAACATCTGAAATCAATACACAACCTTGTAATATTCTAATATTACATGTTAAGAAATGAACACACATGGACACATGAAAAAATCTGTGGTTTTCCCCTCCACCTTTATTTTTTCATAATTAATAAATGATGGAAGTGTCAAATTATGATTATGAAAATCACTTCTAGATTTTAGTTCAGCCAGGGGAAGGTAGAACTGGAAGCTTCTGTTAAAATGTTCTCTAAATATTTTTTCAAGTGTTCCAGATTAAGGAAACATTTGTAATGTTTGGCTTTTATTAACACCTTAAAGTAAATCCTTTAGCAGTGAACCAGAAATCCCAGTGGTGACACAGTGAACTTTCAAGGTAAAACATTCATTTTAATGTTTTCTGTTATGAAAATGGTGGAGTTGTCTCAGACTTTCCATAATGGTAAGAAACATTAAACAGCAACAAAGTAAAAACAAATTGGAAAAACACGAGTGACAAACAAAGTTTTTCAGCAGGCTTCTTCAGGCTGCTTCTGAAAGCACAATGCTCAATCTGATATTTAATCCCACACGCTGCTCTTTCAAGGAAAGTTTTTCAGACACTTTTCTCCCTCTCCCTCTGCACCAGAGCTCCTCACAGAGTGGGTGCCACCATGGGGTGAGGATGAGGATGATGAGCTCTGCCCTCTGATGAGGGGTGTGGTTATTGGGGTTCTGCACTCAGAGAGTTCTGAATGATGTCATCAGAGTGAAACTCTTGCTGGATGGATCCAAATTCAAGGCAGGCTCTGTTTAATAACTGAGAGGAGAGTGGTCTATTTGGAGACCCTCTCTATAATCTGTGTTGATATCATTAGGATACACAAGACTGTGATTAATTAAACAGGCAAAGACTCATTAGGTCCAGATTAGTGCTGTGTACATGAAGTCTGATAATATATTCACTTCATATTTAGTCTTATACATAAAGGATTGAAATCAGTGTTCCCTGCTTTATATTTCTGACTTTCTAAATGCAAGTGGGGCAAGCGCAGTAATGTCCCCAGATGTGACACATCTGCTGTCCTGTCCTAGGCTGAGGGATTCTCAGACTCAAAAGTGGAATACGGAGGGCAAATCGTATCTTTTATTCCACAAAGGAAGAGTATTTTTAACATGTTTGTGTATAAGGAATTAGTGAAAAACTGAAAACTAAATAAATTCATAGACTGAGAAAGGGTTGAAGATTCTTACAGATTTCCATTTTCATTTCCATTTTGCTTTAAAAACTGTTCTTTAGGCTATCAACTTAGCTGTAGTTTATAAATTTATTTTCCATGGGATTTTAGGAGGTGTCCCAGAAGATGTGTGGGGCACTCAGGTGCTGCAGTGACAGACACAATATCCAGATGCAGGAATGGGCTGAGGCAGAGCCATGCAAATATTGCTTTATGATCATCCCAATTCCCACACCCCAACAAGTCTCCTTTATTCCCATTATTAGATAACTCTCCTATCCTTTATGAGGTCTCTTTCTGCCTTTTCTGAGGCTTTCATAGATGTGCTTTTATTACAGGAGCATTTAGAATTTAATTTCTGGTAATTGTGGCTCCATATTAACTGCATATACTTTATGTACATGAATAAGTCTCATTATGCCTGTATCTTTTCCCAGGAGAATTATCCAAGAGACAATATTCACCATGCTCAACTAGGCAAAGCAAACTGATCATTTCTGTGCCAGCAATTCTGAAAAAAATATAAATCCACCAACTGCAAATCCAGTCTTGAGAAAGCAAATCTTTTAAAAAGCAGTTTCACCCAGCTTTCTTGAAGGCACTATTCTCCTGATATATCTCACATCAAAATAGAGGAAAAATCAGTTCCATTTTTAAAAAGTGTAGAGGACTGAAATGGTTTGTGTGCACAGGTCTTAGATCCAGGGGGAGAAGAGAATAGCAGACAGCTAATTCTTGGTTTGAACAAGTGTTTCTCTGTGTGTTGAAAGAGTATGTGTGTCCACAATGGGAATAATTTACAGAAAACTTCAGAGGTTTTTTTGGGAGAAAAGGATGTATTTTGGGGAGTTGGGAAGGGAAATCTCTGTATTTTATCAGAATGTATTCAAGCCTGAAGAGTGACATTTTATACAGTATAAAGCTCTGAGGTTCAGAATTCAACTAAGGGAGAGTTTGGTGTAGATATGCAAAATGTGGCATTTCACATAAAGCATCAGGAGAACACTGAAGGCAGGGGCACGAGGGGTTTGTTATAGTTATTAACTGCAGCTTGATTAGATAATAAGGGAAATGCAGATTACGGTGGAAGTGTGGTGTGACATAATACAAAAATGCCTATTAGTAGTGCAGATGTACAAAACTGAGCAGAAGAGTTCCTCAGTTCATCAGTATTTGCATGCAAATTCAGGAAAATATGAGTTAATCTTTAAAGGCACATATCAGTGGTTTCTACAGTGCTGCAGCGAAGCAGTGGACGGATTTGCAGAAGCCTCACAGAGAATACAAAAGAAAATAGGAATTACAATAGACAGATAATGACTTTTACCATGCTTTAAACCAGACTGTGCAGTCCTGCAACACCCACAGTGAAAAAGGAAAACAGCTGGGAGGTGGAGAAGCAACAGCTTCTGCTGAGTGAAGCCTCTTACAACATTGAATTCCTTGCCAGCACAGCCCCTGCTGTGTTAATGCACACCAGTGTCACCCTGCCACACACAGGGGGCTCTCAGCTGCAGCTCCTGACAGCAGCAGGAGTTCCTTGGGCTGGAGAATGCTCTTTCCAGGCTTTCTTGGGTTGGAGAGTATTCTTCCCAGGCTTCGTGGCAGAGTTGAGTCCACAGCCCTCCATCAGTTCTCATCTTGTAGGTTTTTTCCCCCTCACTTCCAGTGCATTACCATTTTTTAGTTCTTTGCTCATACTTCACAACTCACATGTAAGGAACTTTGAAGGAAATTTTCGCCAGATATTTTCATTGACCGTTTGTAGTCTAAATTGGCAACACTAGAGCAAACCTCTCCTCCTCCTTCCTGGCTGCACAAACCCCTCTGTGATCTCATGTCGCTGTAGGACATGAAAGAAGGACTCCAGATATTTCAGAAGGCAAAGAGTAGAGAAAAAAAGACTTTATTGTCTAATTCTTACTACCTTTTATAAGGTGTTCCCAGACAGACTGCACAGGGTTGTTGGTGAATAGGAACGGCACCTCTCTAATCCCACTGGTTAATCCCACAGAAGCACCAAAACACCACCTGGAGAAAGATTGTTCTGACAAAGGAGAGTTGTTTGCCAAGATTGTTTTGAGAAGAAGCTTTCTTGAGAAATTTTTCCTTGGAAAAAGGTTAGCAGCTGCCAGCAGGCTAAAATCTCTCAGACCCAGAAATATCAGGCCCACAATCTCACAGGAATCTCTTAAAACCCTGAAGGAGCCTTGGGGACATTTTTCTCACCTAAACCAGCCTGGGCAAAAAGTCTCAATGTAGGTTGGATGGATTGGATTTCAGGAAAGGTGTCTGCCCTGGAAGGGATGGCCAGGTGTTGGCACAGGCTGCCCAGGGCACTGGAGCAGTATCCATCCCTGGAAATGTCCAGGGAATGTTCAGCTGTGGTGCTCAGGGACTGGTCAGTGTTGACATTGGCCATGCTGAGTTAACAGCTGGGCTCCAAAATCTTCTCCACCTTCAACCATTCCATGATTCAGCATCTCTTGCTGCAGCTTTTCCCACCTTTGAACATCCACTGAGTCCCCCTGTGGCTGCACAGCTATCACTAACACTCATCAGTATCTTTACTTAAACTCAGTAATTACTTAAAAAAACACAGATCAGTAATTTATTTTATCTTAATTTAAAGAGAAGCATGGAGAACCCAGCAGCTGCTCTGTTTATTACTGCAGTATACAAAACCTTGTTTCTATAATTTCATGTAACCCTTTGTGACCTTGTTTTTTTTTAAAGAGGAAAACAAAAAACATTTTTAAAATTCTGCTCAGAACATAAATGGATTGGCTCATGTTCCATTTCTTCTCTTTTCTTTTGATAATTCCATATTTCTAAGGACTCTAAAGTTCTGGAAACTGCTTCAGCTATACCTTGTTAGTACAGGGGGAGGGAAGAAAAGAGGAATTACTCATTTTTTGGATCAACACAGAGGAACTCTCTGAATTCATTCCAGAGGCTTTACCCCTTTTGCAGGGAAACAATGAGAACGAGTTTCCCTGACACTTCCAACATGATTTCTGGGCTGCTTGGCTGTTTATTTACCACTTCACTATACAGCAGTTACAGTGGTATTTTCCATCTGCCCAAAATGTTTTGGAGAGAGAGACAGAAAGTGAATCCAATACTTACTTCCAAGGCAAAAATCGATTTTAACTAGAACCAATGCATTTTATATTCTTGTTCAACTCAGGGCTGACTTAGTATTCATGGTGCTTTTCTTCATGCAGTCCATGTGGTGAGTTTCATTTGCAAAGTGGCATGCACAGGAATAAAGGCCCAGAGGAATTGAGCCCTTCTACCTCCTACAAAAAGTAAATTAGTTTTTCTTAGCATTCTGTCTCTTCATCATCTGGAAAACCTGCTGCTAGTGAAATTCTCTTCTGATGTCCAGTGCCTTTTGGAACAAATTTGTAGCTTGTTTAAAAGGCAGCTGCAGTTTGCATATAATCAGCAAACATCTGCAGTAATTCAAAAGGAAAGGGTAAACCACCAGTGCTACAGAAAATGATCAGAGACAATCAGGTACAGCAGATGCAAATGTTATCAATGACTGAAAACCAAGGAAGCCAGGCAGCTTCAGGAGGCCCAGAAGTGTCCAGGGAAAACAGGGTTTGCTCCCTGTCCTGCCACACAGAACAGCTGTTAGAAGACTGCAAAAAACTACAGGAGAAAGTCAAATAGCAGTGGTCCATTCCAGCTTGATGGAAAACGGCTTCATTAACTTCTAATGCAGTGTATTTACTAGCTTCTAATATAATGTATTTACTAAATTCCAATGTAATGTATTTACTAATTTCCAATCTACTGTATTTACCAAATTCTAGTCTAAAGTATTTACTGCTGCGTGTGGGTGCAATTTTCCATGGTATCCACTCAGTGAACATGGATGAACACTGTAATTGCCCTGGTGCTGATAATGTGCCCCTAAAATCAGAATTTGGCACCCTTGTGCTCTTGCTGTTGAAAGAGAACTATTCACACACACACAGATGCCTGTAATATGCATTTTGTTCATTTGTTCAAGCATGTCACCCCCCATATATCCAGCTTTTATTAGCTTTTGCATTTTCAGAGCAGCAGAAAAAATCCATGCTGAGGCTGAGTCTGTTTGGGAAGGCTTGTTTATTTTGGTTTGGACTTTTTTCCTTGGAAGTTCAGTGGGTTTTTAGTGGAGTCAAGTCACTTAAGGGGTTAGAGTGGGTTGGGAGAAAAAAGAAGGAATTGAGGCAGGGTTTTGTGGCTCCCAGTGTCGTGTTATCACCCACCATCTCAGCTCTCAGCACTCACATGTTCCACAGAGCCCTGCTGGGAGGGCAGTGCAGATCCCAGGGGGAAGAGGTGACATTTGTGGGGTGCTGTGTGTGCCCGTGTGTGTTTCACACTGTGAAAAGAGCACAGAGTCCCCCCATGTCACAGCAGCTCCGGGAAGCTCCCAGGGCAGGTCAGTGTGTCCACGCCCCTTTTGTGTCCCATTTCTGTTCCTCCCACTCAGTAGGCAAACAAATATGTTCTGTGTGAATACACATCACAACAGGCTGGCAAGCAACAAGCCACCAAAACAAATTACTGACAAAATCCCTCTGTCAACTTAGCAGCAAATCTAAACACCAGGAACTTTACTAGGATGGGTGTGATAGAGAAAATGCTGGTTTTATGATGGTGCCATGAGCTAAAGGAAAAGAATTTAAATGCCAAACAGGAAATTATGTCAATTTACCTTCTCTTCCACTGTCCTCCTTTTTAACTTCCTTTTGTCTGTCTCTCTTAACTCTCTCTCACATAATTCTTCTCATTTTATGCATGTTCTGATGATCGTTATTCAAGACCAGTTTTTTGTATGCACAGTTATAGCCACTCTTCCCATATGCATCAAGATGTCACTTTTATTCCTCTTATTAATTATTCTTCTCTCTTCTGGCTTTAAACTTTAAACACCAGAAGATTTTGGAAGTCTCAAAAATCTTACTGCTTAATAGTTCATATTTAACTCATGTTAAACTGCTTTTATCTTGCAAATGTCAGTCCTTCTGACTGCTTTATCTCCCTTTAGGTTTCCTGATCAGTTTGTTAATCATGAAGTAGAGAACTGAAAATGTTTAGTAATATCTTTCAAGTTCAAATGAAAATTCACTTGACTGGAAGGCGTTAATAAAGAAAAAAGCAAGAATTTCTGGAAGATTCAGGTCACTCTTCTAATCCAAGGGTAAGATTTATGTTAGGGCCTGAAAAGCAAATTTCACTACTGACTGACATTTCTTTCTCCTGGAAAACAACATTTTGGAAACCTTTAATGCCCCACTGAAATGAAAATGGAGCCACTTAATAGTTTTCAGAAAAGGGGAATGTTATCCTAAAGTTTATACCAGGCATTTGCTTATGAGTCCCAGATTCCACATCAAAATATTTTCATTCCACACCACTTTGAATAAAGCAGAACAGGGGCTTAAGTGCTGTCCTGGTAATGGGACTGCAGCAGCTTTTGATTCAGTATTCCAGCCCAGGTCTTTGCTGGTGGTTTCACTGGCTTTCCTGAACAATTGCTGCATTGTATGTCATGGTTTTAGACCACTGAACCAAATCCTGCCTGCCTTTCTCTTTAGTTTCACTGGGGGTTTAAAAGCAAAGTATCAGAGCTCAGAAAATAGCACATTTGAGCTAAAGGGAGGATTTGGGGTGGGTGGTTTAGGGAAAATTTGTGAGAGAACTCCCAAATAGGATCCCTCTGGGAAACAAACCCAAAAGGCCAGGCCCTCCCCCAGCCAGTTCAGGAAAATAACTTCCTTGGAGAAAAGCAGAAAAAACTATTTATTTAACAAACAAAGCACCCACAAGCATAAAGAATTAGTAATATGAAGCAATAAAACCTCTCATTCTGGAGTGAGATGGTAAATTCAGAAAGTCCCTGCTGTGGGTAGCTCAGCCCTGGAGACCCAGGCCCCGCTGGGCCGCAGGTGCAGCTCCCGATGCTCCTCTGGGGTTTTCAGTCCAGGACAGGTTTAAACAGTGCCAAGAAGAAGAAAAAACAGTTCAGAGAGCTTCTCTGCCTCAGCTAGCTAAAACTAACTCAGAGCAAAGCAGGTTTCCATGCCGCTGCTTGTCCATGCCTCAGACGAGCACAGTCCAGGAGCAGGAACGCAGAGGAAACAATCCTGTTTTCAAAACAAACTCCACGTTTCTTCTTTCTCTCCCTTCATTCTCAGGTTTCACATCAGTGATTCTCTCTCCCCAAGATCCTGCTTCAGAAGTCTCTGCTTCATGTTCCTTAAGGTTGCTCCTCCATGATGATCCTCCCCTCACCAGCTCAGCCCCTCTTTTATCTCACTCATCCTTATCAGATATAGCTGTTCCTCATCAGGGGCAAGGCTGTATTGGTTAATTAGCAATAAGCTATTGCTTATCAGGGGTTACTTAGTCTTGAAGGCACAGAACTTAAAATACAGCATAAAAAGAACAGATGCAACATCAAAAAGCCACCCCAGGAGAGTGGAATGCAGTCATGAGGAATTCTGCAGGGTGCAGGTAGGAGTTGTGAATATGTCAGGTGGCTTTGAAAGGCCTCAAAGTTGTTTCCCAAAGCAGAGGGAAAAGAGCACTGGGCTGAGAGTTCCCTATGTTTTGGGACACAGGACAGGGAGAGCTGCTGTGGGGAGCAGTCAGGGAAAGGCAGAGAGTGCCAAAGGTGGGAGAAAAGCCAGGCAATGTCAGAACACACAATTCCTGCCCCGAGCTGGTGAACACAAGCAGGGTCCTGCTGCTCACAAAGGCAATAAAACACCTGGAAGTGCAGGCTGGGGAAAAGCTCTGGAACAGCCCTTTCTATTTTATGGAGCAGCCCTTTGCAGGAAATGCAAAGGGAGAGGAAATTAAGGTGCAGAGACCTCATCCAAATCCAATTTTCTGAAGCATTAGAATTGCCTAAACAGAACTCTGTGACTGGTTATTAAATTATGAGAAGTCCTTTATTGCCTCTCCCCACTTGCCTGGAGCCCAGAAATTCCTTTTGGTAAAACATTCTCAGGACCCAGGCAGAGATGGGTTCAAATTGAGACTTTTCATTGGTTCTACTCTATTGGAAGAAAGAGAGATTTTTGATGCTTCTGCTCAGTCCCCAAACAGATATAGCAGGAATTAAAAGGGATTTTTCTGCTCATTTCTCCCCTTTACCAGTTCAGTTTTCCTAGACAATAACTTTCTCTAGAGATTCAAGGGACAGACTGTGGCTAAGTTAGGAAAGAACAAGTCAGAAATAGCTGCTGGATTGGCAGTGTTGGACTCCAAGAAGCCCCACAAAAATATGTCAGAAATTGGAAAAGCTTTAATTTTTTAATCAATTTTCTTTCTGGCCTTTCTTTTAAGTGATGTTTTGAAAGTCCTGTCTGTTTTCATCTGTATGTTGAAATAGTGTGTTATTTAAAATGTTTCTGTATTTTTTCCCTTTCTTTTTAATTTTAAAATATTTTCCTGAAGTTAAAATTAGTTCAGAGACTGTTAAGAACAATAGTGAGGGAGTGTTTGGCATTTTTTTGCCCAATACCACTTCAATAAAATATATTTTGCTGATTAGATACATCTAAAGGAAAATTTAGGAAAACTAAATGACATTTCCTTAATCAGATTGTCAAAAATACGGGCAAAACTGAAACATAACCCCAAAATTCGGAAGTGTGTATAATGGAGACATTCTTTGGAACCAGAAAACCACAAAAGATCAAAAAAGCCTATTTAATTCTTTAAGAAACTGTAATTAACTTTTGTAATAAATGTTCCCTCTAAATGGCTACACAGGGAAGCATCTTTTGAGAACGGAACATGAAATAATCTTAAGGCAGTTACAAAGAAGTTTTTTGATTTGCGAAATTTAGTATAATTATGTAATTTTCTTTTGTGTGCAAGCAGGCTTGGCATTGAACTCCCACAAAATGATGAGTCATATGGAGCTGGTTATTTCCCTGAGAATAGCAAGAAGCAAGTGAAAATTATCATTTGAATATGAGAGCCCAGGAGTGCAATGCATGAATCTAATTTTACAGTAGAAGCCATGGCAAAACATTCACCCTGATGCTTGAATAAGGTGATCTCTGGAGCACTTGAGACCCTGGCAGTATGTGCAGTGGGAAAATGCTCCTTCCCTGAGCTGTGAGAATGCTTTCACAATCCCCACCTGCAGGAGAGTTCACTCCATGAAGGGTTTCATTTCTCTGCCAGGATGTTTGCAATGAAGGAGATGTAAGAGCTTGTGTTTGACTTTATTATGCACTGTGAAAGGTGAACATATTGTAGACACTTAACAGGTTCCTTCTCGCAGACTTGTTAAAAATGGAGAGCTCGGGAAATTAAATGTTGCCCAACTCAGTGCGTGCGTGGATGTAGAAATTTGTACTGTAGTACATGTAGGCAAAGTAAAAATCTACCAGCCAGTGATACCCTTAACCTAGAGTTTAATGACTAAGTCTGCACTCTTGAATAGAAAATTGGTCATTTCAGTGACATTAGCCCACAAAATCATTTGGATTGCATCCCATTTTTTGTCTACATCCCAGCAGATACTGTTAAGTTACTTACAAATAATCTTAGCAATTTCTTTCGGTTTTCAACGTCTTTTTTACTGCTAAATTTATGACTGAAAAGTGCTTATCACGTTCTGAAAGTTCTACCATTTTACCAAATGCAGGGATTCAGTTGTAAAAAGACACTTTGGATAAAGCAATACCTTTTGTATTTTTCAGAACTGCAAATATATTTTTGCATTTTTTTTTCAATATAAACAATTATTAGAATGAAGTTCCTTTAAAAACACACAATCAGAAGTCAGTGGTGCCCAGTGACAGGAAGAGCAGCAGTGAGCATAAACCACGATGCAGGAAATCTAATTTAAATATAAGATAATCAACTTTTTGGTAGTTGAGGTGGTGCAATAGGTTTGTGACAGGATGAGAAAGGGAATTCTTGGAGAAAACAAAAACCAGCCTGGCCCAAGGCCCTTGGAACCTGCTTGAGTCGAGACTGCTCTGAGCAGAGGTGGGAGCAGTTGAGCTCAGGAGGTTCCTTATTCTCTGATACCTCCAGGATTCTCTGATAAACATTAATCAGCAAAAAGGGATCATTCCCTGTTTTCAGAGGAAGGAATTTCTAATTAATGCACCCTTTTCAAAATGAATTATGCCTCTGCTAACACATGTTTTAGGGCAGGAATCTATATTCTAACTGTTTTTTTTTTTCCCCATGGATTCTGACTCTGGCAAGAACTTGTTGTGCCATCTCTCTTCATTAAGAGATACATGACATGTTCACAGGACCAAACCAAGTGCTTTTACAGGACATATGCTATGTGACTGGAGACACATTAAAAGATAATTAAGCATATTAAACAATAATTTGATTTATTCCATATTTGTTTTATATGGGGATATAAAAACAGATTCATGCTTAATTCATCTCCCAGGCAGTCTCTTTTTCTGGCACAGATGTTGAGCAGGCAGTGATAATGCTGTCCCCACAGTTCTGCTCATGGAGTGTCAGAAAAGGGTTTGACCAGACAGTCTGTAACCAAAGGGTCAATCACAGCACGAGGACAAACACATTTGCCCTTGAATATTTCTAAAATCTCTTGGCCAGAGGTTGACCAGCTCAAATAGAAGTGCTGAAAACAGATAAGGACAGTCAACTAGGAGAGGAAAAAAATAATAACCAAATTCTGTTTCAAGAAGGTTTTTTTCTCAAATGAGAAATAAAAGTAGCTTATCATGGGCAGAAACCTTTAAAAAATTTGTACCAATTACCCTTTCACCTTTCTCTGCATGAGGGTGGTTGCTTGAAGAGATAAAAAACTTCATGATAGACTTGAAGTCAACAAAAATTTCTTTGTCTAAAGCAGGTACAGATTTATTCTGATTTTACAGATAGTGAAAGTTCTACTAACTGAACATGGAAATATAAATAGACAAAAAGTTAAATGCAAACTTTATAATAACTCCAAAAAGGTGATCTTCCACTTCTTTGTTAAAATGTATTCTGATTTAGATGGCTGGAGTGTTGTGAGTAATCCATTGCTATGAAACATCATTTATAAAACACCACTTAACACATCTTGTGTGAAGTATCTATTATTAGCAGATTGTTCACTTCTAAAGAGCAGAAAAAACTCAAAGGTAGAGATGAAATGAAGGATGAAATTTCACTTTTGTAAGTTTTTAAGGAGGCAAAACAAGCCATGGAAACTTTTAACAATTATTATTCTTAATGGAATGCCATTATTTTAGAAATTCTTAAGGGGATAAATTTGGAGGTCAGGTTTAGAAACACACAGAAGTAACAGCACAGATATGAAAAATAAAATGTCACATTGGAGAGCACTTCCAGCACAGTTTTGGCACAGTATCAGCCATTCTCAAACATCTCCTCAAGCAGCAATCCAAGGTCATCCAGCAAACATCACATCTCACAGAAATCCTTCCAGTGAATGGGGCTGGGACAGTGATGGGATTTGGAGGAAACCCTGGAATGATCCTCACTGTGGTGGAGGAGAACCTGAGTCTCTGCCTCACAGAGTCCACTTCAGGGTCTTATTATGCTGCTTATTGTTTCTCTTATTTCATCTTTTATGAATTCCAGGTGTTGTTTTGTTTTTTTTTTTTTTTTTCCTCTGGGGTTGAACCATGTTTAGGAATGCAGGAAGCCAAAATGTTCTTAAGTGGGAGACAAACCCGCGTGGACAGTGACATGACATTAGCCAAAGCTTTGTGTTTCAGCTGAATTCTGGGATCTGTTGAATGGAATGGTAGAGTTATTAAAATTGTCATTATTGTTATTATTATTACTACATATTTTCTTATATTTACTTATTAAATTATTATTTGTTATAATTAACAAATATTGTAACAACTGTATGTTATTACTCTCTGTGTGACAAATAGGAGTGGTTGTGTGTGGAGATCAAAGCCCTGCTCTGCTGCAGCCCAGCCCAGGGAGGGTGACAGGACGGGTCTGTCCCTGTCCTGGTGTCCAGCCAGGCTCTGGCTGTTCACAAACCCAGCTGGGAGTCTCCACTGTGGCCAGAATGATCAGACTCAGTTGTTCTCTCCATCAGCAGCTTCTCAGCAGCCTCAGAACCTTTTACACAAAAGCTGCATTTTCATTTGAATGTCCATTTAATAATGGCCAGTTCTGAATGAATTGGGTCTGTGAAAAATGGGGGGGTTCTATCAGATATTGCAACACCTTTTTAATTTCAGTTCCAGAGTCAATCTTCAATCTTCCACCGTGGTCAGGGCACTAAAGCTCTGTATAATTCACAGGCCTCCTTTTGATAGACAGGACAGATTATTAGCTCTTTTTTTTTCCCTAATTTTTTATTCTTTTAGAATAGCTCTGCTCTTGAAGGCAGAACCAGGAAGTTTTTTCTGAAGACAGCTACAACAGATTGTGTAGAAATATTTTTTCAAAGACTTGCTTACCAACAAGATTTTCCCTTTTATTTTTTTCTAAATTAATAAAATCAGTGTTTAATATCCATTAATCATCTACTTCTATTAGTATGTAAGTGCAATAAATGCATTTTATTCATTTATTTGTATGCTAGCACTTAGATCTCCTCATTTTTAGATCATGGCTGGATTATTCAGGGCTCTCTGCAGACCTATAACAAAGAAACAAATACTCCAGAGAATTTACAGTATACATGAAAGAGAAGATGAAATAACAGAGCAAGACAGACAATCAAGGTTGGGGAAGAAAAGGAAGATAAAAAATGAACAGAAGTAGGCAGAAAACAAAAGTCACTCATGACTCCTGGTAAAACAAGAAACAAATGTGAAAGTATGATATTTGATCAAAAATATTCTGAGATGCACAGATGTTAACAAAAGTAATGAGATCTGCTTGCATTATTTCTAATTAATAACCTAATTTCACAGCCATCTTTACATTTTAGGGACCGAGACTCCTGGCCTCTGCTTTTCAGGCTATTTTCCATTTGTCTCAGAATTTTGAGGGCTTTTGTCCTCATGGTCTTTGGCTTACCTGATCTGCTGCTCAGTTTTATCAGCAGTGTTCTCTGTGGATGGTTACTTCTTTGGGGGTTTTTTTTGTAATTAGTGACTGATTTTAAGAACTGATCTTTCATGCTCTAATTACAGAGATGCTGAGAAGTAAGTTGTATTATTTTTGAATTATATATAGAATATGCCCTTGGTCAGCATTCTACACGACTGTCAGCTTTCTCTCTCTCTCTAAATTGTTAACTCAAGATTCAGAGCATGTTTCTTGCATTGAGAAAACCTTGACCAAAGCTACTTTCTGTCTTCAAGAAAGATTATTTTCTTGTCATCTCACATTCTGCACTGGAAAATAATTCAATCTGAATTATTTCTCACCATCTAGCTTTTTGTGTGTTCATATTTACCTCTAGAGTCATGTGCCCTACCCTTACAGGTTTATGGAATCCTCGCAACTTCAGAGGAAAACACATCTCACTAAATACACACCAATTAATTCCTATTTCAAGACTGTAATGGTTTCTGTTCTTTGGTGATTTGTCATTTCAGACCCTCATGGAAACAGCAGAACTTTGTGTTGTAACGTCCTGGAATTCCCTCAACACCTGTGCTGAGGGCACATGGTTCTGCTGATGAATGTCCCGTGCTTGGAGCAGTGATGTGTCATTAATCACATTAAGAAATAGGCCTAACAAGCCATAATTTAAAAGTAAGATGGCGTTACCAGCTCTCTTTTTAGTAAAAGTGAAGCAGTCTATTAATATCTCTGCCTTTGGGATACAGGAACACCTGAGTGTTGCCATGGCAGGTCCTTTTCCAAGACAGTGCTCCCCATCCTGGGGATCTGAGCCTGGGGATGTGACAGAATTCCCTCCACGCCCATGAACCCCCTTGAACTCTGTTCAGTTTGCAGTAATCACAGCCAGAGCGCGGGCAAATTGCTGAAATCTAATCCTCATTTACTCTTTCTGTGAACAGAATCAGAAACTGTTTGGCATTACAGCCTGAAGGACGCCAGGAATCACACCCACAACTGGAGCCATTCCCTGCGACAGCCACACTGAAATTGCCATTATCAGAAGCTGCATCATTTCAAAAGGTAAGCAACTGCAAGCAAGAGATATAATTAGCATAATCTGTTCTTTAAAAGCTACACCTGCCATTAAAGTTTTAAAGAAATGAAATCTTAGCTGAAATCATCTTTGTAATTTACCAACACTCATTTCCATGCAATTTTGTCAGAGCAGCACAAACTTGGTGTTAACACAGCCTGAGCCTTCAAAGCTGGGCTCAGATTATGCAGTTTTCCTGTCTGTAAGACTGACACTGATTTTCTCAGATTTCATACAACTATTTCACTTTAATCTCAGTACTTTATAACCAGTTTTGAGCATGTTGGCGAGAAACAATTCCCTCTGTTACTGAGCACAGATACTGAGTGAGTATTATCACTGCCGTCAGATGAATGCAAAGGGAAGAAAACACATTTGGATATTGGTCTGTGGAGTGCTGTGAGAGAGGAATGGTTGTTCCTCTAATTTGGTTCAAAAGCAGCTCACCACTGGCTCGTGTTCAGCTCCCTGACGACAGCACCCCCACCTCCTTTCCTCCGTGCTGGAATTTTATCCAGGACCTGATAGACCTCAGATATGCTTCCTTGTTTATATTTGAATTTTAAAAATGCCAAGCATCTGCACCTGTTCACCTTGAATGACCTTCTAAGAACTGTTCTAGAAAGTCAAACCCTAACTTTTTACAATCCCTCCTTGCAAGTAGGAGAAAAAAGACAGAAATATCACATTCCATGAGAAAAAAATAGGAACTAAAAACGCAAAGGTCACTCTTCACTTGTAGCTGCAAAGATCTGTTATCTCAGGTGTTGCAATGCCAAAATTCTTTTATTCACTGAGGTGCCACCTCTCCTTAGTCTTGTGAAAATTCTCCTATAGTTACACACATTTAATGAGAAGTAAACATGCTTTTTAAAGACCTGGACTCTGCAGGAGCCAGTGCAGGTAGAAACATTAATTGTTTTAATATTCAGGTGTTTATTTCAGGACACCATAGCAGTAAAAACTTTGTTGCTCATATATTTTCCAGTGAAACTATGCAAGTCCAGAAGAAGTCACGGATGTATTAAATAATATTTTATCTTCAAGCTTCTTAATTTTTTCTAGGCTGATGGGCCTGGGACTCTGCAGGTGAAACCCCACATTGATGCCTTGGGAGAGCTGACCTGAAACAGAGACTGGACAGAGCTGGAGAATAAAGTAGGGATTTATTGAAAGGCCTTTAAGGATCCACCTGGGGCAGGACAAGAGCCTGGCCAGGGCTACACCCAAGGTGGACCCAAAATGATCACAAAATGCACAAATGGTCACAAGGTCTCACATTTTTATAAGTTTTGGTCCATTTGTATATTGGGGTTTAATTGTACAATTCCAGCTTCAGGCTGTGAGGTCCCATCCTTCTTGTTCCTCCCTCCAGCCCAGCCTTGTTTGTGCTTTTGGACCTGAAAGTTGTCCTTGGTGTGCAGCAGGAAAAGGATTTGTTTTGTGTCCCTGCTGTGTGCAGAGCTGAGTGACACTGACTGTGAGCTCAGAACTGCCCCCCTGGGCAGCACAGAACCTGAAATACAGGAAAGATAAAACTGAAGGGATCAGCCTGAGGCCATTCCTTGGATCCCCATGCTGGGGACACACCACGGCCTGGCAGAGCAGCAGGAGTGGCACTGGTGGCACTGCCTTGGTCATTGTCCCCTCCAGGACATCCTGTGCTGCAGCCTGGGGGAGTGCAGAGTTTCCAGGGAATCCCCGAGGGGGGATGAGCAAGTGCCAGGCTGGGTGTGTCTCTGTGTGCAAAGGCACATTCTAACTCCTACCTGCCCTCCCTTCAGCCTCCAGCCAGGATGATGTGGTGGGGAGAACCAGGAGAGGCAGTTTCAGTGTTCAGAGGGAGCATTTGAGCCTTTCACGGCCAACCACAGAACAGGGTTCAGATCATGCCGTGATGAAATCTGAGTTTAGAGATCCTGGTTTATCTGCAGAAATCCTGGTTTATCTGTTTGTGTAGGGGTGCTATGAAAAGCACATCACCATGGTATCCCAGCTCTTTCCAATTAAAGGAAACTATTCCTATCATTTACTTAGCAGCTCTGACAATAGCCTGCAGCAGCAGTAAAACAACTTGACTGCCTGGCATTTTACAAGATAAATTCTCCACTGCACTCTGGTTTTTCTTGCACTGTTGCTTGCAAAGACTTAAAAAGTTACTGCTTCTTCAGCGACTGAGACTGGTATTGTTACACTCATTTGAGCTATGGATCACTGGGTACACTTTGTACCTTCACATGCCACTTTGAGAAAAATCAATTTTAGTCTTGAAGAGCTCCAACTGGTGTTGCAGAAGATCAGTGCACATTTCCAGGTGCTGCAGGGCATTGGCATCTTGACGTGGATTCAACAAAACATGACATAGGTAGGGTGCAAAATTGCTTACTCTTATGCTAAGGGATCTTCTGAGAAAAAATTACACAGTAAATCAGAATACTGTGAGGACATGCAAGGCACAGCAGCTGCAGTAAACACCTCTATGTTTTTCACAATCTTAGCACAAAAAACATAATTTTTGTGGCTAATTAAGAATGGCTATGCTAATAAATATTGTAGGTACAATAGGAAAATCAGGTAATATTTAATATAGAGATTAAAAATAGCATGTAACTGATGTTGAGGAAAGAAGCAGTTTGTGCCTAATAATGGTTAGAAAGCTTCTGTAAATAAATGGTTAAAAAGCTTCTGTACAGCATTAATTGTCACCTAAACTGGACATAATGCCAATACAGTTACTCTCTACCTTTTTTTTTTAAATTTATTTTAAATCTCTGCAGCATTTTTATGCATCTGCAAAGCTTGAGAAAATGATCACTTACTTTCCTTGCCCTGATGTATTTCTGCACAGACAGAAGAGTTAATTTCTAAATCTCTGTAATTTAGCAGTGGGTGTAGCCTTGCCTGTCTGAAGGACTCAGATTGCACTTCCATGGGATATTAACTGTGCTTCCAGTGAGCACAGCCCAGAAATGCTGAGTCCAGATAAGACATTCTGCTGAACTCATAGAAATGTTCTCTGCCAGATCATATTTATGAACTTTTTCTGAAGGAGTAACTTTGCCTCCGTAGAGGTTATGCTAAATCAACTATCATCTGTTTGTAAAAACTTAGCTTAATGCCAGGTCAGGTGCTGTCTGTTCTGCAGCTGACAGAAGTCAGATGTGTTCTGGAGCAAGGATAAAGCAGAATATTCATTTCCCTGGGCATCCAGGCTCACTTGATGCAGATCTGTGCTTCTGTCTGGAGTCCCACCAGCTGGAAGCTGCTGCTGCTTCTTCTCCACACCAACATTCCTTGTGGAATGTAATACTGTCTGATCTGCTGAGTTTCCTTACCTGGGCCCTCCTCATAAATGATCCAAGTTAGCAAACAGGGCAGGCACAGGAGAATTTTGCTAATCAGATTGATTGGGGCTGGGACAGGTTTGGAATTGCTCACAGGAGCAGCTCCACCAGGAGATTGGTGCCAGCAGTGACCTCCAGGCACTGCAGGATGGTGATCACAGAATCGTAAAGTCACAGAATCAGAGGATCACAGAATCACAATATCACAAAATCAAGAATGAACTAGGTTGGAAAAGACCTTTAGGATCATCTAGTCTAACCTATGACCTAAGATTATTGCACCAGCTTTGCTTTACATGGAGAAAGAGGTATGAAAAGATAAAGAGGGTGTGGATCCTAAATAAATAGAGATTGGAGCTCTCCATTTCCCAGTGGAAGCATCAAATACACAGCCAACTGCAGGCTCAGGAGCAAAACCAAAAGAACAGAAAGGGAGGTTGAGCAAACAGACTTCTCCAAGGATTTACTCCTCTTTTCTTTTTGTTTTCTGCTCAGTTTTCCAGAAAATACACTTAAACAAGCAGGTGTGGTATTGAAATACACTCTGCATTCTTCCCACAACAAATATGGATTTGTGCAGAGAGAGTCAAAACTTCCCTAGTCACGCCAGCTTTGTACGTGCTTTGTTTGGAAGAAAAAAGGCAGGTGAAAATTTACTGCCAAATATCAGCTCTGTAGAACAAACTGGATAAAGGAGTTGTAAAATAAGAATGAATTAAGACATTCCAAATCTATGACTCAATTTGATCATAATATAATTGATCTTCACTGAAATATGAAAGCCAAACAGGGGTGTTTAAAGTGCTCATTATGCAAAATCTGAATTGTTTTCTTATTGTTTCCTTTAAAAAACAGCTGGTGATGGTGGCGAGGATTTTGTGACAAATGATTTTGACATTCACACATTTTACTGAATGTTACTGGACACTTGTGCAATTTATTGTAATGATTTATGAGTAAAGAAGCCTAGTAGTGTTGAAGTGCTGATATCTTTTCTGTAATTCTGGCAAAGATTTTCTAAACAACCACGTTCTCCTTTTATGATTCAGAGTTTCTATAGCACATAGAACATTTACATTTGTTCCTACAGGGGAAATTTCTCAATGACATCACCTTCAATTTATCTTTCTTTTTTGAGAATACCTTTGAGCACAAATCAGTTTTTATATTTCTAATTTTATGATATTCTAGTTACAGATCATTTGTATCACAAGTGACTGGATTTGCAGTGCATCAGGAAACATCTACTTATCCAAAATATTGTCAGAATATCCAGTCTTGCTCAAGTTCCCCTTTAGTGGGAACAAGGCTTCTGCAGACATCAGACACACTCAATATATTTCTTTTCAAAGAACTCTGAAGAAAAAATCACTTTGTCTTGGAGGGGGTGCTGTTGTTCCATTTTTGTTAGCAAGGGTGTTAACAAATTTCAAGAGCCTGGTTGATAAATTAAAACATCAGAAAAATAAAAAGGAATTTCAGGCAATGTGGGACCAAATCCATTCGTGGAAATCACTACCAGGAGGTGGATCAATGGGTTCTGTTCTCAAAAATCAGGGCAGGAATGATGGGGTAAAGCTTTGCTAATCTTGTCCATATGTTACAGGCCAGGATCAGTGGAGCATTTTGATGCAGAGTTCCCCTGTGGTAAGGAGTGTTTGCTGATGCAATTCGAGCTCTTTTATTTCCATCTCATTTTGCTTAACAAAGAAATCTGCCCCATTTCAAAAGGGAAATTCCTACTTCCCCCACTAGAAATGAATCCCACTGCTCAGAAGCCGAGTGGAACAATGTAAACATTTCCTGGAAATCATCCTTGTGTTTCTGTCTGATTGATTGTCAAAGTCTAAAATTTATTTGATGAAATTATGGCTGTGGAAACCCACTTGTGTGAGCCCTAGCATGTAATTCCAGACTGTTCTCATGCTGTTTGAGAATTGTTCTTCCTATACATTGGCTTTCCTGACCGTGTGACCATATGCTTAGAAGTTTATTTTCAGGAGCAGAATCAGTTGATATGGCTGAGTTATATTTATATTATCTTCACTGTTGCACTTAAAGAAAGCAAAACTCAGTTTTGGAGATTTTCCTAATTAGTCATCACCTTGAATGGAGAGTGCTCAAGGAAGAATGCCTCATCCATGGTCTATTTTTCATTGCTTTCTATTTGTTTTTTTTATGTTGAGAGTAATGTTTAGAGCAGCATTACTGCTCATTACCCTGCTTAGGACTTGACTGTTTCCACTAACTGCCAGAATCTTTTTTTTTTTTTTTCTTTTTTGGAGAAAAATATACTTTCCCTCGTAGTTTGCTCTTTCTAAATTCAACAAATATATCATGTGCCATTTCCTCTTTTTGCAGGTTCTGCAATACCATACTTCATGTAAAAAGCTAAAATTATCTGTGCCTTCAATTATAGGTGATTTCAAAATTAGTTAATTGATGGAAAATATTTCGGAAGGAGTGTCTAAAGCAGCTCTATCCCCATTCCTTTTCATACACAAGAGAAGTAAACCCACATTTTTTTCTGTCTGCCTCTCCTTACTGCCTCACATGAAAACCAGAATTTTTTTCTCTGATAATTCTTTGTTTTGCTGCATTTTAGGACATCTTTGAAGAAGCTACTCTAGGCAGCTAACAGAGAAGAAATAGAAAAGTTATAAATTAATTAGATAATCTCCTTCCTTGCCTCAGCTGGCCCCAGTGAGTGCTCTTTGCAAACCTTACGAGCTTGTTTTGACTTGTAGTGGCTATTCAGAAGGATTTGTAGCCTGCCCTGTTCATGGCCAAGTGTGTACTCCACAGTTGCAGTGATTTTCTTTTGTTAAATCTGGGGTAAAGGTATCTGAGCTCAGCTGAATGACACGTATTTTAAATGAATGACTGAAAAGATGTTTGTAAGTCTGCAAATGCGAGTTCAATTTATTTTATTCTGGTTTAGCACCACTCACCTGGTGATTTTCCTGCTCTGTAAACAGCAAATGTATCAGGCACTGAGTCAAACCCAAACCTCACCTGTAGCTACACCTCTACAAGGAGTATATTAACTTGTCAGAAATTCATTAAAATGATAATTTGTGAGAGTTTTAATGAAATTATTTTGACACTGAGACAGAAGAAGCAGCAGAAGGATACAAGAAACCTGTGAATTAATTACCTGAACTTAAAAGCCTCAACCAAAATATCAAAAGGAAACAACAGTGTCTATTTTTGCTTCAATACCTGTGACACTTCTCACAGATACATCTTCTTTACCTATGGTGCTATAAAAGATCTCTTTGAGATGTGAACGATTGTGAGAAAAACAATGCTCTTACATTAAACATCTTTATTAATATGGATATTGTGTGATTTAGCTGTGTCTAGCTTCAAAACATGATGTTTTGGAAGACGAAGTACAACCAGAATTTAGAATGAATGTGAGAAATAAGTATTTGTGGATGGATACTTCACTGACAATTCGAGTTTAATCCTTATTCAAATTGAATTTCCTTTGAGAAAGCTTAAGGCCATCAATCTATTATCAGACAACGAAACTGACTATTACTCACTCAAGTTGGGTTTGTTTTTTTTTTTATCAAAGCTGAAAGAAGTGTGGTGAACTAATGTGTTTGTAAACCCAGCCTGCAAAAACACAGCAGATTGATAGTCATGTTTGATTTGGCAAGAAAAGAGCTTTGGTGAAGTTTGTGTTTTCTGATCCTTTTTTCCCTCAGTTCTGATTCCTCTCCCCTTGCTTTTGTCCCTCCCTGGTTTCCATCGTTCAGTTATTGTGACTTTTGTTCTTTATCCATGCTGGTCTGAGTTAGGGCAGTGTGAGGGCTGTGCTGCTGTGGCCTTCACAGCTGGCTGAGGTGTCTGTGTTCACCAGCTGCTCTCCAGAGACTCCCCAGTATTGCACAAAGCTGTTTTCATGGCAAAACCTTTGAAATCTGAAGGGAAATTCTAGTGACTGTGGGTGCCATGTCTGGCTTGCCTTCAGCAGGATGTGAGACAAGCAAAACAGCAGGATGGAGTAGAAATGGGATTTACCCTGAAACTGAGGACCAAAATTCTTCAGGGCTGCTCCAAATCCAGTGCACAACAGACAACTGGAGCTGGAATAACACAATCAGCAGAACAGAACCAGCTGCTCTGTGCCAATGTCAAGCCCTAACACAATTACCTGGGGTGGCACAGCAGGGGCAGGACTGGAGCTGGCACAAATTTTGCACCTGCAGGGAGAATCCTTTTAGAATCCCTGAATGGTTTGGGTTGGAAGAGATCTTAAAGACCTTCTGGTTCCACCCGTGCCATAATGTCCTGGGGTGACTCTTTGATGTTTGTTTCCCCAATTGTCTGTCCTGTTTATGCTGTATGTTAAGTTTTACACCTTTAAGACTGGTTCTGAGAGCGAAGTGGGGGAAAGAAGAAGCTTTCCAGAGGGACCCCATTCAGAGGTTTCCTCCCAAATTTGCTCTAAACCAGGACACATGGGCAGGGACACTCTCCACTATCCGAGGTTGCTGCAAGCCCCAGTGTCCAACCTGGCCTTGGGCACTTGCAGGGATCCAGGGGCAGCCTCAGCTTCTCTGGGCACCCTCTGCCAGGGCCTGCCCATCCTCCCAGGGGACAATTCCTTCCTAATATCAAACCTAAATCTCCCTCCCTTTAACTCAAGGCCATTAATGTTCATTAGTCATTTCCTCACTCCCTCTGCTCTCTGTTGGTTGGGGTTTGCAGCCATGCTCATCTCTGCCCTGTACCAGTGATTTCCTCATCTCTGAACCTCCCTTTTATATCAACAACATTGCTTTCCTCCCTTCTGCTCTTTAAAATAATATTAATTTGTTTATTTTGCCAATAAAATTGCTTTTAGGGGACCAGCCAGGACCAATAAAAGTCACAGATACTAATTAAGGCAGTTGCACATTAATAGATTGCCTTTCTAGAGGTTTGAAATCACCATACGTTGTAAAGTCAACATTAATCCTCTTTTTAGTGACATGTAAATGAGGACAGGTTATTATTTGGAAAACAGGAGCAAAACCTGTAGCCTCTATCTCATTAAGTTATTTTGGTGTAGAACCATAATAATCAGTGTTGCTTGGGGCTGAAACAGATGCCCAGTATTGTGATTAAGGAGATGTTTATGCATATATATTTAAAAGAAAGCCCCAGAGAGGAGGACGCAGCAGGATTCTGTACCCAGGCAGTTCTTCTGAGCAGGTAGGGGACAAGAATGACATTGCTCACCTCCTTCCTTTTTTGTGAGCAGCACTTTAAGCAATAAAACTCCACACTAACAGCAGGAATCCAGCAGGTAGGTGTTGGTGTGAATGTGCTGCTCAGTCATGGCAGAAGCAGCGCTTTAGGTAGATTCAGTTCCATTTTTCCTCCTGATAGTTGTATCATTAGGATTTTGCTTGAATTTCAGGTGTTAAGTATACTGTGGGTACAAAAACACACAATGATTAATGGCCTCTCCTAGGGAACGTGTCATGTCAATAAAGCTGGTTTTTAATAGCACTGTTGCAATTCCCCAGTTGAAAGAATTTCAAGAGTCAGTTAAGACAAAACCTATTTTTCTTTATCAAAATTCCTTAGCAGTTCTGTACCTGAGCACGGAGGACAGAGTGGCCTCAGAAACTACACAGAGGATTATTGCCACTCTGCTGCCATTCTCTCACTCCTTATCAGGCAAGAGAACAACAAAAATATTGCTTGCAGTTCCTCTCCTGTGTCTCCCACCATCCCAGTAGCCAAACTAACCTGTGCTACAGAAAAAAGGCTGGAAATATCACTGACTTCAAGCTACCACAATACAGGAGCTGTGTGACCAAAAACATTAATTGGAATATTAAAAAAAAAAAAGTGTTTGTCTCCTTTGTGATTTTTTTGTGTGACCAAAAAATCCTTTTTCAGACCTCGTCCACTTCTCTTAGTTGTCTGTCTTTCATCTGGAATTCAGTTATAGATTGAGGGAAGGTGATGACAGCTTCCAGTTTTTGCATTGCCCCAATGTCCAATTCCTTAGTTTGTGCCCCCAGGAAGGCAGATGCAGCCTCCCAGGGTCAGGTAGACCTGCTGAAAAGAGAATAGTTAATAAAAGAGGAAAACAAAACAAAAAGCTCTAGATGTCTGGAAATGCTGCTGCTGAAAAGCTCCAAAATTATAATACTCAAACTGATTGCATGAAATTTCCAGCTGTTAAAAGGGGAACTTGATTCCTCCTTTAATCACTCTGAACACACAATACATGTCTAAAATTAAAGGTCATCCACTCACCCAGGGCCCTACAAATGTGCTTTGACATTAAAAGGTTTACAATTAAAATCCACCAGGACTGGGAGGTACCAGCAGGGCCTGTAGGGATGGAGCAGGGCTGTTCCTGGGGCCATGAACAATTTTTATTTGGTGTTGGGGCTGAGAGAGAGGGGCTGGTGGGATCAGGCAGGGGGACCCCTCCTGCTGCCCCTGCTCCTGGGGGTGGTGGCAGCTCTGACCAGTGGGGTGGCCAAGCTCAGGGGCAGGGCTGGGATGGTGCCCATGGCCAGGGATGTCCCAGTGGCTGCCAGTCACTCCTGAAGAGCTGAGACACTCTGGGGTGACAGGTGACAGATCCTGGGGAGTCACAGCCATGTCCTGGTGCAACCAGGGATCACCAGGAGAAGAGTCAGACACAGCCCTAGATATGCAGGGGATCACCAGGACCAGGCACAGCCCCAGATGTGCAGGGGATCACCAGGACCAGGATCATGTGCAGCCCCAGATGTGCAGGGGATCACCAGGACCAGGATCATGTGCAGCCCCAGATGTGCAGGGGATCACCAGGGTCAGGCACAGCCCCAGATGTGCTGAGGATCATTGTGAACAGGGTCAGGCACAGCCACAGATGTTTTGGGGATCACCAGGGTCAGGCACAGCCCCAGATGTGCTGGGGATCACCAGGACCTGACTCAGTCACAGCCCCAGATGTGGCACAGCTGGTCAGGCTGCAGCCAAACATGACAGTGCCAAGTGAAAAGCAGCAAGGGGGGCTCAGCCCTGGCCCAGGGCACCCACAGAGCTGTCTGGGCACAGGGACAGCCCAGAGCTGCCCCACACAGCTGAGCTGCCCCTCAGCCCTGGCAGCAGGAGTTCCAGAAGAGCAGAGCTCTCAAGGCCATTACACTTTGATGCATTAATGTTTAGGAGAAACCCGGCTGTTTCTCTGCTAAAAATTATTTCTTTACCAGCAGAGCAGAGACGCTCTTTTTCTTTACATTTCTGTCAAGAAACAATTGGCGTGTCAGGTTGCATTATGTCACATCATTTGGTGGAACGCGAGCTGACATACTGTAACCGAAAGGTATTTGAACATATCATGTCAGAAACTGGAAGCAGGAATGTAGGCTCTTGCTCTCTCTGTCTTGGCAGGAGTTCTTGTTTCCAACTCTTGTTTTAATTCCTCTTGATTGCCAATTAAAAAAAAGAAAAATCACTGCAAAGACAAGTGTCCAGTTTCGCTGCCTGTTCTCAATGCCCCTTTAATCTTTCCTTCTGTTCCTTGAGAAAATGCAAGAAAAAGAAAAGCCATGAAAGCAGAAGAAAATCTACCCAGGTGAGAGAACTTGGTTACAAAAAGCACCTGTGAGGGTTGACAACCTGAAGAAAGATTAATTAAAGTAAATGGAAATTTGGAAATTAAAGAAACAAGGAAAAAAACTCAAAGAATCAGTAGAAATCAGTGCATAAGAAACCAGAGAAAACGGGTGCCAGTCATCATCATTTTGTAGGATGATACATGTCAAAGATTGAAACTGAGAGATTGGCAGTAATTTATTAATTTTAAGGAGGACTCCAGGGCAATTTATGTTGCTGTCTCAGTGTGATGGGATTAGGAATCAGCCTTAGGCATCCCCTTTCTCTTGGTTATCTGAATTTATGTGCCCCTGACCTCTACTGATATCTTACCCAATTCATATATTCATTCATTCATTTCTCTGTGTGCTTTTTCATTGATGCTTTTCCAGAGACTGAAGAAAAGGAAATTATAATCTCATTAGTGTTTGTTCCCCTTTCCACCACTTTGTTATTCACCCTCTTTTCTGTCACTGCTGTGTGCTTTCTTCTCTTTTCTGCCTTCCTTCCTTGATTCTGTTCTTCCCTTTCATATCTTCTCAGCACATTGCACTCTTCTCTACTTTCAACCTTCCCCTTTCTTGTTTTTCTCCAATCACCTTACAAATTCCATTCTTTTCCTGTACTATTTTATTTTTTTTTTTTCCTCACTAGAATATTCTTCTCTTATCTTGCTCAGGATTTGAATTTTGCTGGAAAGGACTTTCAAAAAGCTGCTGCTTCCCCCAGCTTCCTTCTGCTGTGATGGTTACCTGAGATGAGGCTGCTTTGGCCTGCATTAATATTTACAGACTTGTTTTATGAATCTGAAGATTGATTTAGCGTGAGAGTAATGCAGGGGAACAGATGAACCATGGAAATGGTAAGGTCTACTTTGCTAAGATTCATAAATCTAAAAGCCATGCTGAGGTGAACAGCTTTTAGAAGAGCAGCACCTAATGACTGAAAACCATTGAATGTCTAAAGTCTTAAACAAGTTGGAAACTTATCTTTCACAGCTAGCAAAAAATGCTCCTTAATGGTTAAATACGTTCTCCAAACTCTTACAGAATTACAGCCTTTCTCTTTAAAATGTATAAAGTCTAAGAAGTTCAAGTAACAGCAGTTTTCATAGGCAGTCAGGTGATAAATGTGCTATTTGCTAACATCAGGTATGCATTTTGTTACAAAAGCGCTGCATATTTAAGATACTCTTGGTACTCTCATCCTTTTCTCCTTCAAAAACTATGGGGTTTTTTAGCCACTGAGTTTTTTTGTCTTCTACATACTAACCCCAACCGTTTTTCAAGGTCAAACCATGCAGTACAGATGTAATTTCAGCACGGACACGTTAAATGGTAATCACCTCCTAGTTATTATTAACTCCAACAAAATATTCCCTTTACAAGTGAAACATGAGATGACTTTTGCCACCCCTTGCTACAAACTACTGTACTTTTAGCCCACCCAGAAAGGAGCATTTTGGAATAAAATGTGACATTCTGAGGCAGAGCTATTCCGTCTCTTATGCACAATAAGTTCTGTAATGGAAGCATCACAGCTCTGTCTGAAGCAGAGGAGTTAACACATTTACTGCCCTGCTGACAGGGAAAGACAGGGACAAGCACAGTGGCTGTCACACAAACTTGGTGTTTAAGAATAAGACACGTTCTTCTTCTGGCAGCTGTGAGGCAGTGGGAGGGAAGGCACCTGAGAAATGGACCTTGTAACAGTCAAGGACTTTGTTTTCTCTTTGTGTTCTGCATTATTTTGTGCTAGGAAAAGCAAGCTGAACTCCAGGGTGAGCCTGGATGTGCACTTGAGTAGTCCATGCACAGAACCTGCCTTTTACCTGTAAATTCACTTTACCTTGCAAGAAGAATAAACCATTTTCCTTGAACCGCTGAGCTCTCCAAACGCTACCAATGAGGCTTGCTTAAATCAATCAGATTAGTTCGATATTTCCTACACATATTGTTTTGTGTAATGCGAACACTTCTACTCAGTTTAGGGCTAAAAGCTTGACTTCTATGACCAAGATGAAAAAGAAAAGTTAAAAGCAAGACACAGTGTGCAATTAAAGAGTAAAACTGCAAGAGAGTTCTGCTTTCAAGAGGGTTTTTTTCCTTTCAACCCATCATGCAAAGTGATGTTTATATAGCTGCTGGGAGTGTCTCGTGTGTGCAATGTCCACATCACAAAAATACACATTCTGGAAAACAAAGTGGTACCTATTCAAGATGGAAATGTAAAGTCACTGCAGAGGAAAAACAAAAAAGACCTGTGGGGACCTACCCTGGATTTTGAATAAAATTGTGAAGCTGGGCACCAGGTGTGAAGAGAACTTGCAGCAGTTACCTGTGGCTTGGTTCTACTCAAGCAGTGAGGGAAATTCAGTGTTAATGAAGCAATTTTTAGCATCAGCCATTGTTCTCCTGGAAAAATGTGGTACTTAGTGGTACTTGCTTCCTGGCAAAAAATTATATACTTTGGTGTTTAGATTTTGGCAAATAAACCCACCTGCATTCCAGAGCCTTGCAGCTGTGGGCTCTTTGCTGAGCCACCTGGCACTTCCCCTAAGCATTTCTGAGTATCGAGAGCTAACTAAGGAAGTTAGAATTCTAAAGCTTGGCAAAAGTTTTGGAAAAAAAACCCCACCCAAACCCCAAAACCCCCAGTGAATACTGCTTGACTTTGTATCTGTTCTAGAGTCATTACTCTGGTGGGTAAGTTTTAAAATTGAGCAGGAGGTGTAAATCTTGTATGTGAACACAGTGGCCTTCAGAAGTGTCCTGAACATCACTAAAGAATCAGTGCTACCAGGAGAATCTGATCATTCCACATTTGGCTGTTTCTTCCTACTGTAAAATCTGTGGTCTTTATCAATATTTGAAGAGTCAAACCATTCCACCCAAATGATTAATAGAATGCCCTAATATATAGGGGAAAATGTTGAAATTTGATTTTTTTTTTAAGTAATCTAAGAATAAATTATTTTCATATAGATTTTTTTTTCTGAACCTATATTGAAGCATTTGAATTGTACTCATGGAGCTACATTTATAAGAAAAAGTATTATCTTTTATTAGATCACATAGTATATCTTGAAAAAGAAGCTCTCAGACTCACAAATGCTTTCTTGGCCCCTCTGTAGGGATATGGAAAATAATCTTGCTGGGAGGAAGAGAGCTCAAGGGAGAATATAGATGTCCTGTTAATCAGGACATAAAAAAGAAAGGAGAAGCTGTGATGTGACAGTGACTGGTGGGAGAAAATCTGGCAAACAGCAGAGAGAAGATTGGGAGATATGACAATTTGGGAAATGTATGTATAATTTATAAATCCAGACTTGTTTTATCAATTTCATGTAGCACTCTTGCTCGGTCTGTATTTAATCTGCCACTTGCTGGCTGGGGCTGTGCCATAGATCACACACTCCGTGTGAGCAGATACAAGAGTGATCTGGGAAGAGATAACAGGGTATGATTTTTGCTCAGAAAAGCACTAATGCTAAATAGACTGGTTAAACTAAAGGAAACTGATGGTCTCAGGTTGTCTTCTGAATTAGAACAGTGGGAGCTGCCTGGTGAGGGAGCAGATGAGGAAAGCTGTTCTGTGAGCTGCTGGAACTGCAGGCTGATCAGCAGGGCGCTGGGCTTTAACACCACAGAAAAATTGTCCAAAACTCCAAGGTCTTACAGGGTTTCAACAGTCCCAGAGAGAAGGTTTTGATTTTCTGGATTTTTCATTTGCCTTTTTGCTTTTCATTTTGAGAGTCTGTAAGTCTAGGTGCTTTCTCCATTAGCATGGCCTGGATAATAATATAAATTTATAGTCTCCACTTTCTCTGTAAGTGCTGTAAGCCCTCACAAGATGAAACTGTAAGCTGCAGTATTTCGTGTCTGGAGTGGGAGTTTATCTCATTCTCCTGGCTCCTGCTGTTCAGACTTTGGTTGCCTCCTGCTCATCTTAGTGATACAAAATGCTCAGGTTTGGCCTTCCATCAGTGTGTGTTTACCAGCAGCATTTTGGCACAATCACCTTCCCTTCCTCCTCCCCGGGCATTGGAGAACTTGAAGAACTTGAACACAAGTTTCTGTTTGTGTTATCTTACCCTGGAAAGGAAAGATATTTCGCAGAACACTCCAGCTCAGCCAGCAGCTGAAAAGGAAGCAGGGTATCCTCTCCACATCAGCACAGGTCAGCACAGAGGTGTTTGTTGTCTTCCGGCCTTCTTTAAAAGGTAAATACTGTCACAAGTTCATATTGTGGGGTCTTTTTTCTTTAACAAGCCTTTAAGCATTTAGGATCACCAAGGTCCTGCCCCCGTGACCCCAAGTTGCTACTGGAATACAAACATTTTCTAAACACAAATGCAGCACCACTGTTGTGACAATAATGTGTGCACTGAGTGCCCACAGATTCTGTCTCTGACTGCTTGGTCAACCCATTAATGGAAAGAAAGGGTTTTTTTTTTTTTATCTTGTTACATTTGCTAAGATTTTATTCAGAATGTAATATTCAAATTAAGGATAAACTGACTCCCTTTTTTTTCCCTCAGAGCAGTTACAGTTTCCTTGTGTGAGGAGGAGGAGGGGCAGGCTCTGATCTCTTTGCTTTGATGACCACTGGCAGGACCTGAGGGGATGCCCCAAGCTGAGTCAGGGGAGGTTTAGGCTGGATATTAGGAAAAGATTCTTCATACAGAGGGTGGTCAGATCCTGGAACAGGCTGCCCAGGGAGGTGGTCACAGCACCAAGGGCTCAGGAAGCATTTGGACAGCACCCTCAGACACACAATGTGACTGTTGGGCTGTTCTGTGCGGGACCAGGAGTTGGATCCTTCTGACTCCTTTCCAGCTCCAACTATTTTGTGATTCCAGCTGTTTTGTGCTGTTTGTTTTCACTCCCCACACAGCTTTCCTCAAACAGCCATTCACAAAATCAGAATTCTCTGTATGAGAACTCCTCCTCTGTTGGGGGGTCCCTCCTCAGGGGCACCTGAGGTGTTTCTGTGCTACTGCACTGGGAAGAAATGGCTTTAAGGGACAGGACAGGCTTGTCAGGTGAAAAACAAATCAGAAAGGTCAGTATCTGGGGAGAAAACACCTGAAAATAATCTCTAAAGGAGAGCCTGTATTGTGTAGCTGCCCTGTACATGTATGTAGGTGTACACCAGATAATTTTTAAATGCTTGGTGGTTTGCCCTTAATTTCAGAAATAGAACCACTGTGCTGAAGAGTGAACAAAGGTTTGTAGGAATTGTTGGATTCACTGGAGTTTTTTGAAATGCATCCTATAAATCTGCAGCTGAACGTGTCTCCTCTTCCTACAGCAGGTCCAGACTCCCACCTGTTCAAACCACAAAAGATATGACAGAGGAATAATGTGTTAATTTTGACAGAAGTGTCAAATTTGTCTTAAATTTTTTTTTCATTTGTCATATAATGCCACTGAAGGAAGCACAGAGGAAACACTTTAGAATTGCTTTTCAAAAACAAGTTCTTCTGGCAAATCAAGGGACTTTTTTTCAGTTATTTGCTATTTTTAGTTTCTTTTGTAATATCCTCTTTTCTAGTTGCCGCTTTTTTTTTTTCACCAGAAGGAATAATAGTATCTTTAAGGGAAAAAATTGATTTCTGAGGCTAGTCTTGGTTCTTAGAGCTAATCTTACTCTGTTTCTACTACTTTTTGTTAGTTTGTTTATAACAAGAAGTCTTCTCATGCAAAGCAAATATTTATGAAAATGCATAAATATTTCCTTTGGAAATCGAGGCTTTTAAGCCAATTTCAGTGAAATTATGCTTACACTGATGTATCAGAGCAGAAATAGCACACTGCACATCTTGCTTAAACTGGGATATAAAACTGCACTTTGGGGCAGCCTTGCTAATTTAATTGTTTCACTTTTGTGCAGTCTCTTTAGGGTTTTTTTCCTTGATTTTTTCAAATTATTCTAGAAGGCATCTTAGTGTAGATCTATTGAATGTTCAATTTTCATGTTTTGAAAAATATATGTTTTTTTTTTAATTTGGAATCTGAAAATGGAACAAGAGAAGTATCAGGCAAAATGCAGAAAGGATCCCTTTAGCTGCAATTCCAGAACTCCATTGGACAGGAAAGAAGCACTTTTGGGGTCTTCTTTATAGGTACACAAGTACATGATAGGAGTTCAGTCCAAGGAGTCCTTCCTCACATCTCATTTAGTTCTTATCAGTGTGTTAATGAAGCCCAGCTGCATTCTTTTAGCTGGTTTTAACATGCAGCACTATAAACCAATATGTATTTATGATACCTCTTTTCTGACATTATAAATTACTGTATTTTATATATGTCTATAAAAAAATAGATGATTATTATTGTGTCCTACAATAATAGGACAAGTTGTGTAAATTTAAGGGAGGCAATTTAAGGCAGACATCCAAATTAACAACAGTTTCATGCTTTTGACTTAGAAATCTGGTTTTCATTTAATTAAAAAAATTAAAATAAAAAAACTTTATGAGATTGCAGGGCATCTTGGCTCCCTGCAGCCATGTCCATCTCCATCTGACATTGTTCCTGTTAATTGCTTGGCCCACCTCGCAGGGGCAGAGCTGCCAAGCCATTAGAGTTCCATACTTTGCATAATGAGGTGAGGGGCATCATTTGCAGCTGGGAGAGCCATCCCAGGGAGGTCCTCAAAGCCCTCGGGGTTCACCTGGTGGTTTTGCTGTGCCAAACGTGGAAGGCAGGCATGGAAAACAGGATTTCTCCCAGCCAGGAGGGGCCAGCCCCACTGCAGCTGGCAGCTTGGGCCTCTTGTGCTCCATTCTAACAGGAAAACACTGCCTGATTGTGGCTGGAGAGGGAAAATTAAACCCCCCCAAGACAGAGGTTTTTGGGACCTCACTGTGAGGAATTGGCCAATACTGACTCAGAGAGGAGGAGAACAAACATTGTTGAGTCCAGGTGGTGCCACGAACAGCTGGAATTCCTCTGTCTCCTTCTCCTCCTGTGCTAGGATTTGGCTTTGTCTTTCCTTTCGTGGTGGCCAAGATTTTCTGAGAAAAGTATATTTTTCCTGACCGAAATTGGAACACCCTCCTGCTGCAGTGCTCAACATCGGGTCACCACCAGATGCTGACAGCAGCCCAGGATGATGTGCACTTAGAAACCACAGCACTCAGTTCTCAATAGATGCCTGACAGGTGCTGTAGGCAAATGTTGCTTCAGCTACCAAAAATTGCATTTGAAGGAGTCTCTGGCCCAAGGGATACTTAAGACTGTGCATTGACATATTTCACTATAGTTCAGTATATTTTCATAGTTCAGTATGGAGCAGATGCATTGCTTAGGACATTTCATGTCCTATTCTATTATATATTTGTCCATTTGTATTAACTCTTGGAATTTTGGAAGCAGGAGGACGTCCTGTGTGTTTCTTGGTGTAATATGTGAATCCTGGAGTGAATATGTAACATAAGTTTTAACACAAGGTTTTTTTTCTGTGTGTGTATGTGTCTTTACTATCTGCTGAACTCTTTGTGTCTGATTCCCATCTCCTACCAGAGCCTGCCCTGCAAATATTTCCTCCTCTAAGCAGAACTCCTTCCTGCTCCTTCTGCCAGGTGGTCTTAAAGCAGCTGAGTCTCTGCTGGAGCTTTGAGCCAGCTCTGAGGCAGTGGTGTCCTCCTGGATGAAGAAGCAACATCATCCAGGAAATACCAACAGGGATCAAGAATAGCTTGTCAACCAGAGAAATACCATCTAGAGGTCTATGGAAGTTTCTAGCTGGGTTCTTTTCCACAGTGACCACACAGCCTCTGTTCCACCTGGTCTAGTGCTCAGCCAGCTGGAAACAAGAGGGTGGAGATAGATCCTTTTTGACTCACGTGCAATTTTCACTTTACATCTCAGGCTTTCTAGCAGTAAACACAAATGAAAGTGAAATACCTGCAAAGAAAACAACGCTCCCCAGAGCCCCTAGAGAGCACCCAGTGCAATCCTCTGCTCAAACAGGCTCAGACAGAGCAGGTTGCTCAGGATTGTGTCCATTCAGGTTTGAGCATCTCTCCAGAATCATTAAGGAGGTGTTAACACGACTGAACAGCTGCTACAACCAAAAAGCAATTACTGGTGCAGCAGGACATGGTTTGCTTAGCAAGGGCCTTCCCATTTTCCTGATGACTGCTGGGACAGAGGAAGGATTTAGGAGGAGCAGGAGAAACAGAATTGGACTCTTTAAGCAATCACAAACTTCTTCATCCCATGTGGGGCCTGCACAGTGTGGAACCTGGTGATGGAGCAAGTTCTCAGAAAAGTTTTAGGTGAATGTTAAGTCTGGTGGTAAGTGACCACAGCAAAATCTTCTCCTCAGATATCCCAGCTGGAATTCAACCACAAACTCACACCAACCCCTGCAACATTTGGTGTGGAGGAGCAGATGTCCAATGCTTCTCCAAAAGCAGCACATGAGGCAGCACTTGCTATTGGATTTGTAACTTGTATTCTTTGCTTGAGAAGCTGTGAGTATGTAGTTTCTGTTATTAGAGATAACAAATACCTCTTAATATTGAAGTTAAATTTAGGGGTCTTTGCATACTTAACAACTGCATGCATTTAAATATACAAATAATAACTCTTACTCTAAATTTACTTATTACTAAAATATTCGTACTCCAAACCTGGGATATTTTACAGGTTCTTAGATTAACTTTGCAGACAGCTTGTCAATGAGTGGGGGTTACTTGTGTGGCCTGGTGACATGTTTTTGACAATCTGTTGCCAGAATATCTGTCTATCAATAAGTTTATCAGTAGACTTCATTTATTAAAGAGAAAATTAGTAGCTAGCTTTGTTTTTCTTCTCTGCTTAAGGAATGAAATAAATTGCCAGTTGGCTTGTTTTGTTGTGGTATTTTTCCCCTGTGTGTTTGTGGTGGTTTGTTTTCGGGTTTTTTTCACTGCAGTATTTGCAGTTTGATTTGAATTACCCAAAGGAATAAATTCCATTTTCAGTGATGAGGATTATAAGAGAGCACCAAGGTATCACTACAGTCAGACAACATTCCACAGTGTTCTATATTAAGCATTCCCCGAAAGTAAAGATTTGCATGTTCCACGTTAATTATCCCACCTGTAGTTGTGCCCCCTTGCCATAATACCTTAAAGAAAGTGCTATTTGTATTAATAAAACATTTCACTCCCAAGAACAACCCATCACACTGCTCTTCACCCTACACACAAACCCTCTAAAAGGAAAAAGGAGGAAGGAGAGCTCTACCCCAAGCAGAAAGTGAGTGAGAGTTTCTGGCAGCTCATGGAAACACAGGACACCACCAGTCACATCTCACTGCAGACTGAGGGGCAGATCATACCTCAGACAACCTCTTTTCCTCCCTCAGGGATATTAATTCTCTTCATCCACTCAATTAGCATGTGAAATTAACGCTGTTCCTGAGAATATTAGTGATCGGAATTCTGGTAATGCTCATACCCACGTTAATCTCACTGCATTTTCTACCACAATTAATGAGGGAGTAGAATTCCATTGTAAGAGTCCTGTGACATCCCTATTTGTCAGACCCTTGTCCTCTGCACTTGTACAGGAGTCTGTTAAAAAAGCCCAGACTATTTCACTTCAGAGGGAGAAATTTATTTTTTGCCTTTTCTCGGTGGGCTGGCTGTGACAGTTGACACTTATCAGTCATATTTAATCACAGTGTGGAGTTGATGCAGAGTGACTTATCTGAAGCATCTTAGCCTATCTCTTTCAAATAACTCTGTCACATGTTCATAAACAAAAAATGGAGGTCAGATAATATTACTTGTCAGGTCTCACTATGCCCTGGCTTTTATTTGAGAGTGCAGAGAGACCAATCTTAATAAGAGACCAGCACTGCTGCATTTGAATTACATGCTTTTTGTCCTTTTCTTATTTGAAAATCCTGCCTGCTTAATTTGGCAATAAATTAAGCACTGCTGCTAAAACTAGATTTTCATTGAGACTGAAGGAGCAATGTCCCTGCTAAGGAGAAATTATTGCAGTGAAGAGGTCGGGTTCATTCATCCTCACCTTAATTGAGCTGTAGGACACTGGATTTAGATTCCAACCAGTCCCTTACTGTCAAAGATCAGTCTCAACAAACAATGTGAATTTAGGACGTTTTGAAAAGATGGCTTAATCTGCATATTTCCCCTTTCCCCTGCTTCTTTCCTCCCACTGGGCTGACATGCCTTACCCATGCTGCCCTCTTTTCTATGGTCCTCCTGTATAAAGTCTGTGGCCAGGCTCAAAAAGAGAAAAAAGATATTTATATTAAATATATATATATATCCATTTATAAAATGAGATATATGTATAATATATCAAGCAATTTTTAATACTCAGAATTAATTTCTTTACAGGAAAGTAAAATTATCTAATAATATACTTTACTAAAGCTGTTCCATGGCAGTGAGCATGATTAAGAAAGAGCAGTTTTCATCCTGTAAATTATATTTTAAAATTAAATTTTAATAACGCAGTAATGCTGTCATTCATGTTTCCTGTATTTTAATAAGTAAATTGGCTACCTTTCAAATCTTGTATAAAACTGGATTTCTGTCCTATGACAAAACCGAAAGTAGTGGTTTTCCCAAATGATTAAATTACAGTAATTAAGGGGAAAATCCTAAGAGATTTTGTTTTCACTCCACATTTAACCTCCCCATTTGTTTTTGTAGAGGTTTTCCTCTGGTTCTTGTTTCTAAACAAGAATGTTCTGGTGAGCATTAGTTACCACTGAGCCCATATGAGCAGACATTTATTGACACAGTTAAAACAAACCCAGTCCCTCCAAACAAGAGCTGTGTTATATGTTTTAATATATCTATTTATCTTTGTGTTCCTGTCCGAGCCAGTAAACACCCTGAATATCTCTCTTTTATGGGCTGTAATGGCTCAAGTGGAAGAGCTGGGCAATTATTTAATTAATTCCATTGAATATTAATGCCTGTGGTTGCCAAGATATTTATGGGTTGGGGAAGTTCACTCATCTTTTGGAGCTCATTCCTCTTGGAAACACCTTCTCTCTTTAGGATCAGCTCCTTTCCCTGAAAAACACACATATTTGTGGTCTACTTTTTGCTTTTTTGCCACGTGGCATGAAGAGGAGTTTGTAATTTTTCCTACCTATCTGTTTTTTAAAGTAGGATTCCTGCAGATTGGAGTGTTTTATGTGGATTTTTCAACTGTATTTAGGAGAGCAAGCACAGCTCCACGACAGAGGGGTGTTTCCTGGTGTGGGACACTGCTGGATTATCCCATTTTCAGAGATAATTCAGAGGAATTATGGACAACCACAACTCTCTGAAGTCCCCATCCATCCCAGCCTGGGGTGTGTGAGGCACAGGTCCTTGTCCCCTGAGCAGAAATATCACTGGGGCAGAGTTTGTATTAAACTGTATTCAGCCACTGGTAAATTCTCTTAAGTCCCACTTAGGTCAAACAGGCATTCCACTGAGGGGCTTTCATTTGTGCAGAATTATAAAATCAGGGCCCTGTGTTGGCAGAATGTAAAAAAAAAATAATCAGAATATCCTTTCCAGGAGCACAAACCTCACTGCCCTGATATCCCCTGACTTCCACAGCACTGGTGTTTGGTTCTAAACAAAAACAAGACCTGCAGTTATCTGTATAAGTGGGCAGGAACACTATATAGGACTGTAATTCTTTGAAGCTTTGTCCAGCAAAAAATCCATCCAAAATCATGTAGGAGGAAGAAATTGCACCTGGTGTGAGTTGTGCACAAAGAGTAAATCAAAGAATAAAAGGTTCTCTTACAGATGAAATGTTTGCTGTTTATTACTGCTACTATGGTGCAGTTCTGGTCTGAAAATACATCCTGCAAACAGCACAGAGATCCTTTGGAAACCTGCAGAGCTCTGGGAAGGGTCTGAGACAGAGAATTTCTTCCCCATGGTGTTCAAAAAAGCAGAAAGTGGAGCAGAAGAAAACTCTCAGCTGTTCAAAAAGTGACTACATATGGTTCCCAACAAATCTTGTAAGCTCAAATTTGGCTAATTCTAAAGAAAAGCACCTAAACAAAGTCTAAAGGAAAATACTGAAAGAAAAGTATTCAGTGGAAATGGTGTCACGGGAATGTGTCCAATTATTTGGGCATTATAGAGCAAAGGTTAAACTTCTGCTGGCAGGAGGGTGGAGAAAGGTAAGACCAGATCAGCTGTTTCATTTGCTGATTTCAATTAGCTGATTTTCCAAAGTACTGGCTGATTGAGGAGATTGCAACAGTCTAAACATCATTTGCTACTTGGATCTGTAAGTTGCATAGCTGCCAATAAATATTGCATTTTCTCAACAGTTCAATGTCTTAGAAATCCTCCCAGTGGTAAATTCTTTTGGAAAGTGAGTTTAGATTGTCAAGAATCTTGGAGCTGCAGCTCTGAAATCAGCTATAGGAACAGGGTGGGGTTTTTTTAGGCCACACAGTTTGTCTGTTTTCATCTTGCTTCCTAGGTTTGCAAACACAATTTAGTTTCTCTGCCAGCTCACCCCTCGACCTTCTGCTGAGAATGACATTATAACACCAGTTCTGGTGACAGCTTGGGATGTGGATATTTATCCACTGAAGCTCTGGACCAAACCCATCAATTCTCTGTGTCCAGAGGATGAAATGTGCCAGTGGGCAGCTCTGACTTTCAGCCTTTGCTGTCTGGGGTCAGCAGGGAACCAGGGACCTTTCCATGGGTGACACCATGGCCTGTCAGAGAGTTCTCATTTAAAATAATGCTCTAAAATAGATAAAGATACACCCAAATCACTAATCAAATAACAGCTTTAACGCCTAAAAAAATGTGGAGCAAGTTACAAGCACCAGAATAAATTGCAACTGATTTTGAGCAGTCATTGAAGAAAAGGTTCAGGGGCTGTGACAGAAAGAGCCCCTGGGACTGGGTGATACCTCATTAATTCAGTCTGTAAGGTCAGGTCTGGCCATGTGTGTTTGCAATAGGTCCAAAATGCCTCTTTAAACATTTACAGCTTTTTTTATTTCTTTACAGTTCTATACCACACTTAGAGCGGATTGACATATTTTATGTGTTTTGTTCAGTCCTGTATGGCACGTGCTCAGGATGTGGTGAACACACATTTGGATATATACATTTATACAAACAAGGAACAGTTATTCTACAGAGGGAGCATCTGGGGGTGGTTTCTGTATTTTCTGTTATACCACTGCTTGCATTACACTTTTTCCTCCTGCTTTCACTGAGCCTTGCCAAGGGAGGACCCTGAGGCAAAATACCTACAGGTTTTCCAAATAATTCCACAGACTAGTTTCTTCCATTCTCTTTCCTTACTCCCCTTCCTCCTTCCCTGCAGTTTTATTGCCTTTATTAAGGATAAACGTTAATAAAACACTAGTTGAATTCTTGATTTAAAAAACCCACATAAAATAGTTGTATTTGGACCAAGGACCTTGGGGGAACAATCATAATGTGAAGGAACATAAGGAGTTTTTAATTTACTGTTAATTTTGGGTTTGAGGTTAGTCACGTGGTTCTAAGCAGATAAATGCAGCTGATGCACAGCAGAGCTGCCTGAGTTTACCATGGTGCAATACAGCACTTCTCACAATTTCATGTACCAGTGCTTACCTCCAGGGAAGTAAAACCTTGGTGTTTGCTGGCATTCCAGGTTATCAGTGAAAGGAAGTGGTAGAGATCCCAAAATGACTTATTTTTTGTCATTGTTCACCTAGAAGGTTAAATCTTTCTCTTAAAACACAGACTGTTTTCAAGAGTTTGCTCTGGCAAAGAGTTTTTGGAGACTTTCTTTCTCTCAGAATAGAAACTCTTATTTATAAGAATTAAACTATCATACATCAAAGAAAATTGTTACACCAAACATAACCTTTTCTTGAAGATAAAAATAAAATGCTTTACAGTTACAGGTTCACTTGGTTTATTCATGTATATAAATCTCCCCAAGGATGTGTGCATTTTCAGTAACCTTTTTATGCTTTAATTTGCAGCTTATTCCAGCAGTGCCTTTGTTAGAAAAAACCATGCAATGCCTTAAAAATATGGATTTGTGCCATTAAAACAGTAAAAAATTAAAATTAGAGGTTTGTGATTCATCTTTCCACCTGTTTTTACCTCCACAAAACTTGGGATCAGCGAGAAAAAGCATTACTTCCTCTCCAGAAAGTGCACATCTGACTGAGGGAATTGGCTGCACAGGTAACGCACTCATAAAATGGCTTGGACTGAATAAAGTTGGATTGGCTCTCAGCTGGTTCCTGAAGGAAGAAAATTTGGTGAGTGAAGCTGTTATCTGTGGAAGAATATTTTTCATTTAATAAGTAATTCTCTGTAATTAAAACAAAAATGAAATGGCTTTAACTGTAATATCCTCAGAGTGTTTACCAAACTAATATCCTAACTACATAAAGGCAGAGGTAATTTTTCATCCATAAGCTTTTTATGGAAATACATCCATTATTTCCCAAAGCAGAAAATGCTACATTTTATTACATTTTCCAAGCAGGAAGATTTTTTTTGTGTAATAGTATTCTTTGCACAGCGCATAATTTATGGACTCTGGGAACAGGTGAGTAAAATGCTGTTCTCAGTTGAAGAGGAACCTTTGGCACACCTTAAGATCACCTGCATTTGCAATATATTTTGGATAATTTTGTACAGATGAATCCTCACAGGGAGCTTTCACAGGACCAGAGAGAACAACACTGGCCAGGTCTATTTGTGTTTATAAGTCTATTCTGCGTTTACAGAGCAGTTTATTTTATGTTCTGCTTTTAAAAAAAAAAAAATCAATATGGGCTGTTTTGAAAACAAGAAAACTGTAATTAAAGGCATTGATGGATAGTTACATTAGCAGCTCTTCAGCAGCTAATCTGGGCCCATCTGTTCTGCAGTGGCCTGAAAAGGTTAACAGCATATGGATGCCTCCTCCTGGCCACAGCCTCCAGCACTGCCCTGCCAGGCTGGGGAACGGGGCACAGGGCAGGATTCTGCAAAAGCACATCCTGCTCCAGCTCAGCCCCTGCTGCCAAAACTGGCCACACAGGACACAGCCCTGCCAGGCAGGCACAGCACTCACTGGTGAAAGTATGATTGTTTTCCCTTTTATTTGGCAGTGTGGATCAACAAGGCTGAATCAGCAAGTGGGTGTATGGGGAGCTCAGAGGGAGCTAATAGGAGTTATTGAGGTTTGGGGATTTTTGGGGGTGAGAACTGGTTGGTTGGTTAAAAAAGGAAAAATATAAAATAGGAAAAGCTTGAACAAACCATCAGAAAACGCTGGATATCTTCAGAAAAACTCTGAAGCTGATTAATGAAGAATGCATTTTTTGTCTTCTATGCAAAATGGATTTTTTCTGTTATGCTGTTTATAATCAATGTTCAGTACATTGTCATAGAAGGAACAGCTCTGGGGCAGAGTTCTTGTGTTTGTGGGGGTCTGGTGATGCCTTAAGTTTTATCTTTCACATATTTCAGGTTCTGTGCTGCCCAGGGGTGCAGGTCTGAGCTCACATTCAGTGTCACTCAGCTCTGCACACAGCAGGGACACAAAACAAGTCCTTTACCTGCTGGAGACCAAGGTGAGCTGAAGGGAGGAACAAGAAGGATGGGACCTCACAACCTGGAGCTGGAATTGGACAATTGAACTCCAAGATGCCAATGGACCAAATCTTACAAAAGTGTGAGACCTCATGACTGATCAGCCACTTTGTGACCATTTTGGGTCCATTTTGTGACCATTTTGTGTCTATTTTGGGACCATTTTGGGTACATTTTTTGTCCAATTTGTGACCATTTTGAGTCCACCTTGGGCAAGACAGGAGCCTGACCAGGGCTACACCCAAGGTGGACCCAAAACGGTCATAAATGGCTCTGGTCCTACCCAAGGTGTACCATAAAGACCTTTCAATAAATACCTACTTTATTCTCTGGCTCTGTCCAATCTCTGTTCCAGGTCAGCCTTCCCAAGGCATCACTGGCACACAGAATTGTGCCTCCCAGTCAGGCCATGCCCAGCTGGTGCTGGGAGGTGCCAATGCCAGGGCTGCAGCTGTGCCCAGCTGTGGAGGCAGCTGGGGCACAGCCCCTCACTGGGGATGCTGCAGAGGAAATGGCTCTGTGAGTCACCTGCTTCATTTGTTGCTTTATCTTTTTATCATCAGCATAGTTTTGTTAGGAAAATGAATCCACAAACACCACAGGTTTATGTCCAAAAAGGAGACAGAGGAGGCCTTTGACTTTATTCCAATAAAGGGAGAGGCCATGGGGCATTTCCCCGGGGTCTCTCAGATTTTAGAGGATGCAGCCTCCTATTTATACCAATTTCCTGGCCTCATTTCCCTCTCTCTCTCTCCCCACTGTCTGAGGTACTTGAGAGTTACAGACTTCTCAGAGTGTCTAATACCTAAAATTCCCCTCTAATGTATAACCCCCCTTTTAATTCTTATGGAATTTATGGGTTTCCCCCATTGTTTCTTTCATCTTTTAAAAAACCTACAGTTTGTTTGTAAAGGCAAATATCTTCTTTCCTACTCATCAATCAGTGGAATCCTTCCCGTGGTTTCTTTTCTCTCTCAGTGCTGGTTTTATCTGCCAGCAGACCCACTGCTTGTTTGTAAAGACAAGTCTGTCATTCCTCTCAATTTTCATCAAAGCGGGGAGAAAAGAACCGTGGGAGAGGTAATAGTTTTGTCCTCTTATACATGTAGTATACAGTTCTTTAATGGTATAGCTCTTAAATTGTACTTAAGAGTTCACGAACTCTTCAGAGTAAAATTAAACTGTTTGGATTGTTTCAGATATCGTGGGGAGAGGTTTCTCATTCCTGTGAGTATCTGGGTGGTGGCTGAGCCATGAAGGAGAAGGTAAACTGTGGTAAAAGCAGGAAAACTGAAAATGCATTTGAAGGGATAATTGAGGAGTCATCACCCCTGTTATTGATTTCCTCACAGCAGAGAAAGCTTTGTAGCATATGAGAGCCTGGCTCTTCATTCTCCCACCTTGAAGAAAAGTGGTTGCAGGAGAGCATTTGGTTATTGCTCTCAACTGGGTAAAATACTTAAGGGCTTTGTTTGGCTGAATTTCCCTATTTGACTCTAACACAGGCAGATTCACTGAAAGGGGGGAAATTGTTTAAGAAGCTGGAGAGGTGAACAGAACTGCAGTGGCTATGCTTTTATCAGCCTGTGAGAGCCAGATAAAATGTGTCAGGAATATTCTGCAGTCTCCTGTAGGACTCTCCATGCTCTGCAGAGAAAGCAGGGACCTGTCACAGCATTTGTGCACCTGAGTTAATCAATCTCCATCACTTCTGGAGGACTCAGGCTGGGACTCAGGCTGTGTTTCAGGGATGTGAGAACTGCTCTGCCTGCTCTGCTCTCCCTGAGGGCCAAAAGGGAACTCCTCACAGGACAGAAAATGCCAGATATTCAATGTATAACCACAGGATGAAGCAGAGTCAAAGTCGTTTAACAATGAATCATCAAAAACCTCTCTGATCGATACAAAAAAAAAAATCATCACTGAAGATTTCTGAGTGGCTGAGTAACCTCCAGAGGAAGAAGTAACACTTGTAATTGTGAAAAGAACTAAGTGAACAGGGATTATAAATTAGAAAACTTTATTCAGACTAATGCCATAAGACGAACAAGTAGAAGAATAATATTTCTCTATCAAATATATTGTGAGTCTGGATCCCTATGAAAAACATAAGAAAGCAATTGGAAAATACATACAGTGAGAGAGAGGAAGTGGAGGTCTTAGGACAGTGTCAAACTTATGAGGTAATTGGTGTTCAGAGACTTGAAGGAATAATTCACATATTATAAATCTTAAATAATATTTGAATTTTACAGGAGTATTGACCTTGAAAAGAAAACAGAAAAAAAGAAAAAAGAAAAAAGAAAAAAGAAAAAGAAAAAAAAAAAAAAGAAAAAGAAAAAAAAAAAAAGAAAAAAATTACACACACAAGAAAAAACCAAAACCAAACCAAAAAAACTCAAAAAGACTGAGAATGGTATCTGGAATTTTTGTTTTGGTTTGGTTTTGGTTGTTTTGTTTTGTTTTGTTTTGTTTTTGTTATTTGTTTTTTTGGTTTTTTGGTTTTTTTGGTGTTTTTTTTTTTAATGTAAGAGCAGGAGAATTATAGGTGATGGAGCTTAATTTCAGTTTTGGGAAAAACTGAAATTTTAATAACAGCAAACCAAAGGTACTCTTGGTTTTTCTTTCCACTTTTCTGATCTCCAAGCAATGAAAGTGCCCAGATGTACAACTCAAATAAGAGGAAGAGCTCCATATAATTAAAACTTGGGAAAGTTTTCCTGCACCTTCTGCTTCCCCTTTCCAGCCCCATGGCCAGCACTGTGTGCTGGTTGGCTTTAATTACAAAATATCACCATATTTTGATCCTCATGCCTCAGGTTTGCTGCACTGCAGGTCCTCTGATTTGTTTTGAAGTAAACTCTGCTATTGATACATTATTAAATGGGTGTGGGGTTAGCACAGCCTTAGAGTAAAATTTTTCCAAGGGTTGTAATTTCTTCAGCGAGAGGCAGGTTCTGTTTGATTCCAGACACTCTGTAGAGAAATACTTTGCAGGCTGAATTTCCAAGTACTCTCCAGTACCTGAGCTGCCTTGTGTGCCCATAATGAAAGTTCTGTTTGCATCAGGAGAAAGACATATCCTGGTATGCCTGGTGTCATGTTTTGCCCTCTTTTCTAGGGAGGAAAAAGGGAAATAATGTTGTTCCAGTGCTAAATTCTTCCTGTCTCAGCCAGGAACCAAAGCAGTGCCCTGCAAGGACCTGTCCTGCAAGGAAATTACAACTTGCCAGCCTCTTATCCAAATTTTCTTTGATCAGCAGTGAGAAAGTCTGGGATGTATTTGGACCTTAAATGTGAGTGCAGTGCCCTGTGAGTGACGTTTGGAGGAGTTTTGCTGTGTCTTGTCATTTTAACTTCAATCTTTGGCAGTCTTGTTGTGTGGACCCTAAATTAGTGGTTTGGTCTCCTTCCCAAAGGATTTGCTGTATTTTAATCTAGAACATATATAAATTTGTATATAATTAATGAAATAAATGAGCAGAAAATGTAAAAGTCACTGTTCAGTTTTTAAATTGTGTCACCAAGTTGTCATGGATGTGTGTTTGCTTTGTTTCTTCTTGTGCTGTTTTTTTAACCAAAACTATCCAAACCCCTCCATCCATTAAATTCTGAGGGAAGTTCAGATCTGGATTTTGCATGCTTGGAAAATCAAATTAGTCTTCAATTATTTAGGGACTTGTCTTTAATTTTCCTTATACAAATTCCTAAAGACTTTTCTTACCCAGAAGAGTGTCTTCCTCATAGATTAACATTACCAAAGTTACTTTATAGTTTAATTACTATTTTGTGTAAGGTTTAAAATCAATAGTCTTGCAGGAGCTTCTGCTCTGAGAAGTGAAATTTACAGTATCTGTGTGGGAGGTGTACAGCAATATATTTTATTATAAACTTTTTCTGAACTTGAAATGCCACACTAATGCCTTTAGCATTGCAGCAGACCAGAAAACCCAGTCTAACACAGAAATATATCCTAGACTATGAAAGTCTTTCCAAATTTGATTTCAATATGTTCATCAAAATTATAGCAACCCAACCTCCCAGACTCCTTGCAGATGTCTTTAATTTATGAGCCTTGGGCCCATTTTTCATAAGGAGGTTTTGAGGTTGTTTGATTTACTTTTATAATTTTTTTTTTTTGTTAATAGATTGGTCATCCTCATATCTTAATAAAACAAAAATTGAATTTTATGCACCACTAAGCAAGCATGACAGGACTTTTGCTAGCAGATGTAAAGTGTGAAAACCTGTGGGAAAACCCCATTCATTTTAGGTTCCGCTTGAGGACTCTGTAGTGCACTGCAAATGGATTCAGTCTGAAAAACACAGAAGCAAGGGAACAATGGAAATCAATGATTTGAACCTAATTAAAAAGACCTGATAAAAATTCTGGAGAGCCAGATGGCAAAGTCAATTTTTCAGTATAATATCTGTGCAGATAAAGAATATGATTAGCTGTTGACATTCTGCAAGGGTAGAATGATCGTATCAGCAGGATGTCAAAGTATTTCTTTAACAGCATTAGACTGTGCTTTTATAACTATTGTACACCTGATTTAATGGAAATCATTTTTCTTCCAGGAAGTATGAGACATAATGTTTTTCTCAGATGTCACAGTGCAAAACTCATGGGTTGGTTATCTTGATAAAAGCTTTAGACTCTGACTGCTGAAGGCAGACACTTACATGACTTGAACATTAAAGCTGAAATCAAACTCCAATTATAGGTGTTGGTGAACACTTTTGTGAGTATTTACCTCTACAATTGTGTTGGTAGATTCCAGACAATTCTGTTGAATTAGGAGTAAATTTTGGAAAAGGAAGTTTCCTGTACACAGGTGTAGTGAGGTGAATATTTCAGTGCCTTCAGCTGAGCTGTTCAGATTTTGTGCAAAAGTCTTAAAAAGACAAAATTAATAAATGATGTGATGGTTACATAGCTAAAATAGTCACGTTGGAGAAAAGATTTCTTTATCTTTTAGCTCCTCCTCCACTTCATAGACTACAAACACCAAAGTGTGGACTGAAAGAGGGTGATTTGAGAGTTTCCTGGGAGGGAGAAAGGCCAAATTTAAATGTTTTTACTGGAAGAATTAAACCTAGGTCCTGGATATGCCAGGCAAGAGTGGTCTGATCACACATCTACTGAGTAAAACAGAACTTACACCGTTGTTTTGTCACTGTCTCCCCTTGAGGCTTTGGCTGTAATCACTTGTAATAAAGGTTTCCATGTTAATTCACTGCTGCACTCAGAGACCTGCAATGAATGTGGATGCTAGCAGGATTATGAGCCATTTAATTTTGGCTTAAAAACCAATCACCTGCGTGTTACTGATGTTAGCTTTTGGGAAAAGATGACTTTTTTTCCCTTTGTTTATTCCTAAATTAACCAGGCTGGTCCAGTGCTGGGTGCTCCAAGGCCGGGGAGCTGATGTTGCTGTAAGCTCTTGTCCCCTGCAGAAGTTCTGTAACAACTCCTATCTGTGTGCTCCAGGAAAGAGCTGCAGCATGGGTGGAATATTAGAAAAAGAAGCATTTGCTGATTGAATCTGTTTTTCTGTTTAAGGGGTTTGGATTTCAGGGGCTGGAGTTATTTCAGTCTGGGTACTGGACAATGGAGTGTGTCTTAGGGACAGTTTTGTGGCCAAGCCACATTTCATTCTTGCCCCTTTCCCTGTGCTTGGTGATGATCTTTTATTGTGCAGAGCAGCACAGACATGTCACATTTAACTTTTCTGGAGTGTTGCTGGATGTATGTCTGCATGTGGCTTCCTTATTTTTGTCGTCCCTAAAAAGAAGCAATATGCATTAACTGCTGGTATTCCGTGCATCACTTCCTTTTTATTATGTACATGAAACTTCTGTGTTCATCAATATTAGTGTTTCTAACATAACCATTTACTCTTCCGAATTCAGACAATATGAAACATAAGTTACAGCTCTTTAAAAAAAAAGCCTCCATAATTGTGGACAGCCTGTGATGCAAACAGCTCAGGTATAAATTTTAGAACAGACAAATCCTCCTTAAACTATACTAATTAAAATTACTTTAAAAATCTGGGCTAAGGATAAAGCAGATGATGCTTTACATTGGTAAAACACAAGACTCTCTGACAAGGCTTGTCTGGCACAAAGTGCAGGGGGAACAGTTCTGAGTAATTGAGCATTGAAATCTTCTTTCTTTATAGTTTTCAGATAAAATCAGGAGCAGAACTGCTGACTAGCAATTGGCAAAAAAACAATATTCAGATCCTGGCTTTAAAGCAACCTAAATTACTCTGTTTCACTTGCATATTTTAATTTAAACACCTTTTAAACACCTCTGAGCCCTTTAACACTTTGACTATGTCTCCCCTGGGAATTTTAAAGGACTGGCTGAATATAGGACGTGGCTCATGGCAGTTATTGACTCGTGCCCTTTATTGAGATATTAGACTTCATTATGTTAATGTCAGAATTTGCCTCTGCCCATGCTGAACATTTAAAGAGGAGTAACACTTCTTATTAAGTGATAATTGATGAGGTGACACAGATGAGGAGCCCCTCCTGAACAAGATGCAGCTTGGGATAATCAGGGTTCCAATAACTGATCACCAACTGGTTGCTGAGCATTGGAGCTGTCACTAATGCATTGTTCCACAGACAAATGCAGTTCCCATTGTCCCAGTGGAAAAAGTCACTACATTGGCAGTCCTTTCTCTATCCTAAATGCCTGAAAATGTGAAAACAAGAAGTGTAGCAGAATTTACCGGCTTGCCTGATGACTTTATTAACTAAGAGTGAAACTAATGTGTTCTCTGGTAAAAAACCATACCTGTATTTCCTTCATGATATAGTTCAATGAAGTATTTCAAAGGTGATTAGATCCCATCTAATCCTCCCAGATTTTGAAAGCTCCATTTTTCCTTCTAATCTGTGTTTTGCACTGCATAAATATCAAGATAATACTCATAATGCAAATTACTTACTTATGCAGTTTGTATTTTTGAAGCTGAAATTGTAATAATCATTTAGTCCTTGGAGTGAAAGTCATTTTCCAGCCTTTATTTCCTCCCCCTTATGTTCCCCAGTTACTTTGTGTGTGTGGTTGTTCTAGATCTGCATTTCTTGGTGCTGTAGTTAGTTCTGTTTTATTGTAGAGCACATCTGCAGCACTGCTGGGAGTATTCCTGATGATCTCATTACTGGATCAAAGCTTCAGTCTCTTGGGTCACAACCCTGCTTAATGTTCTTGTGCAGACCCCTCCAGACTTCCACTGAAAACAGCACTTTGTGTTCATAAAAGCAATTGCTCAGGACATAAGCAGCCAGAAAAGAAAAGAAAAACAAAAAAGGAGAAAAAAAAAAAAAAAAAGAAAAAAGACAACAGCAACAACAACAAAAACAACAACAACAACCACCACCACCACCAAGGAGTATAAAATGTACTTGAGGCTTTTGAGATAAAAAAATAAAGAAAAAAAGGGTATTTGGTATCAACTTTTCATTCTACCTGCTTGCCACATTGGTCTGTCATGACCAAATACCAGCCACTTATTATTTTAGGACGTGAAAACATAGAATAAAATGAAGCATGAAGTTGATTACTGTATTTTAAAAGCAAAACTTATGACCCTGGAATGAGACATGAGAACACTTTTATTTTTCAGACACTGGTCTCTTTCCTTTACCTACATTAGATGAGCAGGGCACTATTTCATGAATTGCAAAACCTTCCTATTATTAAGCCATGATGGAATATAATGAGGAAAAAACATGCACTCTTGTTTCCTATTCAATGGGAAAACTTTTCCAGCTCGGCCAGCTGAAAAAGGAGGAGAAATCCATTGTGGGGAGATGGATAACAGGGAATAGATAAGCAGGGGCAGCCTTGAGACAATACAAGCTGAGGTCTCGCTGCACACAGGAGTGACAACAGTCCCCCAGCATCAGGAAACTCTGGCAGAGAGGGAGTGATCCCCATCCCAGGTGAGGCTCAGGTGGGATGGATGTCCCTGTAGCAGCCCAGACTGGGGAAAGAAGCTGTTCCAGGTTGTGGGAAATATTAAAGGTAAGGAGGCTTTCAGAGAGCTGTGGAAGCAGGCCCCAGAAACAGAAAGTGCAGAACTTGGAATTTGCTGCAACTGCAGAGCCTGAAAGTAGGAAAAGTTACAATAGTGAAGCAAGCAAGGACATGGAACAATAGTTTGAGGTTTAGGTTTGGCCAGGATAGACCTTGAGACTGCAGAAAAATATGCTTAGAAATATAGTAGAAGGTTTTAAGCCTACTAATGGAATGTTGTGTATTGTTAATAGAAAGCACACAAACAAGCGCTGTTTGAAGCAGGTGTGTGTGTACTGTCAGTGACTGGCTGGAACAATTGTCTGTGAGCTTTAGCAATGTGCTATTGGCTGGAAAACTTTTAAAATGCCCTGGGACAGAGAGATCTTTGGCTGCTGCTGGCAGATGTGAGCTGTTGCCATCTCTCAATTGTCTCAAACCTTGTTGTGAGACAGATGCTGCAATAACAGTTCAAGGAATGTCTCACAGTGGTCCCATCCTGTTTCATGTTCAATCCTCCAACACAGCAGGGCACAGGGATCTCTGTGGGACTCAGAAATGGACACACAAAGCAGATCTAGAACATCCAGGGCTCAGAGACTAGCTGTGTCTCAGTGTCCCCCCATGAAATGCTCTGTAAAATGATGGGTGTAACCTCTGTGTTCCCCAGTGCTCAAATATCCTGCCATGGGAGCTGCAGATGACTCCAAATGAGAACATGAGGAGTACATCACTCAGCACTTGTGCTGTGTTCAGACATCTGACAACAGCAAATGTTGTACATCAATTGCTTATTCTAATCATAACCTTTGCAAAGGTGCCAGTAATGGTCTGAGTGCTAAATGCTCTCTTATGAGGAAAGCCTGGCCACCACTGAAATCTGAAATGATCTTCTGGGAATCTGCCTGATGCGAAGATCACAAAAACATCTGGGTTCCTCCTCAAGGCAGGAGCCTGCTGCAATTTTGGAAAGTTTTAGGATTGCAAGACAAAGGATATTTTTCCTGAAAGTTTGTCTTGGCATTTAGGTGCCTCTTCTGCTCTTGCCAGAACAAATTGCATTACCTTATCCTGCAAAATCTTTAATTTGGAAACAAAATAGGAAGGGGGGCAGGGCATGAGAGGGAAGGAGTTTTCAGATCCCCTGGCGAAGAAGACTTAAAGGCTTAAATAACTGCAATGTGAACTTATTGCCACATGTAATATTGCCTCTTGATTGATCACCTTGGAAACAGCCTGAAGTCTGTTTTGTGTAGTTGGGCTACCTTGATTTAAAAGCAGAGGATGAGTGAGACACAGATCTAATAAGATTTAACTCTTCCATGCTAAGAACCTGTAATCAGATATATATTAATTATATATGTATAATTAATTAGATATATTATCATATAATATATAATGAGATAATTATGTTATATGATTGATTATATTAATAGTATAATAATATAGATATATTTTAATTGCTTGATTCTGGCCATAGTTTTTGAAATAGAAAAGCCTCCCATGTGAGTTAGCAGAGTACCTGTCACTCTATCATCTTCCATCTTCATACCAGTAAATTTCCTCTTCTGCCCTTTCAGGAGTCTTTTAAAAAGATAATAAAATCAACACATTAGGTTCAAGGTTTTCATATCTCAGAAATTTTGGATAAAGAAGACTGTACTGCTTTGCTGAAAGTATCTATGACTGGCACTCCTAAAGGTGACCTGGTGCTGCTGGCTCAGAGACCTGCAAGTGGAGTCTCAAAACCAGCTGAAGTAGCTTGTGCCAAGCTCGTGGATGAGTGCTTGTGTTTGTGAGCCTCTCTGTTGGAGATGTGTTTTATTATTACATAACCAAAATACCACCCTTCTGTGCAGATGGATGGACTGGGAATTTTCCCTGAGTGGTGCTGCAGGAATCCTGTTACAAGCTGGAGTGAGCAGGGGAATTGCGCCACGAGGTGTTTGATGCTCTCCTCCTCTTCCTCCTCCTGATCATTTGCACAGAAGGAGGAGTTGTGGCAGCCCCCCCAGGCTGCCACAAAGGAGATCACTCTCCCTTGGAGGGTGTGCTGTGTATGAGTTGTTTCCAAGGTTCTTGGGTTTGGTTTTCTCACCCAAGATTCAGGTGGTGGTTCGAGAGAGTCTTTTTTGCCCTCTGAAGGCTCTGAACCAGATGTGAGAATGAAATGGAGTCTCCAAGGTCTTGTTTTTTCAAGGTTTCTCACGTGTTTGTTAATTCTTATCTTACAAATTTCTCTGTGCCTGGCCAAGGTGTTCACAGCAGCTTGGACACAGGTGACTCCCCCTGTGATGGGAGGTCGCTGCCTTCTTATTCCGATAATTACATGTCTATTATTTACAATTCTGTGCCAATGCCTATTGCCTGTACTAAAGGGGTCATCTCTACTTTGACCCAATCCCCTTAAAATACTTTGTGTCCCTGTTACTGCAGAAGATGGAGGCCAAGGGAGAACAAGAAGAACCCAGGGCACCGCCCTAAAACCTCCATCTTGCTCCCCATTCACCTCCATTCTAAGAACCCCAAACTACAAAGTTTTCCACCTAGTGATAAAACTACACTACTGTCTTTCACACTTCTGTGACTTGTAATTCTTGTCTCAGTGTTAGAAGCTTTTTTCCACAGACCAAAATCAAAGACTGTGTCTTCCTGGGCTCTGTGCCAGGGTCTACAACCCATCTCTACAGCTCTCTAACCCTCTTTCTTGGGTCCCAGGCCTCTCTGCCGAGGTCTGTGGCCTTCCAAGGCGACCAAAGGAACACCCTGGACTCTGACAAAGGTGGCAGACCTTTCCCTCTGGGAGGTCTCCCTAAGTGACTCCCCTGTGAGTCGTGGAGAGGTAACTGAAACACCCCCATGAGTCTTTGATGCAGTATGCAGATTGTTCCTCCCTGATTTGTCATTCGTGCAATTCCTAGTTTCTCTGTTGTCCTATTGGTGTATTTTGGATCCTTTCATTGATTGGCTGTTTTCCTAATCCTTGCCCTGGCTGGTCCAAGTCCTTGTCCCTGCCCTCAGATAAGTGTATAAAATCTGCTCCCCTGAGAATCTGGGTGATGCTGTTGTACACTACAACGACACAAGACTTTTATTTTAGACAGCTGAAAATGATTCTTTTATTTTTGGGATGTATCTTTTTTTTCTATTCTACACAGACCAATTCAATTGGTGAAACAAAGACAAGCTTTTTTAATTGCATTGGTCAGACTAGAGGGACATTAAGAAGAAGTCCCTCCTAGGGAAAGAATATAAATATAGTACAGTTACAAAAACACGTCTCTCGTTACAGAAAATTCCCTGGGAAAAGAATTTCAGAAAACCAAAACGTCTCAGGCCCAAACCAGGGCTACATCTGGGTTATTCGGGCCCCAGGAGCTCCTGAAGAAAGAAGACCTTGGGAGAAGAAGAACCCGTCTCACGTGGTGCTTCCTGGCCTTCCCCTGGACCAAGGCTGCCTTGGCAGCCTTTCACAAAGAGCTGAATCACTCTCCCCAAACCTGAGGGTGCCTGTGGGCATGGAGTGCCTTGATAAAGGTGCTACTTCCAGAGACAGCCACGGCACCTGAAGGCCCCTAGGCCCACCAGGCCCACTAGGCCCACTAGGCCCACTAGGCCCACTAGGCCGCGGCAGGTGTCTTCGGTTATGTAACCAAAAAAATGTTTATTCTATTCTATCTGCTGTAACCTGGTTGGGGAAAGTGCTTTTTCTTTATGTGTTGTAACTCCAGGAGGGGGGGGTGCAACTGCCTTTCTGATAACAAGCCAGATGTTAAAACTGGGTGGGCATTGTTTCTTATCTCTGTTCACCCTCCCAGGGGATATCTTCTGTTAATGGGCCATTAAAGCTCATCACCCCAGTACCTCCCATTACCTCCATGAGGATATCTCTTGCTAATGGGCCATCAGGGCTCACCCATGACATCACACATTACATCATCCCACTGGGAGACACTCTACCCGGGGAGGAGGAGCCAAACCATTTCCACCGCAACAAAAAGGAGCCACAAGTGTCACCAGACATCTAGTGTTCTCATGGGGCTCCTGAAGGAAGACCAGATCCATCTCTGGACCCTTTTTCTCTACAGCACCATCTCTACTTCCAACAGGACCACATCTGCCACTCCAGGAAGGGTTACTTTTTGGACTGTTTCCAGCACCCTGACCAACAGGGCGTCAGGTTGTATTTCTGACTCTGCCAGTGGTCTTTTGTATTGTTGCGTTTATTTTACCTTACTTTTTTTTTTTTTCTTTCTTTCTTTTTTTCTTTTTTTCTTTTCTTTTTCTTCCTGCTAAATTGTATTTCTGACTTGGAGTCTCTCACTGGTTTTGCTTTCAAACCACTACAAAAGGATTGATGTTTCTCACACTGGACACTTTTCATGTTGCTTTTATGCTCTTTACTGGTGTGAATTAATATTTACCCACTTCTCTTTTCACTGGATTTCCTTGCCCAGTGTGTGGTATCAGTGTTCCCCTTGAGCACAATCCTTCTAAGTGCAAAGCATCACGGAGCTAGAATTCCTCTGGTTTGCTCCGTGAGCTCAGCCCAGCCAGGGCTTTGAAAGACTCCTCTATAATTTTGCAAAGCCCCATATTTAATATTATTTTGACCTTTTTAATATTCTGGGTTTAGAGTGTTCACCAAGCTGCAGTATTTCACTGAGTGAATGAGTGGTTACTGTTTAGGATTTGAATTGGGGGTTTAGGTAGGAGAGGACCAAAATACATTTCCTTAATCTGTAGATGAGATGGTTTAAATAATCATGGTTCCCAGACTGTAATTTTCAGTTCCTCCTCAACAATTCTTGCTGCTACAGTTTCTTCCGGTAAATCTGAGTATTTATTTAATTAATGGCATTGAAACCGTGCATGAAAGTTCTGTTAAGTTGCTTATATACTTCTCTGTCATAGTCTGAGTGGTGGGACACCAACACTGGGGTAAATCCTTCACATCAGTGACACAAACATTCTTTGTTCTTAGAGTTTTAGCCAGGGGAGAGTTTTGATTTCTCTCAGCTCACTGAACATTATTTGATTTGGTTCTTTGTCAGATTTCTTTAAATTTTGCATGCATTTCTCTCTGTATTTTCTGGAATGTTGTATTACAAGGTAAAGTGAATTATAGATTAATATGAAAGTGGACAATGCAAAATAACTGGAATATGCAAAACATAAGGAAAATTATAAACAGCTCTTGGTGGTTGGAGGGATCAGGAAAATATTTACATCGGAATAAGTATCAATACGTACAAATTAACCATTTCAATTGGTGCTGACTTTTCTACTCCCCTGTGATACACTCGAGGGAATTCTGGGGTCAGCAGCTGTTAGGGAGTCCATAGGAACTGTTTGCTGACTGATCCCTGTGTAATTAGGGAACAAATTGGAGGAGGTCAGAGAAAAGGGCAATGTTCATACCAGAGGCTGAAGGGGATTATCTCATCTGTCTCATTGCTGAATCAATCTTATCCCCTTTCCAACCAACAAAATTCAATTAACTTTTATGAATTATTTAGCCACACTGAAGCCTTAGATAGTATTAATATTTGTGTTTCAGCCTGTTTTGTGCAAGGAATATAAACTATTTCTCCTTTATTATCAATCAAACTCCAGTGTAAAAATGTAATTTTCTATTTCACTGTTTTAAGAAATACCTTCTTAATCTTGCCTGATGTTGACTGAAAAATGTTACGTAGTAGCTGTCGCTTGTGTTTAGATTATGGATTGACTCAGGAGAATATCAGGAATTCCATGTAATTTAAGTTGGAGACTTTAAATTTTTTTTTTGACTCAATGTCAACTTTTCAAACAAAAACTTTTAGAACTTTAATGCTACCAGACAAATCGCAATCTGCTATCACAGCCCAGGAAAGAAGGGTTTGAACAGTGTTGCTACAGTATTTATGTCTTTGACAAAAGAGTTTAGTTCTTGTCTGAAGGAAGTGTGCTCCAGAGAAGCTAAGAATAAATACAGGATTGACTTGTAGACAGGAAAGACTTATTTTGTGTCTCAAAAAAATGAAAGATTGTCAGCCCTTCACTCACTTCCTGCACTGTTCTTAGTATTATAGCAAAGATCTAGTCATCAAAGCTGAGAAATTAGGAATGTGAAAGCTTGACAAGCCAATCACAACAATGAGAATGTCTCAGTGGAATAACAGACAGGCTTGGAGGGGGGAGAGAGACACTGCTCGAGGGGTTGTGGAGCCACTCGTGCCCAATTTGTGGTGAAAAGGTAAAAAGCCCCTGTGCAACTCCTTCCCCCAGCTGGTTACTCCAGCTCCTGGGTGAGAACTGCAGTCTGCAGGAACTTCGTGTTGCTGATGCCTTTTGGGGCTACCTAAAAACAGAGGCCAGACAGAGTTAAGGGAATAAAAAGCAGTTGTATTTATTGAAGGGCCTTCAGGTACATTTAGGGCAGACAAAGCCCCCTCAGAGGCTGCACCCAAGAATGGACAATGGGTCACGGGTTTTCACACTTTTACAAGTTTGCTCCATTTGCATATTGGGGATCAACATTCCAATTACAGTTTCAGGTAATGAAGTCATTCACCCCAAGTTTGCTCCCCCCAACTCACTTTTATTTCCACCTCTGGGGCCTGAGGCAGTGAGGGGTCCTTGATCCCCAGGCCTGGAGAGGAATTGTTGTGTCTGCCCAAAATGGGGAAGCAGCAGCTCACACTGTGTGTGGAGTTTACAGTTATACACTAAAGAACTGCAGGGTTACAAATACATGAAAAATATAAAAGCTGAAATCCTAAGGTAACATTGCTACCCCACCATTGGCACTCCTTCCTGAGCTGGTGGTTTAAACTGGTGGGAGGATGGATGGATGCAAAAACCAGATTCAGAGCAGGGAAAGTGTGAACTGCCTCTCCAGTCCTTAAATAATTTATCTCAGGCTTTTTCTTCTCGAGCATTGTGGCCATTCCAGCCAGCACTTTTGCATGTAAATGAGTTATATCCAGCAGCTGTGTGCTCTGCCTTCACTTGAGCTGGGACAATATTGCATGACATCCCCTCTCCTTGAACTATCATATCCTTCCCCATCCGTCAGGTATTTTATCAGTCCCCTCTGTTTTCTCTTGAATTTCCTTATGCTGATCTAATATTAAATTTTACTCTGATTTTTTACTGCATCTTTTCAGTTTATTTTAATTAAATGTCCAAGCCTTGTGGATCAGGATAACTTTTATTAAAGTTAATAAATGGATGGTCCTTACAGATCTGCATGTAGCTCCTTGTAGTTTCTCCTGGATTCATCAAAGCCAAAGATTCTAGAGATAGAATGAGGCTATAAGAGAGGGGGTAAATCTGAATACTGAGGAATTTATGACATGAATTTCAAATGCAAGCAGCTCATTTTTCTTGGAGGAAGCACAAGTGCAGCGTTACCAATCAAGCTGGAGAGACACCTTTGTGCAACACCTTAGTCAATCAGATATCAAACATGATTGGGTAAGATAAAAATTTACTTACAAAAGCACCGAGGTTCCCACTGAAATTTGGCATGTTGATTGTAGATGTTGAATAATTTACAAGTCTCAGCAGTGCTGCCAATGCCAGGAAGAAATGCTAATTCTTGTACAGGAATGTGCTGTCCTGTAACTTTGATTTTACTCTGCTCTCACAACAATCTCACCTTTCCAGTGAGTGGAGCTCAGAACTGATTTTTCTGAGTGTCAGAGCTGTGTGTGATAGAATGGCAGCATTTATCAAACTGATGGAGTGCTGCTGGAAGTTGTTTGTGTTGTACAATCCCTGAAGTTCAGCTCTAAAATGTGATGTTGAAAGATGACCCTGCTTTATCTTCTTCCCTTTCTGTTGTTTCTCTTGCATTATATAAACAAAAGTTTGAAAGTCCTTTTTTTTCATTTGCATGAAGATTTCTCACTGTTAGTGTCAATAGAAATAATAGCATTGATATTAACTTTTAAAAATAGAGCTGTACAGGAATTTTTTTATTAATTTTTGTAGATTGTGGTCTTGCAGCTAAAGCAGACTAAAATCAGGCTTGCTCCCTTTCCTCAGCATCCTCCCAACACTTCACAATTCCTGTTTAACAATATAAATGTTACACTGTTGTAGTTTGCACAGCACTGTTAATTCTTTGATTAGTTAAGTAGCAGTATTAATGCTCATTATAAGTATAGGACTCAATTAAGATTTCTGCTGTTGCTTATAATAGTTTACCAATTATTTTGGAATGTATACACACTGATGTGAGTGTGTATATATACATATATATATATAAAAGATTTATGGTTCTATTAACTTGCTGACATTTTGTTTTTCTTTTGGCATACCTGTGGCAATTTCTTGCAAAAAAAAAAAAAGAAAAAAAAAAGAAGAAATTCATGGCAACTAAGAAATATTGTACAGAAATCAGTGGCAACTGCTAGGGATAAACTAGAGAAAACAGCATTTTCCACTGCTTATGGAATTGGCCATTCAGAAATGTAGCTCTAAGACAGCCTTGCAATAAAATCCAGGGAATTCAGGCTTCTTGTTAGCACTCAAAAACCTGTCTAGACTTCATGCCACAGTCAAATTTTCTTATGCAAATGTTCACATATATGTTAATATGGTGCACCTGGCCTAGTTATGGGCTGTGTAAATACACTGACAAAACTTAGGATGGCTTTAAAGTCAAGTATTTGCTTAATTTCAACAACTGCTGAACCAGATTTGTGCCTTCTACAAGTGCCAGGTTTTTCTCATTTTAATGGAGTTTTCCACTCAAATAAAGGGAACTGGACTTCCAATTCACCCTGAAGAAACAGTGAATAGAAGAGTTCTGTGATAAATATGAATGCCTACAAACTTAGGTTTGCCTCTAAATCAAAGTTTTACCCTTAGAAAGTGTGGCATTGAATATTTGTCAGGCCTTCATTGTGTGTGGCATCACAGTGCTTAGGACTGAGCAGGCTGCAGAGCCCTCTGCCATCTACTAATATCAGCAAAAGTCATATTTATTAGGCTATTTAGCTGTACTTGAGCCTAATGCTAGTCTGATTTAAGTCTTCAAATCCAGAGAGTGTGAAAATAATTTAAAATTAATTTCCAGATCTTTCAGGCAGAACCCAATATCACAGTGCAGGTCTCCACAACAGAAAAGAAAACTGTTTATGTCCAGTTTAGGATCTTACAAATGACTTGTTCGTGGATGAAATATTTTCAGCTAACAGTGGTTGGCCAGTCCAGGTTCCTGACTGAATAAGTGTGATTGAGCCTAAGCCCTTTAAAGTTTGAAAAATGAAAGAAAAATAAGATTAGAAAACCTGATTAAGGAAGTTTTAAACCTGATTAAGAAAGTTTTAAGCCTTCTTCAGTAAAATAGGTCTGTTTGAACAAAAAGTTTTAAAATGCTGTACAAATAGCAGAAGATATGGCAAATTTTCACAAGATCCTATCTATAGACTGATAAGGTTTATACGATTGCCCTGCTGCAAAAAAATACCAGTTAAAATTTCCAAGTTTCTAAGCAGTTTGCTGCAAAACAGCTAAAAGCAATTATATAATTGAGATATATATAAATGCTGTAAATTTGGATAGCATGGCACTGATCCAGACACAGAGCTCTATTTTCATCTAAGCTAAACAGGTTACAACACAAGTATTTCCTTGAATTTCCTTGGAACTTCCTTCCATTTGCCCTTCACTCCTTTGAATGCTGGATTTTCTGTGCCTGTGCTTAGGACATGAAGATTAATAGGAGTACTTTGACTGTAAGAGAGGTGTCTTTTTCTCAGATAACCATTGCCATGAAACCTGAAACCAAAAAAAAAAACCACCTCCTCTAAAGGAGCAGAAGCAGATTTTGAAGGGGATTTTATATTTTAAGCACATTTTTTAGAGTAGAATGTTTTGTCCTATTGAGGGGCTTTAAAGACCCAGAATGGTTTTGGTCTCGTGGGCACTGCAGTCAGCACAGGCTGGAGAGGGGGAAAGTGGAAACATCAGGAAGTTTAACCAGGGTTTTTTAGACAAGAAATCTTTCTCCAAGACAGCTGGGGGTGCTCCCCTGGAGGAGAGAAAGCTCCAGGGAGAGTTCAGAGCCCCGTCCAGGGCCTAAAGAAGCTCCAGGAGAGCTGGAGAGGGACTTCTGTCAGGGGCATGGAGTGATGGGATGAAGGGGAATGGCTTCAAACTGACAGGTTTAGATTAAATATCAGGAAGGAATTGTTCCCTGGGAGAGTGGGGAGGTGCCCAGGGAAGCTGTGGCTGTGGCTCCTCCTGGATCCCTGGCAGTGCCCAAGGCCAGGCTGGACAGGGCTTGGAGCAGCCTGGGATAGTGGGATGTGTCCCTGTCCATGGCAGGGGGTGGAATGAAAAGATTTTTAGGGTCCCTTCCAACCCAAACCATTCCAGTGAAAGACAAACTGTTGCTAGATTCCAACATGGGATTTTTCCCAAGTGCTTCTGGGATTTCTCTGGGTTTGTTTTGTGTTTTATCACTACCGCTACAAACCCTCTAAAATCAACACAGTAACCTGTGGAGGAGGAGGGAAATGATTTCCATTCAGGTCCTTTCTGCACACAGATGTAAGCATAAGAGAGGTGACTGAAAGGTAACTCTATTTACTGTAGCTTTATTTTAATCCTCTGGGAATTCATTAGCATCCCTCTCAAATGCCAGTGTTCAAATCCTGCTTTAAGAGAGCAAATAAGAAAGGGAACAGAAATGATTTAGGAGAAGATATTTTCCTGGGTTGTGCAAATGCAGCTAAAGAGACACTGCTTTGTTCTGGATTTCCCTAATTCACTGTAGTAAAGATGTATTATGTGGGTTCCCCTCTTGAAAAATCATTTATCAGGATGACAGGTGAATAATGAATGTAATTCACTAATATTGCACCGTCTCCTCATCAGGGATTAGAGAGAACAGGAAGGAAGAAAACTGTTGTGGAGTTGTTCCAGGAAGAGGTTAGGTGAACTGCATTTTTTTGTCTCCTTGTAAATTCTGTTTCAGTGGGAAAATGACGATGGCTGCTGCTTCCTTAATAAAGGAAACAATGGCCAACAATCCAGTTTCTAAATTGCCCCTGATAAGGTGGTCATGCTTGCCTGAGTTTTCTGTGTTTGCAGTAAACCACCAACAGTAGTGGCTGCTCAGGGTTGTGTATGCCCTGAATGCTGGATAGAAAATCTATAAATAATGCTGGAAATGCTTCTTCAATATAAAAAACTGTCTTCACTCATCCTTGTTCACTCTTTGAAAGTTTTACTTTTAAAGCTGAAATTCCTTATGACATTATTAATTGTTTACTGTATATATTGCTCAGGTAAATGAGCACATTTCATCAGCACTCAGAGGAAAGAACTCAGGTAAATCGTATCTCTGTCTGTTAACTGACCACCACCAAAAATCTGGTTTTCTCTAGAGTGATATGAAGGCAATTAATGCTTCATCCTGGTACTCCTAGAAGTTTTCTTTCTCTTACTCTTCTGCTGGTCTGCAATATTTATCTGTAAGTATGAATGTCTCTGGTGTGGAAACTGTGTTGAGATGTGCTCATCTGAAATAGCAGATCTCATACAATTCTTAATCCTCGGGCTTCATAAACCCATGAACTATAGGGCTTCCAGAGCATCACTGGGTCTGCTCTGAAACCTGAACCCTGCCTTACCCACTGCCACAGCACAAAACAAGGCTTCTGCAAATTACAGATGGTCACCAAATTGACAATGCATTTGCTGGAGCGTGAATTTCCAGCCCAGTGAAACTCTGCTCCCCGTGTGCTCGGGAGGCTCCTGGGATAACACAAAGTGACAACGTGCACGGGTGTGCAGGCCAGCACAGGATGCACACAGCATATGTTGGGTCTTGCTTTCACATGGAGCTGAAGGGAATTGAGAGAGAAAACATCATGATCTTAGCAGCGGATCTCCTTGGTACAAGCAGATGCCCTTCTCAGTGCCCATAGGATGGGCTGGAGATGCCATTTGAGTCTCTGTTTCTTGTGAAACACACCATAACTCTGGCCACATGCACACTGGAGTTCTGCAGCTCTCACATGTCTACCTGAGACCACAACCCAAGACCAGGCCTTTTCTTCGTTACTCTAACTCCTGCAGTCCTGGTCTTAATAATGAAATTCCAGGCTTTTGACATGTTGCTTTAATTTTTACAAGTGTGTGCTTACTCTACAAATGTAAATTCACATTTACATCGTGCATATGGAACTTAGAGATTCTCAGTGGACTGGAAATGAAAACATATGGCTCCTAAAGCCAGAGCAGGTAGGGGAATGTTTGACTCCGTAACATCAGAATAGCCTGCAAGTCCATTCATATAATCAACATATAAAGCAGGACATCAGAAGAACACCCACTCTCATGTATTTATATAAATACACATATACACAGCAGTGGTGCTACTTTAATATTAATGTGAACATATGTTTCAGAGTTTTACATTCAGATGTTTATTTTTGTTATTCCTCTGGAACGTGCCTTAGAAACTTGGGCTCTGCTGAAAATTTGGTGCTTAACCACCTGGTTGCAATTACTTTGCTTTTTAATAGTTATGACTAGGTTAGTGTTCCAACAGTTTTTTTCTTCTACACATTCTTTGGTGTCAGGGCTAAGGTGTAAGGATAGAAAGGGAATGAATCAGGTGCCTGAATGCAGCTGCAAATAGAATACAAGGAAATTAGGGAAAGTTGCCCAGTTCTGTATCTTATGACAACCTCCGATTCTTTAATGACAAACTAACTCAAAGATCTTTTTTTCCTTTCTAAAACTGAGAAGAAGCATTTCGAATTTGAGTCTAACATTCCATTGCCTCGAAACTATCTGGGCCAAAATCACTGCACAATTTCTGAAATTGTTCAGAAAAGCAGCTTTCTGAAAGCTCCTTTTTGTTTTAGACACAGCATTATTAGAATTTCCCTGGGAGATCAGCAGCTCTCACCAAGATGTGAGGGACCCAAGCCCAGTTCTTAGGAGGATACAGAGTCACTGTCTATCAAAATTCTTGTCCAAACCCTCTCTCTGAACCAGCTGCAGAGTGGATTTTTAGGTGTATATTCCACTACCCAGAAGTGGGTAGTGGAATATACACCTAAAGAAGTTGTGACTAATTTCAAATGGATTTTTGTGAATTTTTATAGCTGGAGCCAGCAAACATATTTGTAAAACATATTTATATAATCTCCAAGCCAGAGAGGGAATAAGTCACCAAGTTGTTAGCTCACGTAGGAAAATGGGGCACGGAGCTTTCAATCTCTTCTCCAGGCCTTGAAGATTCATTCTCTATAAGATAATAAGAAAAGCATGCATCAATAGCCCACCTAGGGCAGTTTCTCCAGAAATAGTAAATATGAGTTCAGGTCAGTGCAGGCAGAGTCTGCTCCTCCTCACTGTCTGCAGAATCACCCTGTGGGGTGAGGGGACAGGAAAGCCCTGCCATCAATAGCACTTTTATCAGCCTTTTGATAAGAAACCTTGGGTTTTCTTTTCAAACAGGTGCTCAAAAGCTGGTTTTTCATTTAGGTTCTGATGGAAAGTTTGAATTGAGTTAAATTCTTTTAATTTAAAATCCCCCTTTGACAGGATTTTTTTTCCTTATTTGACTTTATCCGAACATTTATTGCCCCCCCTCCGGTTTATCTGGGAAATGTGAGCATAAAATCAGTTTACCCTTTGGAAAGAATGGCCTCAAGCTCACCTGTTTTTAGGACAGCAAGTGAAGGCTGCAAATTTGGATGGGTATTGTCCTGATTAACAAAGTCTCTATGTTCTTTGTGTCTGGTGGTTTTCATATGAAAAATTTTAGGGAGCTGGGGGAAGAATGGAGTCTGCAATATTATGGTGGTGAAGCCAGCAGAACTCCCTGCCTTTTTCCATTTCTTATCACCATTTAAAATAGAGGAAAGAAGAGAAAACCAAATGAAATCATGGGAATGTTCTGACTCTCTCATTGCTTTTCAATTGCTTCCTAATAATAAACAATGAATAAGTGGCAATAACAAGATACTCCTTGTGCTGGAACAAGCATGGCATCATTTTAGCACTTCATAGTCAAGGAAAAGGCAAGGCTCCAGTCTCCCTGGAATTGCCAGGCCTTTGGATCATCTGGCAGAATGTGCTGTAGGAGAAGCACAGCTGGGTCTTTTTCTCTCAGGAGAATCCAGGGAAATACCCTGGTGTCAGACTCAGCTGGCTGAAAAAAGCTGCATGCCCAGAGTTGTCTCCCAGTTGCCTGCAAAATGCCTTTTTTCATCTGTCTTGCACTAACTGGAATTAGTTCAGCATTTTGGACTGATTAATAAGTATTTTAATAGTATTTGGGGCAAACATCAGTCCCAAAGAAATACAGAGATGTCAGGAAAATTGCCATTGGAAATATCAGACTGCTAGGAACTAAAAAATGCTAAATATTTTCTAAAGAGCACCATGACAAACTACAATAGTTACCATAATTTCTATTTTATGATTGGTACAAAAAATATTTTAAGCTTTCATTGAAATGATACCACAAATATGGACTAAAAATTAACATTAGCATTCCAAATTTTTTTAAAAAAGGTAAAACTTGAATGTCTGACTGCTGGATGGCTTCTGTAGGCCCCAGTCTTGCAAATATGTGCACAAGTATTTAACTTTGTGTTGGTGACTGGTACTGCTGAGAGCTTAGAGAAAGTAAGTTGAAAAGTCAGAGAAAAGACCATGGTGGACTCAGTTAGCTTATCTGTTATTTAAAATTTTGATTAACTTGAACTTCTATTCCTCTGAAATACCCTGATAGTTTTGTGGCAGTACAGCACTGGTATTGTTTCATTTTGTGATTGTTCTGACTGGTAGATAGGCAGTTTTCATAGGTGGGAAGAATTACATCTAGCAAACGTGGTTTGTAATTGTTGGGGTGTTAATCCAGTTAGTTCAGTGATGTAGAGATGGCACTGGCCAGACTTCACAATGGAATAATGCACATTACATACTTGGATGACCGTACAACCTCCAGGCCCCAAGCTGTCACTTTTCTGATGTCTTTATCTGGCTTTCAATAATTCACAAATATTCAGTGTCTATGGATAGGCTTGGAGAACAAATATTGTCCTATTCACAGCAACTGAATCTAATTAATACATCCAAAACCTGTAACTGTTTATATATTTTAACCTAGTTATTCCACTGAAAATGGGTTTGGCTGGGAGGGGTTTGTTGGTTAGATGGTTGGTTGGTTGGATCGTTGGATGGATGGATGGATGGATGGATGGATGGATGGATGGATGGATGGATGGATGGATGGATGGATGGAGGGATGGATGGATGGATGGATGGATGGATGGATGGATGGATGGATGGATGGATGGATGGATGGATGGATGGAGGGATGGATAATTGGATGGATCCATGGATGGATGGACGGACAGATGGACGGACAGAACCCCATCCCAAAAAACCCTGAGTTATTTTTGTGGGAGCAGCTCTGCAATCCCTCAGAGCTGACTCAGCCTCCTGCCTCCCTGCTGGGCCAAACTGGAGCCCAAACTGAGCTCAGAAAATCCCCCAGAGCTGCAAACCACCCCAGGGGTGTCCCCGAGGCCTGAGCGCCCCCAGCCCGGCAGGGACCCCTCAGCTGCCCCAGGGAAGGACCCCAAAATCTCCCCCAGAACTTTCCCCGCCCCGTCCCAGCCCCGCGGCACATCCGGGACACCCCCGGAGCCTTCAAAGCCGCGCCTGGGGAAGAGACGAAAGGCTCGGCTCAACTCCTGGCCGGAGATGAAAGGAAAACTCTCCCTCGGCGGCTGGAACGAGTTCCCGGGGCTCGGGAGCGGGGCTGTTTCTTGCGCCGCCTTTCCAGGGGGATTTGACGGCAAATTCCCGGGGCAGCCGCGGTCCGAGAGGGCTCCGGGCCGGCCCGAGGGATGCTCGGTGGGCTGAGGATGATGAGGGGCAGCGGGATGGGGAGGGAAAAGCTCCTTTAGGACGAGCCCAGACCGGGGGAGCGGCGGGAGGGAGGATGAGAGCGACAGATTTTCCTCATTTTGTCCCAGGAAATTCTATTCCGATTAAAAGGCGTTTGATCTCCCCCGAGCGGGCGGGGCCGGGGGGAGGCTGGGCTGGGGTTGGGTTTCTCTCCGATTGTTGGGTTTTATGGGGCTGATGAATCAGCTCGAAGCTCCCAAGGTTTCGGGGCTGTGGAGGTTGAGTTTTGGGGTTGATGAAAAGGTTGGAGGAGGAAGGGATGGAGCCACGAGCGGCCCGGGGTTCCTCCTCTCCCCATTTTCTTCTCCATCAGGGAAGGGGAATCTCCAGCTCTCCACCTCCTCCATCGCCAGGAATAAAAGGGGTTTTTTTTCCAGGCTGGAGAAGGGAAATGTCCCAGGGCTGTGCTGGGCTGGGGGTTCTCAGGGGGTCTGGTGGAATTTGGGGTTTCCCAAGGGCTGGAGGGGATGGATTTGGTTGGGGTTTATTGGCCTAAAAATTGGTAAAAGCCACTCAAAAGTGATTCAGAGCCACCACAAGGCACAGGCAGGAGGAGAGGAGCTGCTGCTCCTTCTCCCTTTTGTTATTTCAGCCCATTCCTGCTTTTCCAGCCCCTTCCCCACGTCCTTCTCTCCCGTTCCTGGTTGAGGAGGAAGAAAATCAACGACCCTTCCATGGGGAGAGGTTCCAGCCCAGCTCCAGGCTGGGAAGGAGCAGAGGGACCCCCAGAGGGGCTGGGACCCCCCAATGACCCCTTTGGCCCCTTTGGACTCCCCACAAACCCCATCCCAAAGGCTCTTCTGGGGATTTTCAGCCTCCTCGTTAAGCACCGAGCCCATATTGAACCGTTTTACCCCCTTGGTTGCTCTCCAAGCTGAGAATTGTCCTAAAAATAACCATCCCCAGTTCTGTGTGTGATGTTCCCCCCCTCCTCTCCCAGCCCTGGCTCTGTCCCAGCTCCCCCAGCCCCCCTGAGTTCATCCCAAAACTTCTCTGCTGGGGATTTTTAATCCCAGAGCTGCTTCTCACCCAGAAATGTGGCTGGAGCTGGAGGATTCCCCCAGGAATTGAGGCAGGGCTGGGCTCGTGTCCGTGTGTCCAGCTGGACACGACCCCTGGGAGCCAGGACACCCCTTTGGGAATCCTGGCTCCAGCCCCAAACTCTTCCTCAGGGATTGTTCTTCTTCCTCTCCTTCCTCTCCTTCCCTTCCAGACCCTCAGGATGCTGTAAATGAGGTGGGATTTGGGGGATTTTCTGATTTTTTTCCACCCAAGTTTTTCCTCACCCCTCTCCATCCTTCTGGACCCTCAGGATGGGGTGAGTGAGGTGGAATTTTGAGGATTTTCTGATTTTTTCCACCCAAGTTCTTCCTCAGGGAGTCTTCCTCACCCCTCTCCCTTCCTTCTGGACCCTCAGGATGGGGTGAATGAGGTGGAATTTTGAGGATTTTCTGACTTTTTCCACCCAAACTCTTCCTCAGGGAGTCTTCCTCACCCCTCTCCCTTCCTTCTGGACCCTCAGGATGAGGTGAATGAGGTGGAATTTGGGGGAGTTTCTGATTTTTTCCACCCAAGTTCTTCCTCACCCCTCTCCTTCCCTCCCAGACCCTCAGGATGCTGTAAATGACGTGGGATTTGGGGGATTTTCTGATTTTTCCACCCAAACTCTTCCTCAGGGAGTCTTCCTCACCCCTCTCCTTCCTTCTGGACCCTCAGGATGGGGTGAGTGAGGTGGAATTTTGAGGATTTTCTGATTTTTAACACCCAAACTCTTCCTCAGGGAGTCTTCCTCACCCCTCCTTCCTTCTGGACCCTCAGGATGGGGTGAGTGAGGTGGAATTTTGAGGATTTTCTGATTTTTTCCACCCAAGTTCTTCC
>JBBMKD010000194.1:4604996-4626912 GCA_037834095.1 Argya squamiceps
GGATGGATGGATGGAGGGATGGATGGATGGATGGATGGATGGATGGATGGATGGATGGATGGATGGAGGGATGGATGCAGGGATGGATGGAGGGTGGATGGATGGAGGGTGGTTGGATGGAGGGATGGATGGATGGATGGATGGATGGATGGAGGGATGATATGGGATGGATGGAGGGATGGACGGAGGGATGGATGGAGGGATGGACGGATGGTTGGTTGGTTGATTGGATGGTTGCTTGTTTGGTTGGTTTTGGGGGATTTTGTGGTACCTGTGTATTTTTCTGCAACCATCCCTCACATTTTAGTCTACATACGAATATCTCAAGAGTGCCAACAGCCTCAAGTACATCAGATTCCTACAGCTTAGTGAAGAGCAGTTGGGTAGAGAGGAGAGGTCCTGTTTTCCCTGTAGGTGACAGAAACCTGTGGTTTCAAGCAGAGGATCTCCACAGGACAGAGCTCCAGCCCAGCACTCTGTGCTGCACCCTGCAGAAAGGGTTGATTTAGAACCCATCAGAGTTCAAACAATCTCACCAGACATGAGTCTGGCTTCCCGTGGGCCCACAGAACAACCTGTCACTTATCTCTGTTTGGCTTCTTCAATGCAATTTCCATCTCCAGCAATCAAAGCATCCATTAGAGTCATTATCAGTTCTGTTTCTTTTCCTGTACCTGATTTTTAAATCCTCAGAACGATGTCTTTTGTTCTATAATAAATTAATTGTCTTTGAATCTTCTATCATTGGCAGATGGATTTCTTTGTTTAAACATAAATGTGAAGATGCTGATTTATTTGGATGCCTGAACACTGATTGTATGATAATTACATCTTTTTGTGAATAATTGAATTATTTTCATATTATGTTAATCTCATTTCCCTTAAAGCCTGCCTGAAAATCAGACTGACTAATTTACCTGTATAGGTGAATACTAATCCAGAAGGATCTATTTTTAGACTGCAAAAGCTGTTTTCAAATTTGTCCTTTTATGATTGGTGGTGCTGGTAAAAGCACTGCAAATGCAGCTGCAGGAAGTAACATTTTCCTGAAACAACAAAACCAGCTCATGCTGGTTATGCTGCTGTAATTCTGAAGTGCTGATATTTTGTAAATAAAATAAATAAAAACCAGGAAAGGACTAAAAATAAGGATCAAATTCACATTATGCTACATGTTGTGTAAAATATGTGCCTGAAGTTTCTGCTTATCTAAGAGGATTTTAAATAATCAATAGCCTTTGCTGGTGCTATCAATTCATTGTATCCAAGTTGTGGAATACGTTGCAGGAATCCTCCGTCAGTTTCACAGGCAGAATCCTGTAATGGAATAAAAAGGAAACACAATTTATGCTCGAAGCTGAAGTTTTATTAATAGCTTAATTGAAGCCTTAACACTCTCAAAATATCATTAATTGTGTTATGATGACTGCGCAAATTGCATACAGTTAAAATAAATACACACAAATATTCCATTACCTCCCACTTTACCTCTAGGTCCTGAGGTCAACAGCTTCACTTGTGGCATGAGCACAAGGCACAGAAAATCAATAATGTCCTGGGACCTTTGCTGGGACAATTAGGATATTGATATTTTCTTCTTTGTTATGGTAAATTCTTCATTGAATAATTTTCTAGATATTTAATAAAATCCTCTATAACTTGATATTTCTTCTTCAGTGCGGAATTCCACTTTACATCCAAAGTTGCCACACATGCATTGGACTCCTGATGTTTTCCTCTCTCTTATTCCTAAAACTGACTATAATGCTACTCTGGCAAAATTTAATCCAGAATTTAAACCCTCCACATGTTTTTCATTTTTCATCTGGAGGAAGATCATCTGAGTACAAACTCCCTTCATATCAGTTATGCAATATTTATAAGTTTTGACCAGCAAAATGAAAGACCTTTCTCCAGCTGGAATATCAGTAAACACAAATTTGTTATAGTGTTGAATACCAGCAATGTTGATCACAATTGCTACTTCATGCAATTCTTCCTCAGAAAAAAATTGCATGAGAAGTGGAAATATGTTGATGATTAATGCATATACTTGGTCCTATTAAATGAAATACATAGCATTTAACATAATTTTGAGGTCAATATGAGTCTGACTGGTGGGAAGGGTGTCCCAAGCTCAGTGTCTGGTAGCAGTAAAATATTTGAAAGGAGAAGGACATGTGTTGGCATGGCAACACTGCTTAACTCATATTTGTCAAGTCCACTGTAATTACTTAGCTGAAGCCACAGGTCACAGGAAGAATGTTATCAGAACTAAAATTGCTCCATCTTGTCCCCAACTTCCAGGCCAGAGGTTTGTAGATAAATCAAGCAGTGCAGTTTGACTGGGAGAACTTGCTCTCTCTTGCCTTGGCCTCAGCAAAATCTCATGAGTACCCTCTTGATCTTGTGTGTTCTGGATGCAAATTGCACATCATTTTAGTGAAAGCACCTTCTCTTGTTTACAGGATGAAATGTCTGGATATGAAAAGTGTATTGTTTACTTGTTTGAGGTGTCACTTTTGAATGTGTTTCAGAAATCACTACTCAATGTCTGAGGCAAACCCCATATGACAGAGTATATTAAAATATAAATCAGCATGTCAACATCAAAAAAGGATTTTAGGAGGGATCATTCAGCACAGAGCACTGTCCTTTCCTCCATTTATACAGAAAGGTGGAAGGAATACCTGTTCATTTGGGGGTTGAAGGGATTTGATGTGAGACTGGAATTGTTGCAAGGCTTGTGTTCAGTCGTGGTTTAACTCCTCTTAAAACCAAGAGATGCGGTCTCCCCTCATCACTATCACAGCTAAAAATTGTTCTTGTCAGAACAGAGGTTTGATTTATTTGATCAAAGTTGAAATTACCTGATACCATTAAAGAGAGTTCATGGAAGATAAAGGTTGAGAATTTGCTCTCGTAGTTGTCATGTTTTTCAGTAGGGGAATTCAGGAGTTGTTAATATTTCTGCCTCTCCAAATCCATTTAACTTGCTTACAAGTATGGAGCAGTAAAGATTCATAGATTAAACAGTGATAATTAATTAAAGTTCTAGTTAAAATGACTCAAATTCCAGTTGATGTTTAAATTTAATTTTTAACGTTTTTCTTTGGTTTCCTGAAGTTGTGTACACGGTGTTGTAAAACTTCCCATGCAGAATTTCACATGTGGGTTATAACACCCGCTGTTCCTGATAAATGGCTTGTAAAAGAAAGGCATTATGGATTTTAATGGTATTTAAGCTTTATTTCTATTTTCTTCTTGGATTTATAATGTGTTCTTCTATTGATCCATACCATTAATGCCAGGATATGCTACATTTATTTTCTGAGATTGATCATGCTGAGTGTGGTTTGTTGGCTTTAACTGGGATGGGCATAAGGAGAAGAATCTTTGAGCAGAAGGAACAGATCTTTCCAATGAAAAATTCCGAGGGAGTATTTCTCTTACAGTATAGATTTTAGATACTAGTTTGAGTTACCAAGAAAGATAGAGCCCAGAGGGAAAACTTTGCTTTGCTTCACACAAATAGATTCTCAGTTGGTAGAAACAAGCTCAACTCCTTCCATTTCAATGGACCTACACCACTTCACAGGGTCAATATTGGGGAAAAAATATGACTTCCATCAGCCTTCTAGGTAAATAATCCAGTAATTTATCTGAGTGGCATTCTCAAAATAAAAATGTAGAAATATTCTTGGAGCAGAGAAACAGAATAGCAAGGTTGTCTGAGTTCACACCTTGCTGAGGCTACTAATTGAAATTGAAAAATCAAAACAATTTACAAGAAAGCGAAAGCAATTAGCAAAAGAATATAACAACAGTGAAGTTTATCACTTGGAAATGATCTTATTTGTTTCCCAGAAATCTTTATGGATGACATTTCCTTGCAGGTATTTCTTTTGTAATTGACTCGTAGAGTGATCTGTTAGTGTTGGATGGTAATATTTCATTTTGCTCAATTTACTTAAAATGAGGTACAAGGAATTTTGTACTTTTTGTGCTGAGGCTGTGGAGGCTGTAGGGGACAGGGGACAGGGGACAGGCTGTGGGACACCTTTCTGAGGACAGCCCTGTGACACCTTGTGCAATTCCCCATGTGCACCACAGTTTGAGGGACAGCTTCCTCAAGGGCCACTCTTGCCAGCTCCTGCCTGAGCTCTATTTGTAAAGACACACTTTTAAAATTCCCTGTCCTCCCACAAGTCAAACAATTACACATTGCACTCTAAATCAACAGAAATGGGGGAGTGGCTCAAGCAAAACCTCAGATGAGGTTGAGCAAAGCTTTACATGTATTTAATTTTTTGAGTAGATCATTTGTAGAACCAAGTCCACCAGAAGGCTCACACAGTCTCATACATCTGTGTGCAAACTCTGAGATAAGGTGTGCTGTCTTAACAATGCCATGGAATAGGACAGACATTGTTGAGAGAAAGGGAACTAGAAACAAGTTTCAAATTATGATCTTACAAATAGACTAGATATTTTGGAGAAATAGAACTGTGAAAGATGTATTGTTGTAGGACCTACATGGGGTTTTTTTAGATGATTGTCTTAGAAGAATTAGCAGCGTTTTGTGGCAAAACCTGGTAGGCCAGAAAACACTTATAATGTATTGTAATTAGGAAATAGTTTGGCTTCTGATTGTGATGGCAGGAATTGTAACATCTGTACTGTCTCACCCTTCTCATGAGACTGAAAACAGAATAAAAGTCTTTAAAATACCTCTCAGGAGCCCTGTCTCTGGGTCAGAACAAGGGTGTTTTCAGCACACAAGAACTTCATCCTAGAGCGTCAAAATCAGAGCAGACCTTGAATAATTAATGAGACAAATGGGGAGAGAGAGATACCTACTGCAGTGTGTTTGAATAAATAAAATGTTGTCTTCAAACCATCAGCTCATCACCCATCCTGTTCATTGTCTGGAGATTCTTGATCAGTTTCCTGGAAAAATCTGGGCTTTTGGGCTTATTTGTTTTCCCTATTGCGCCTAAAATGTTTTGCCATTTTCAGTATTTATGGCTTGATGTCTGTGTGACTGTCATCATTATCAAGACTTGTGGCTTATTGCTATTGATATAAAAATTTTATTTTCACGTTGGGATGATTTAAACAGAGAGAGATTCGGGACCAAGGCTGAATGAATGTTCCATCCTGAAAGACTGCAGTTATCCCATTAAAATATAGGTGTCTCTTAGCACAGAGGCTCCAGCTGACCTTTGACTGGACTATTTCCATGGATTGTTTCCTGCTGGAAGTGCCCTTTAATGAAAGATCTAATCACTAATAACTTACTGGAACTCTCCTGTTTTGCTCTCCTTTTTGAGGCTGCAAGTCTTATTTCAGAAATCCAAGATGCCTGTAACTTTCATTTTACAATATATTATTAAAAAAAAATACTCCTACTATTAATGTTTAGCACTTAAAGTTTCATTGACTAAAGAGAACTATGTTGACTCAAAGCAGTTAGAAATCCCTTCTTACTTAGTTGTGATGCTGTCAATTAATGGGTAAGAATTAAGCCTTCCTGACCCAAGACTTCCACTGAGTTGTACCCAGTTTGTAGCTGAGATTCCCAACAGAGGAGGATGAGGACACAGAGTTTAGACTGAACCTTGGGATTTCAAAGATCCAAGTCTTGGAAGCAAAGAATTAAATCTAGAGTTCATAGGGTACAGAACTTAAATTCCCCTGCTGCTATTTTTTTTTTTTCTAAATGTATCATCTATTTGCCTTGTATCAGTGAGAGGGAGAGAGTGGCCTCTCCTGGGAGGTGGGATGTAAAGGTTTGGACCTTTTTCAGTAAGTCAGAGCTCAAAATTAGGCCTTTGAGTCTTTAAAACTGTCTCTAACCCCCATAACTGCACTGCTCCTACCAGCACTTCCCTGGATCTGTGTCCTGTTAGCTCATTTCTCCAAAGCTCCTCTCTGCCTTTAAAGGGGCTTCTGAGCAGAACTGTGCATTTCTAACTCTTGCCCAGGGGCAGGATCTGAGGCTCCTCATCTCCTGGGGCTGATCCAGCTGTGGGTCTAGACAGTGCTGTGGGTTTTTAATCCTGCTCTGAGCTGATGTTTGTGCCCTGTAAAGGGTTGTGCACCTCTCAGCCCCTGCTAGGACCCCAGTTTCCATGCACTGCACTGAAAATTGGTGATGCAACAGTGTGAACAATTGCAGTGTTTGTGCCCTTTATCTGCCATTTGGCCCTCCTGTGCCTTCATTGTCAAAAAAGTCGATATTTTCCCACTCAGCACTGACTACCATGGTGTCTTTGGTATTAGGATAATACTGCCACTGTAAATTTGTTATCTACATTGTGATGAACTCAGCTGGACTTTTATTCACCATGCTGGTCATGGTCTTTTAAAGGAAACCACTTAATGGGTACAAAGAAGAGCTGCTAATATGATTAGAAAATAATTGAGCATGCAATTTTTTTCCCAAGAAATTTTCTTGTTCATGTCCCAGTTCCTTGCACATACCAGAAAAGCTTCAAGTGTTTTAAATGCATGTTTTCTTTCTGACATGTAGGTGAAATTGCTGTAACAGATTTGCATTTTTTTGTCTCCTACAAGGCCTTTATACTTGTTCTTACTTGTCTCACAATAGCTCTGGTAAACAACACAGCAGTGTGGGATAGGTGTGATACCTCCTACAACAATTGCACTCCCACGCAAGTCATTTTAGGGTGTGCAAAACTTGTTCCCCTTATTACTTCATCCAAATCAATACTGTAATCTGTTTTGTTTGAGAGACGAAGGGCATAATCCTGGTTATTGTACTGTGTGGGCAATTTAGCCAGTGATTCAATAAATATCGCACGAAATTAAATTTAATGCAAAGGTAGAATTCAAACTTGACATGGTTATTGAATGTATACCTGCATGTCAAGTGGAATGAGATTTGCCTGGCAGAGAAGAAAATAGGAACCAGCCTTGTGGGCAGTGAGAATTTGGGCTTAGAATTTCAGTGAGAGAAAAAAGCATTATTCAGCTCTTAACGTGGCCTTCCCTTTGAAAGAATTTAGAGAATTTTTGGATACGTCTCTTTGTGGAGAAACTAGAAAAGGTTTAGTCAGTTCTTTTGAGGCAAAGTAGACAAATAGCAATCAAGAAATCCCATAATTGTACTGTGACTTACAGGGAAACTGCCAACTGCTTTTAAGTTCTTCTGTTTCTAAGAACGGGGGTTTAGAGTAATAATTGCCTTAATTCACACATATTATAGATAATTATGGCATAGATGGGAGGCAAAGAAAAGATATTATCCCTACTGCCCAATGGATGTGGGTCATACAATGGTGAAGATCATGAAGGCCAAATTTGTATTGAAACAACTGGGAATCAGTTATCCTGTGTATGTTCTGTGTCTGAAACTCAGGTAGTTGCTGAGCAAGAAACTGTGCAGTATCCAAAGTGTCTCAGGCTGTAGATTAGCTGTCTGATGGCTCAACTGGCCATTGCAGAACAGGTAAAATGTTCTGTCTGTAAATTTACTGAGCCATCAGTGCAGGCATTTCACTGGCCTAGGAGGACTCTCCCTGCTGAATTCTCCATTAACCCAAGGTTTCTGTGGGTAAATGCCCATTTTCATTTATCTATCCACTCATAATAGAATTAATAACAGATATAATAATTATGTTTCTTCTCTGTGATGTAAGGTTTAGTAGAGAATCATGTGCTTTTGTGGAATCTAATTTTTGTTTCTTGATTTTTCCTGCTGATGTTATTCCATGTTGTGTCATTTGTGCTGCCTGCGAAGGGCTGCCTGTTAAAAGGCTGATCCATCTTCATGAGTACTGCCCATCTGGGAATGGGAATAGAAATATTTGAATCTTTGGTGGATTTTTTTTCCCCCATTCCTAATAACAATTAAATGCACTAATTCATGTTTTAAAACATTACTGTCCACATTCAGCATGTGCATGCTCATGTTGGTACTATTGAACTTTAAACATCTTTATTTAATCCTAAATATCAATTTGATCATCCCTATCTAACAATTTCAATGCTTTATATATGTGCTTTCCCTTGAGATGTGCTTTCCCTTGAGATGAACTTTCTCAGGGAGTTTCTCTGGCTGTCCCTGGTTTCTGTAGGTCACAGGATGCATTTTGAGCAAATAAATTCTCAATACTTGTAGCCAAACCCCATTTGAGGGCAAATAAAAACCTGACAGCTTCTGTAGATGGAGGCAATGAAATAAATTTAACATGTTTGGCCTATGAAAGGCTTGTGAATTCTGTGGGTAAATGTTCATTTGCATTTATCTATCCTAGTTACAGAATTAATTACAGACATAATCATTATGTTCCTTCTTTGTGATGTCAGGTTTAGTTGAGAATCGTGTGTTTTATTTTTGTTTGTTGGGTTTTCAAGAAACCTTGCAAAGTGCATCTCAAAAAAAACCCACATTTTTCACAATGATTAATCCATTATTTGCTCCCAGCTGCCACTAGCCAAAACTTGGCTTCTGTGGCTGATGGCAAGCAGAAAAGAAATGTCTCCTCTGAGGCAGAATTAAGAGAAAACAATTTTGAAGAAATAAGGTTTTGGCAGCCAATCTTCATGTCACGTTTGCCTGGTGAAGTCTTAATAAGAATCTTTTTTTTGGAGGCAAGCAAGTGGGACAGTGGCCTGGGCTGGCACAGTTGTCATCCAAAACACCCTGAGGGAGAATATCAGTTTTGGTGTCAGTACTTACAAGAAGAACAGATACATCCTTAGAATCTGTCTGTATTAATTACATTAATTCTGTCTGCTTCATGTTTTTATTTTAAAATCTGTTATTTTTAAAGTAAGCCGTTCTAAGGGCAACTCTTCCCAGGCTCACTGTGTATTACATAATATGTAATGGGTTTGGCTCCTACAGTTCCAACCTGAACTTGGCAGCTCTTAAGAAAAATCAAATTTCTCCCCTTGTGTTGGGAGGTCTCCTGTCCCTCTTTCCTGCTCAGCTGTCTATATTCCATGCCCCTTAGTCTGGCATTATGATATAACTTGAATTTTCCTTGATTTGTCCTCAAAATAAATTTATTTCTCTTTGTTTTTATTTGTACCTCAAAAGGTCTTGTAATTTTTTTTGCATAAATTTGTAAACTGACTTTTGCTAACAAAAAAAATCCCCAGTGATTTTTTGTTTCCTTGACTGAGCAGAATCAGATGGGACAAGGGAAGGGGGAGCAGTAAGGGCTGTGCTCAGCTGAAGTGACAAATGCAAATCCTTCTGTTACCTTGGATCAGAAAGGGCTCCCCTGAAGGGTAACTCGAGCAGTGGCTGCATTACAGTGTCAGGTGCACAACCTTTAATGGAGAGAAATTGCCTTCACTAATCTATTTGTCAGTAGGGAGGGGAAGTAGAAAACTATATATAACTTCGAAGCTGAAAGGTTTTGCCCTTCTCCAAAAGAATAAAATAATATAGCACTGAATAATGGCTTTGATTCCAGTTTTAAATTAGAAATCCAATTTGTTCTTATGAGCTCCCTACTCCATTTCTTACTACTCTCTCAATTCTGCTGGGTGACATTGGGAGATAAAGCAGAATTTGCAAGATTGAAATAGGTAAATTTTTCTTAAAAGTAGACTGAGACATGTCCAGAATGATGTATTATAAATTGTATTGCATTTATTAATAAATGCCAAGTATCTCCAGATAAGATAATTGAGTTTTATGCTTAGAGATGTGTTAAATGTAGATGCCAAATCAATTCTTTTCATAATTGGTGTTACCTGTTGTAGGAGCTGAAAAATGGGATTTTTAACCCATCTGAATACAGTATTGTGTTCTGACCACAAGAACATATGCAGAGGAAACAGAATTGGCAGGGGGAGAAAGTACTGTTAAAATAAGTGATTTATATAATTTGGAACCATTCTTGGAAAAGGGTGTCCTATAGAAGTGTTATTTAATAATTTCTCTCTGTTTAAATTGGGATTTGTCCGCTGTGTTGCGTGCTCATCCTGCCCCAGGGCGGGAGGGATCAAATGAGTCAGGGCCCAATTTAGGTTATGAAAAACTGTGCCAAATGGCACTGCCACAGTCTAATGAAGTGGAGATCTTCTCAACAGTGAGATAAGTAAAATTTATTACCTTCTTCTGAAACTATTTTTTAAAGGAAAATGGTAGAGGAAGAGTCCAGGTTTCCATCTTTCTGTTCTGAGAATCCTATTTGGATTCTGAGAACTAAAATCTTGGATGGTGGCTAGAAAGCCAAGTGAAACATTACAGACTTGCATCAAAACATATTTGGACAGGAACATGTATTGCTTCTAGGAAAATAGAAGTTTTTATGGGGAATGTTCCAGGGGAATTGTATTTTGTAAGTTTTGAGTTATCAGTACTCTCTTGCTCACAGGACTTAAAGGACTTTAGAGTTCATTATTACCTGCTATTCATAAATCCCATTCTGGCACTTGGTAACACAAATTAAATGGATTATTTTCTTTCCTCTGCCTCATACAACCTTCACCCTCTTCTCATTGTCTAAAATTTCCACTTTGCAAAAACACCATTTCAAAATACGAATCCTGTGGAGATACAAATATTTCTGATCAAAGACCTCACCATTTATTATGGCTTTAGCGTTTTACATTATTGTATAGAGTACTCTGCTACAGGGACAGCAGTGAAAACATGGGGACAATGACAGGACCACAGCCAGTGGGCTGCCTGTGAGCATTTCCAAGTCTCCAGTTCTTGAGGCATGTCCTGAGCCAGTTTTTGTAAATTTCTGGGTGAAAAAAATACGTTTAAAAAAAATACGTTTAAATTTAAATATTCACTTCCTTGCACGGAAACTGTTTTGATATTGATGCACAGGAATTGTCACGGAAGGATATTCCGGGTGATGCAGACCAGCATTCAATGACAGAACACACATTTCATCTTCCAGAGGACACAGTCTGGACATGAAATTGCAGAATGTTACAGTTCAACAGGAGATTAGTTTAAGAACTGAGGTGAACATTGTGGGTGAGATGAGAGCCTCTCCATGTTTTTATTTAAAACATGTTTTCTCTAATAGCACAGTCTGTACTCCAGTGCCTGGAAAAGGAAGGATGTCATTCCCAGGGTAAAGAGTGACAGTGTTCTTGAGCAGTGTATGGAAAATAGGAGGGAATTCCTGGATGATTCAGGATATGTCTGCGAGGCCAGGGACAAACAAGTGCAGATGTGTCTGAAAAGAAATAATTCAGGGCCTTAGCAAAAGGCTATTGATTTTCTTTCTGTTGATGTAAGAATACCTACACTGAATTTTATTCTCCTCTCCTCAAAACTGAGAAGCAGGCAAACCATTTCAGCACAAGCTGTATGAACCAGGAACTCGACCAGGGTGATGGATTCACCTTTTAGCCAGCGTGAGTGTGAAATCTTTCTCCAGACTGCAGAGAGCAGCCAGAGAACAGCCAGAAACCCTGAGTTCTGAGCCAAATGCCTGGCTGAACATCACTCACCTTTCAGGGGGCATCAGCAGCTCCTGCCAGCATTCCCACTGCCTTCCCAAAGGTTTGCTGGGTTGCTCTGCTGGCTGGGATCAGCCTGGAGGCTGGCCCACACATGTGCCATAAGGAAAAACACTTCACTCATGGAATTTTCCCTTTTTTCAAGGTAGGATTTAATGACATCCAACATGCCCAGTTAGAATGGTGGGTCCTGTGTCACCTTCCCCTCCAGAGATGTTTGGTACTCTCCAGAAGGATCTGCATTCCTGGAACCCCAGAACCCCCAAATTCCAGGATGGTTTGGGCTGCAAGGGACACTAAACCTCCTCCATTCTGACCCCTGCCATGGGCATTGCATCCTGGTGTATTTATTTCCCTGCCTGTTCAGAGAATTCCCCATCAGTGCCTTTGCTCCTGCAGATGAACTGTCCTCTCTGCCTCACTTTCATCACACGTGGGTAAATTCTCCTCACATCCCTAATATGACATCCTTGCTAATATCTGCTGTGCTTAGATATGTCCCTAATGTAAATTATTAGCCTTTAAGTGCTGGCAACGTTAGCATATTGTTGCTGTAGGCTAAGTGTAATTCTTTTAATCTTGATGGTAATTTCCTGGTTAAATATTTTAAATAAATACATTTAAATAAATAACTTTGTACAGGGAATATTAATCATACCGCTTTAGCTGTATATTTAAATATTCACTTATTTCTCTCTAGTTTTTAACTTTTATATTTGGAGTCTAATTTGGCAAAGGAGATTGTGCCTTGTTAGCAATCATGAATCTTGATCAGCATGACTGGTTTTTATTGGTTTCTGTGTACAGAGTGAAAAAACAAGGTAGGGTTTGGAATTCTGTTCTTCTTGGTGATAATCTATGGGAATTGAGGGATGACAGGAGATTTTCTACTCTGCTCTTTCGTTTCAGAGTATTTTAAAACGCAAAACTGGGGCAGAAATTCAGGTCTTATGACAATGCCTTTCACCTGTTAGAAATAAAGGTGAACAGTTAGGTGTGGCTGAGATATTATTTACATTCTTGTGAAGGGCAATTTTAGTGCAAATGCCTTTATGATATCCAGGACATTCCTGAAACAAAGGGATTTCATCTCAGATTATGTCAGTATTCACAGGAACTTGTTTTGATGATTCTTGGCACACTTTGATTGATTCCAGTGCAGGTCAAAAAAAACCAAGCAGGTTTTCAGGACAGCCAGCTAGAGTGGATGATTGTTTTCTCACAGACAATGATATTAATCAGATTTTAAATAAGCAGGAGAAAATCAAGGAACAAAATCTGAGTTTAATTATGGGTTTGACCTTGGCATGGAGGATTTCATAAGGGGTGGAGTGAGAAGTTATGTGTGAGGGGATTTTCATTTTACGTTGGGTTTTTGATGTTAATGCAGATCTGCTGTGTTGATTTTTAGGTTTTTAGGTTGACCTGTGTGAAGTCTTTCCTGCTTGGACACGTTTCCAACGCAGGAATGGTTTCTTTGTACTAATTTTTGACTTTTAAGGAACAAAATATTAGAAACCTTAGCATTTCCATGGAAATTTTCTGGATGTTTTTCTCCTTGGGGTTCCTCTCTGAGACTGGCTCTGTTTGAGCCTCATCACAGTCCCAGGATCTGGTGGAGCATTGAAAAATCTGAGTTTCCAGAGTCATTTGTGCTGTTTTTCCTCATTTTAGTGCTCTCCTCATGAAACCTGGTGGAGCTCAGGCTGCTACAAATGAGTTAAACTGGGACACCGTGGAGATAATTTCTTTTTGTGGTATCACTGCCCAGATATAGAACAACTCAATAGTTTAAGCTTTGTTTTTTCACACAACAAAATTCTAAATTTCCCTGAATGTCACCCAAAAAAAAAAAAAAATTCCTCCTACTGGAGGAATTAAACACATACATTGCATATTTTTATAGATTCCATAGCATTTTGCTATTTCCTCTGGCTTAATTTTATGTCTGTTTCATCTTTCTGTCCTATTTTTCTGCCTTCTCTTTTTGCCTTGTGTCTTTGCAATAATACAATTTGAATTTCTAGTACCCTTCCAACGAATGTTTCAGAAAAAACCCTACACCTTGTAAGGTCAGAATGGAGGTTCTTTAAAAGTTAATTTTAGAAAACCAATTTGTTCCAATCAGTTCTGTATCAATGACGATTCCCTTGGCTCTGTAGCTGTTTCACAAATACCCATGCACAATTATCAGCACTCACAGTTTTCAAATAATATTTGCTCTCTTTGGCCCGGTTCCTGCTAGGTGGAAAGTCTGAACTTTGCAGTTTGGGAAAGTTTTTATTTGTGACTAATTCCACAGCCCAGCTGAAAGCTCCCACATTGCCAGAACAGCCAGAACTAAAACACATTTTGGGTGAGAAAGAGAGCAGGGAACCTTTCAGGAGCTGTGAAGAACAACTGGAGAAGGTTTGCACAGCATTTCATTCTGAGCAGTGGATGCCTTCCAGCAGCAAAATGCTGGCTCCCAGCTCTGTTTTGCAGTTTTCAGCTAAATCAAGGGAAGTGAGCCAATAATGCTGCTTTTTATAAAACTTTCAGAGTGTTGAGTAGTGCAGAGAAATGAATTGGAAGGAACATCTTCTCACTTAGGATGAAAACAGAGAGGGAGAACTTAAAAACAGTGGGGACGTTAAAAAAAACCTGTTGAACCTAAGACTGGGACAGCTTCAGGGCAGAGGAATAATGAGAGGCCAGGGGAATTCTGTGGCATTTCTGCCACACTGACCCCTGATAAGATGCCAGGGGAAATCCTGGAGTTCACAGTATTTGCCCAGCAGATTCTGTGCAGAAAGAACTGCACAGACCCCAAACAACTTCACCCAGAGAAGGGGTGGAACTCATTTAATTCCCCAGCAGCACTCTGGGTCATATTTATCTGATTATTGGATATTGCTTTTGGCATTTCAATGGGTCTTTGCCACGCTCTTAGCACTCTTGTCCTGGCTGGCACCTGTTCTGCCAGGATCCAGATACACCAGACCTGAGAGAGAAACTGCTGCTGGATATAAAACTGATAATTGTTATTAAATAGATAATTGTTATGAAACAGATAATTGTTATTAAATAGATAATTCCAGAAATGCAGCCTTGTACTGGTGTTTAACAGGATTCTGGGTACACCATCATTAATTAGCTGCTGGCATTACACTGCTGCCTCTTGCCACAGTCTGACAGCAGAAATGGAGCAGTTCAGAGTATGGTGACATCAAAACAGTTTTTGGGTACAGCATTATTTAGTTTTAAAAATGACTTTTGGTACAGCACATTTAAACCCACCCAAATCATATCTGCAGAAGAGATTTAAAGTCTGTACGAGTCTTTTTCCATTAATTTTTCATGAGACAGGCAAAGTGGATAAATTATCTTCAAATTGGGACTAAGTTGTCTAAGTAACTTGTTACTTACTCAAACTTTTAATTAACTAAACTGTTCTCTTTATAATTCATATTGAGCAATTTCCTGCAGCAGTATTTTACAGGTGAAAACCCATGGATTGCTGATTTACTGAATGAGAAATAAAATATGAAGAGAATGATGACTTGTAAAAAGATTTTAATTTATTGTTTTTTCTTTTCACTTGAGTATGTCCTTATTTTTGCCTGTGCAATTCCAATTATTCCTAAAAGCATTATTTTACAAAAAAATTGACATACATACCATCACTTTCTTAAGCTGTAAATTTATTTTAAGGAATTTCAGGATATTCTACATGGAACAAAAAACTGCTCAAGCACCAGTTTTAAGGATTTTATGAAGATGCCAAAAAGAAGTATTTTAGTAGAAATAACACTAATATTAAAAAATAATAATAAAAAAAAAAAACCTACAGAGGGAAGCCCTTGAAAGAGCAAAAGCTTGAAGAAATCTTGTAATGCCCCAAAAAGAAATGATGGTTCTTTGAAGGGGAGTATCAAAGCATCTCTTCTTGGCATAACCTGTATTTTCCTCTTATTTGTGTTATCTTTAGAGATGCATTTCTACTGCATTACATTGCATTCTGAACACAGTTTATATTTTCAGAAGAATCTTAAACTTTTTCTGAATTGGCTTTTGAGATGCTCCTGAATTTCCCTTGCTCTTGTGACCATCTCAGAAGAAATGAACACAAGTTGCCACGGACAGTGAAATTTCCATCACATTGCTGTAAATTTTATATCCATTTTGTTTCAGAGAGGGTTATTAAAAATGGTCAGCATTATATCATTCCAGTAGGAGAAAATTACTCATTTTTGCTACCTAATCCTGCATTGCCCCTTCCTCAGCTCCTTTACAAACACACACTAAAGGTAGATCTAAGTTGGATTCTTTGGGGGTTTCCTTTTTAAAGCTCTGACATTTCCTTCTGTAATTTAGTTTGGACTGCCTCCAGTTTTTTATCACTTTGTAAATGTCAGATTTGCAAAATATATACCAGGCTTTATAGAAATGTGAACAATTTAAGTTTGTGCCATCTAATAATTCTATCACTCTTACACACTTCATTCTTTGGGTTTTCCTACTGTCTGCATTCCAACCCTTCTGGTTTTCCCATTTCTCCTTGCATCCTTCTATTTGCTGAATTTGAATTTAATATACATGGCATTTTCCCAGACACCTCACTTTGTCACATTTAAAACAAACCCAGAGGAGAATTCGGGTGAGGAGGAATCTCCAGAGGTCTCCAGGCACAACCTAAACCTGCACTGGAGGGTCCACAAGGAAAAAACACAAAATCTTTGTTTCTTGTGGAAATGATGATTTTTGACAACAGGGAAATTTAAATTAATCGCAATAATCTCATAATAATGTTACCTGGAGACTTCAAATTAGGCATTAATTTAAATAATTTTTGATATATTACTTAATTTAGAGTTGGAAAATCAGGCAAATAGGACATGATTATGATAAAGAAATAGTAAATAAAACATTGTTCCGTGTCAATTAAAAGACTATGTAACATTCCTAGCTCCTAATAATGAACCATAATGCAAATGGAGTAAACTTTTAAAAATTATTCTCCAAATTCTCTCTGTACCGACTGAAGAACAGGTAATGGCAGCATCACATACATTTTTCTTATCTTTTTCTTAATGCATTTACTACTGTAATGTCTGAACATCTACGCATTTAGAGGTAACAAATAACTTTAATTTCATAGAAAGATGGAGCTTCCACTTCAAGGTGGCATTTTTAAGCAAATAAATATAATAGATTTTTGTGCTTGCTTTGTTATCTAAGTGCCTCTTTATCTATTATATACTTGACGTGCCATTTGCTGCTAAGCTATTGATAATTGTATAGACATTTTTATAATGACACAGAACAAAACACAATTGTGGAGGGTTTGCAAGGGGCTGGTGCAACATAAAACATATAATGCGCAAATGGATTCAAATTAATCACTGAATTAGTGAGGGAAAAATAAAGAGGCTTGGAAGAGGATGCCATAAAACTGTGTTCCCTTTAGTGCTGAAAAGGCTGTGGGTGAAGGAGCATCAATTTTCAGATGTTCACATCCTTCGTGCTTGTTTCTTTTTGGGGACTTTTTTTTATTTCTGCAGAAGTTTTTTCTCTGGCCCCACTCTGTTCAGAAAGAACATATTTCAGAGAGCACAATTTTTGAGCACAAAGTCAGTCCTGTTTCAACAAGGGAGGAGATGTAAAGATGCAAATAGATGTAAGGATGTGAAGGGAATGGATGTAAAGGGAATAGATGGGGGCTGTGCAATTTCTCTTTCACAATTAACTGAATATGACCACTCTAAGTGCCTGGTGTGTGTTTAGTTTTAGACTTTAAAGAACATTGCTTTATGTTCCTCCTGAAATGCCAGTAGATAAAGAATTACTTTTGATTTATCAGGAGAGTGGATTGGACTGAAAAATTGACTAAAAGCTAATGCTGTCTGTGACAGTAGGAAACAGGATGGATTTTGATGCTATGCCCCATCAGCAGACACATTTTCTTCCAGCTGTTACCCACCTCTGTCTTTTAAAAATTATGACTAGGGAGGCAGAAAAATTTTGCTTTTCCTTTTGCTTTCTGAGCTTTCAAATTATTTTTGCCCCAGGCAAAAATTCTCTTTTCCTTCATTTCTGGTTAATATTCTGTGCTATCAAAACTCCAAAGAATAAAGTCCAGTTTGGGGGGGGTCAAGGAATTAAAGCAGCCCCACCTGTTTGTGGGTTTTCCCAGTGACTCTTGATGTCCTAATTCCCTGATTTCCCTGCCAGCACACCCAGAGCAGCTTAGGCCAGGGACTGAAATTCTGAAATCATCCCCATTTCCAAACTCCACCACCTTTCACTGCATCTTGATTAAACCTCTTTAGGATTCTATTTCAAGTCTACAGCCCTGAAAGTTGAGTAATAATATAATGAGTAATTAAACATGTGAATTGAAAGGTGAAGCTCACACTGTGGGCTGAATCTGTTCAGGTTTTGCAGATCGTTTGAGAGGGAAAGGTCATTTATTAGCAAGCTCTTTTTTTTCTCTGTTAGGTTTCAAAAATCAAATACCAGCCTAAGAAAGTGATAATTTTATGGCTCACTTCTGGAATGAAAACTACCATTTCCAATTGTATCTGAAATGGTTTCAGTAGTGAGTGTAATCACACTTAGTCATCTCCATAGGCATGTTGTACAGGTTGGAGTGTCTAGAAAACTGTTTATGTTGATAAAGGAAAATAAATGCCATGTCCTACAATTGCAATATTTCATCCAGATAAAACATAATAATGGAAACAGTATGGGATAAAAAATATGAAAAAAATACATCTTCAGTATGACAATCTTAAGGGCATAAAAAATAAAAAAGAGAGAGCATTTAAAAAATATTATATCCTCTGGATGGTTGCAGTGTGTTTGACTTTACAGTGGCACAGTTTAATGGTTTGAAAATTTGATGTGATTCCTTAAAACTGATTGTTTTGGGGTACTTTTCCCTCTTTCCTCCCCCCCCTCCAATATTTGTATGGGTTTTTTTTCAGGAAGGAAAATATCTGGAGGGACAAAATCAAGGTGCTGTTTTTGCAGGTCCTGGTTGGTTGGCTTGACCTGCACAGTGTGTTTTTGTAAGGGCATTACAGTAAATTTTCTTTTCTCAGGGGTAAAATCCTTCAGTGGCACAGGGGACAGCTGTGGGTAGAAATCCTGGGAATACCAGTGGAATGATGAAACTTTTCCTCTGCCAACAGAAAGACTCTGTCAAAAGTCTCCTTGTGACAATTTCTTTATATTTGATTGATTTCACTAGTAAGTGAGGTCTTTATAACACTGAAATTCTCCTCTCATGTTCACATTTGTGCTTATTACAAATACCAGAGGGACACAAGGCATAAGAGGTTCTATTTTTCACCTTTGTATTTATATGAACTAAGGAAACTTCTTAATACCAAATTTTGCTAAGAACAAATCCAGCAACAAGAGCTTCCTGTGTCTGTAAAGAATTATTGCAACTTGAAAATGCTCAGTCTGTTACAAAAGAAATAGAAAAGTTCCATATGAATAAGTCCCAAATTTAGGAAGTGTTGTGACAGCTGAAGTCCAAGAGAATATGACGACTTTTTATTTAGCTTTAATTTATGTTGTGGTTTAACCCCACCTGGCAACAGCCTTGCAGGATCTTCTTTCCTGTAAATTTGGGAAGCTTTGCTTTGGATATCAGTGATTCTGTGTGTGGTGATAGCCCTGCGTGACCAAATTGCTCATATTCACTGAGTAATCCAGGTAAATCATTATATTCTCTGCTGAAATTGTAGCTTAGAATTAAGTTAACAGCCCTTTATTCAGAACTCCCTCTGCCAAATGCGCAAAGTCAATTTGGCACCGAAGACAGCAAACATTATGACTGGGTGTCATGGAAATTTGGCTCCACAACAGAGAGGTTCCTGCAGCTGAGTTTCACAGCTCAGGCCAGGAGCTGGGGCTGGAAGAATTGGAAATCTGGTCCCTGTTTGGTGAGGTCTGCAATTCCCCACCCAGCCCCTGTCAGTTTGATGCCCAAGCCACGGGAATCCAGTCTTCAGTCAGTTTATCAAATAGGAATTAAATTAATCCTTAATAAGTTCTGATGGTGGCGATGACTCAGAACATCTGGCAGTTAATTGGATCTGTGAATTCTGTGTAGTTTAAAATAACTTTTAATGTGATTTCTTAGACAACATCTGGACTTGGAGTGCAATTTGAGTAGTGTGTGCTGGATCTCCTTCATAAAACATCCACGATGGATATCAGTGAGCATAGGAAATTATGATCACTTTTTTAATGTTGATTTAAGCTTCTACTTTTCTACTTTTTATTGATGAGACAGTTTGTATTTTAATAATTTAAGGTCAGCATCAGATTTCCACATGATCAACCACTTCTAGGTAGGCTTGGTGTGTGGTATTCTTGGAAAACTTAATTCTCAAGCTTTGCTTTTTCATGTAATCTCTTCTAATTCAAGATTAGAACAGAAGTATATGAGAGTTTTGCTCAACAGAGGAAGTATGAGAGTTTTGCTCTCTGCAGGCACTTCTTTACTCTTTTTCAATAGCTCTAAATTTAGTCAGTAAGGTGAATAAAGTAATATTTTAAAAATTGTGATTGTTATGATAAGTAAAAAGTCATCCAGCACCATTTTTAGCTCCACCACAACTTAACAATGACTTCCTACACTAATTCTTTTATCTGTATTAGTACTTGTCTCATTGTTAGTGAATAAATTATTAATAATGTGATCTAATACAAACTTAATCCACCCTTACAGAAATACAGCTCATTTCTCTTGGGCCTTTCCTGGCCCCCCATGTGTAGAACAGGCTCAGTTTTCACAGGAACTGTTGTGGAAAGAGAAAATCCCTTCTCCAACCTAGAGAATGCTTGGATAGGAGCAGTGTTAGAAACAAAACCCATTTATCAAATGGCCCAGCTGTTCACTGGATGTTAATAATGATCCTTTTTATTTGGGTGCTGTTTGGTATTTATAGCTAATTAACTCCCTTCTACACCACCCAGCAATCTGCCTTCAGAGAACAGAGAAAAGTGATACAGATTGAATTAGAAGCTGTTAAATACATAGAAAAAAGCCAGTTAATTTACTGTAGAACAGTTATTAGCAAAGCACTGAGAGATATTTGCAGGTGAGGGTTTTTTTCTGTTACTGTGTCTTTATTTTTTTAAATTTTACCTAAAGTGCTGAGTATAAAAACTTTCACAAGCTACAAAAACACCCAAAATATCATTTGTTTGTTATTAACTTTGAAGAAATGGTGTATTTTCTAGGTGAGATTAAGAAAGTTTTTCCACTATTAATGCTGAAGTGTTGATGTGCAGGTAATGTTCTGCAGCAAACGTATTAAAAAATTCAGCTAAAGGAAATCCTTTGGTGTTTTTCCTCTTCCATTCCTTTGAAGGGAGAAGTTTTTTGTTTCAGAAAAGGAGAATTCTGGCATTGTCACTTAAATGTAGTGAATTGAGGAATGCTGGTTTAGGAAATAGCCTTCCACTGGGGATGGAAATAATTTAGAAATTATTTGCCAAATGTTTGTTCACAGAGCACAGTCCCAGTTAAATTCCATGGTAATCTTCTGAATATGCCTTCCCTCCACAGGTTTTGGAATTTAGGTTATGCAATTTTAGAATATCAGTTACTACTTACTTTGGAGGACACTACCAATTAAAGGAAATTAAGGAACTTTTAGGGTTTTCTAGTAGGAAAAAGACTCAGATAATTTGGATGCCTGAGCAGTTGTAAACCACATTTTTGTTGGTGGTGGTGGTGGTAGTTTTTCCTTCCAGTAAATGTTTTGAACCAAAATTATTTATTTCAGTTTACACTTCCAATTTTTCTAGAAATTGCAATTTGGTTGGGACTAATATAAATTTTTTCTTCGATGTGGTTATTTTGGACTGATGGATTCTCTGCTTCTTTTTATTCTCAGTTCTTGCTTGCTTACAGAGGTACTTTAGGGTCAATATTCTACAAAGATTGCTACATTTATACAGTCTTGTGAAATGATGTCTTGCAGTTTTCCCATTTGTAAAATATGTGATAAAACTGCTCATATAAGTATTTTGGAACCTTATTGTTTGAAAGCATTTGTTAATCTTTAAAGGAGTCTTTCCTCCCATTACAGATAACAGATGTAAGGGACAGGAGGCCTTGGTACTGAGTTGGTTTATCTGTAACGAGCCTCTCTCAAAACTCGTTTTGGAAGAGCACATATGTGATTTCTTCTGTTGTGATATCCCTGGGCAGATGAGGTGGGTGTGGGGAACCAAAGCAGGAGAGAGATAAATCTGCTGCTGGGAGATTCCTGCCCCTGGCTGCCGCCCAGTATCCAGCCCTGCCCTGGTGGTCCCTGTGGGAATGTTCTGCTGCTCCCAGTGATGCCTGAAATTTTATCCTTCATGTATTTCAGGTTCTGTGCTGCCCAGGGGTGCAGCTCTGAGCTCACACTCAGTGTCACTCAGCTCTGCACACAGC
>JBBMKD010000194.1:4627012-4646659 GCA_037834095.1 Argya squamiceps
GACCTCACAACCTGGAGCTGGAATTGGACAATTGAACCCCAATATGCAAATGGACCAAAACTTATAAAAATGTAAGACCTCATGACCAGTCATCCATTTTGTGACCATTTTGAGTTCACCTTGGGTGTAGGCCTGGTCAGGCCCTGTCCTGCACAAGGTGTGCCCTAAAGGCCTTTCAATAAATAGCTACTTTATTCTCTGTGTCTCTCCAGTCTCTGTTCCAGGTCAGCCTTCCCAAGGCGTCACCAGAGGGGTTTGTCTGACAGAGCTGGGGCCTGGCACCTGATTTTGGCTGCTCTGCCCTTGATTAAGATGGAAAAGTGTGTGTGTGTGTGTCCTGTGTTTGGGAAAAATTAAGTTTCATAGAATTCCGGGATGGTTTGGGAAGGAAGGGACCTTAAAACCATCTCATCCCACCCCTGCCATGGGCAGGGACACTTTCCACTGTCTCAGGCTGCTCCAAACCCCATTCAACCTGGCCTTGGACACTTCCAGGGATCCAGGGGCAGCCACAGCTTCTCTGGGAAAATTTTTCTGTCCTGCCCTCAGTCAGTTTCTAGCTAGTGCACTAGCAAGAAAATTAATCCTTGTCATCTCCTGAATGCACCAAAATGCTTTTAACACAAGCACAGTCCTTCTAGCTCTGCTCACCAACAAGAAAATATTCAAATGTTATTCCAGTATTCAAATGGCAGGTTGTTTGTTTGTGTGTTATTTAATTCTCACTGACTTTAAGGCAAGATAATGTTTCTATCTCTGAAGTTTAATAGCACAAGTGGGTGTTAATTCTGATGGAGTTCCAGAGCAATAAAATGCTGCTAGAATTCCACTCAATAGCAAACTGCTGTAAATTTTAGTCATGCAGTGCTAGTATCAAACAGAATGAGCAGCCAGGCTGCAGATGAGAGATTGAAACCACTTTGAACACATCTCAATTGGCAATCATTAAAGAGGCATTTCTACTGATTTTGCATCTGGTATTCAGACAGAATTCCTAGTTCTGAAAATGTGGAAAATAAGTGCCTTTTATAAGGTAGATAGTCTATTGGATTTGATTGTAACTTCAGTTGAAAACCCCTATCAAGCATATAAGCATGAAGAAAAATGGATTATCTCTGTAATTCTCTCTGAAAACAAAACTCAATGCGAATTTGTAAACATTGAACTACCTAGAAGTCGGTGGAAAATGTTCTGCGGATTTCAAATACCTCATTATTTTTATTTCAGGGCTGATATTTTCTTTTATTGGGCTTCAAGGTTTCTATTTTCTGACCAAAGTATCAACCCAGGGAACCACTGAAAATGTCATCCTGACTCAGAGAATGACATATTTTACTTAGAAATGTACCTTTCATCCTATACTTAGTCCTACATGTATGATGCAAGTGGGTATCACAGCAGAAGGGAATTAAGGTTAAATTCAAATACTTGGCTGAAAGAAGCCTTTAGATGGATGCAGGAAGGCAAATTTGCTTTCCATTTAGAAATTTGGAAGTGTGGAGAATCATGGAAAAAATTGAAAACAGAAAAACAAATACCAAGAAGTGCTTTTTTTTTTCATTCTGTATTAGTATGTGCCTGAGTAGGTTTGTCTTACTTGTGAATCAGTCACTTATAGGTGTGTTGTCTAAAAAAGAATCAGCAGGTTTTTTCTCAATTTTTCTACATATAATGCAACATTTTCCAGAGCCTTCTGGCCATTGTTATTTATTCCTCATCCCTTTTCATCCATGAACTTTGATTTTTGTTGGCCAATTTCAGCCACATTTTGACAAGATACAGATCTGGGGTGTGGGGCCCTGTTGGGGTCTGAAATCCTGCCTCAGTCAAGAGCTGGCTTCAAGACTGTTTGTTTTCCTGGGGGAAAATGATGCCTTAAGTTTCAGCTTTCATGTACTTCAGGTTCTGTGCTGCCCAGGGGTGCAGCTCTGAGCTCACAGTGTCACTCAGCTCTGCACACAGCAGGGACACAAAACAAATCCTTTTCCTGCTGTACACCAAGGACAACTTTCAGGCCCAAAAGCACAAACAAGGCTGGGCTGGAGAAGCACAAACAAGGCTGGGCTGGAGGAAGGAACAAGAAGGATGGGACCTCACAGCCTGGAGCTGGAATTGGACAATTGAACCCCAATGTGCAAATGGACCAAAACTTATAAAAATATAAGATCTCATGACCAGTCATCCATTTTGTGACCATTTTGGGTCCACCTTGGATGTAGGCCTGGTCAGGCCCTGTCTGCACAAGGTGTGCCCTAAAAGCATTTCAATAAATCCCTACTTTATTCTCTAGCTCTGTCCAGTCTCTGTTCCAGGTCAGCCTTCCCAAGGCATCACCATCAGTTTGGGGGTGATGCCTCTCTTGAGTCATGAAGCAGCAGCTGAACAGTCAACGTGTGTGAAGCTGCAAACTAAACCAGAGCAGATGCCACTCAGCAGGCTAAAAAGAAATTGTTTGTACACGTGGAATGGGATAGGAGTTCAAGAAAATTAAGAGAGAGGGGATAAGGCAGCTGGAGATTGAGGAATTATAAAGGGATGGGTTGTAGATGTGAGAAAGCAGAATATATCAGGAGTGATGCATGAACTAAAGAAAGGCCAGCTTTTGTTATTTCTGCTCCTCACAGTATTGATTGCTCCTCTTTGCTTTGCTACTCTTCACAAGAAAGCAGAAGTAAGAAAGAATCACTGCATTGCAACTCAGTTGGGAGACAAAAAAAAAAATTCTTAAGCAGCTCATTCATTATATTTAATAAATCTCCAAGTAGCATGTACTAGAGACTGTTTATTGTCCCATGTTCTTATATAATTTTTATAAAATAACCAAATAAAATGTCTTAAAATTGCTGCTTCCAAAGCAGTTCTCAGGCACCTCCTTCTGTGGGAGATCTTTAGAGTGCAGGTTGCTTACATGTGCTTTGTGAGCCCTTTCTTTGTGGATTAATTGGGTTGATACAGAAACATCAAAACAGATTAAGGAAACCTGCCAAGGTTTTTCCTTCCAGACTCTGTGACCCTTGTTTGGTAGAAAGTTCTGTGTAGGTTTTAAGATATGTCTGTGCATTTCAGCGTATCCATATTTTTAAGGCTTTGCATCAGATGGAGGAAAAGCAGGCAGTGACAAGATTTGCTGGGTGTAGAGTGTATATAATCTGACATTTTCAGGACACGGATTTTAACTAATTTACACCATCAAGCCACACTACTTAAATTCGTGACAGCAAACCATCCTCAAATTTTATATAGGAATGTCTTCATTTTACAGATCTAAGATCCATCAGTTTGGTTCTGCAGAAGTTAATCTTCTTTTCCCCCTCCATGCTAAGACTGAGGATCACTATTGTACTTGCTGTTAGTTCCACCTTTACTCTTTTTCATATCCAAGAGCTCACCTGAGCCTGTCAAGGCTCCTCCCTTGAACAGAGTCCACAAATTATCCATGGATGGATTAAACTGGCTTTTGGTCAACAGAAGATTAGTTGGTGAGCTGGTATAAGAATTACTGTGGATAAAAATTTGCACGTATTTCAATATATAAATTTTGAATACTAAAAAACCAGCAAGTGTCAAAGACATGAAATGTCAATAATTGCTTGAAGTTTCTGAAACATGCCATTATATGTTTTATAATTTAAAAAACCCAACAAATGCTTTACTGATACATCTGTTTCCTGCAGTTTAAATTTCACTCTCCCAAGGATACTATTTGGATTTTTTCCTTAATGTGAAATTTCCTTCCAGCTTTGTAATCTGTTTGTTTTACACTCTTGTTGTTTTATTGATGAATATTTTAATTGTGGTGCTGACTAAGCAGGATCAATATTCAGCTTGTAGTGAAATGTTCCACATTCACAGCAGCTGTTCCTCAGGCACTGCTGGATGACAATTTTCCAGTGGCCTGTGGATGCAGCAGTCACTTCCACACATCTCCTGTGCAATTCCTGCCTCCATCCTGGGCTGCAACTTGGAGTTAACAGTGCCAGGAACTTTGCTTTAATTGGGTTTGTGTGAAAACGTCTGAATCAGCCATCTACCACTCTTTCTGTTTATTTATCTCATTGTGAAATACAGTTTCACTTAATGTAGGCAGTTCATAATTTGTATGGACTAACTAGAGTTATAGTCCATAAAAAGATGTTGTCAGACACTGCATGGACTAGCTGGGGTAATACCAGGCAAGGTTTTGTTCCTCACAAGTTCCATGCTAAAATGACAAGCTTTTCCTATGATGTGCTAAAGAAGAATGAGCTGCACTTTAGGGCATTAATTAAAAAAAAATTCCTCCTATGCTTTCATAATATTGTCTAATGTTATGATTAAAATCTTTGTGCTTGTCAGGGAAAATGAAATTATAACTATATTTTATTTTATCTAAGAATAAACACTTGAGCTGAAATGTTGGAGCCCTGGGCACTGAGAATTCCAGCCTTTCTGTGCTGACAGGCACTGACCCCCAAGCAAACACTGCATTTCACCTGAGGCCGTGGAAAAGGCTTCCAAAATTGAGTGACAGCACTGGGGTTGTGAGTGTGGAGTTGGATAGAAGTGTGTGGTATCACAGGGTGCAAAACTTAGAGTTTAAGGGTTTAGAATATAGTAATAGATATATAAAGCAAGATGGAGGTTTTAGGGCATTGGCTAAGTTCTTCTTTTTCACCTTCTTCTTCATGGTCTGGGTGGTGTTTTGTAATTGGGTAGAAAAATCCACATTGCAGGCCATGGGTTAAAAGTAAAAATAATCTAGGTGTCATCTCATAATTGGATAATTTATGCTTGAAAGACCTTAGAAACAGTTAGAGTTAGAGCCATTTCCTACCTTGTTAGCTAGAACTCACAACTTGTGAGACTGTGCTATAGATAAAAATTAATAAACATCTGAGTCCAAACAGGAAAACTTCATCTCACAAATATTAATCCCAGCTCTAACACCAGAAGAAAAGAAGATGAGAAACACACACTGAAATGTTGAGGAAGACTGGCACACAAAACTACCCCAAGCTGTCCAACACTGAAAAATCCCCAAATGCTCCTCTGGCTCCATATCTTTTCTGTTATCCCTGGAAATCCCTTCCTGAGCAGGGGCTGCAGGCAGGCTGAGGGGTCAAGGCAGTGGGATTGGTGTGCTCTGGGTTTGTCCAGAGCCAGGTACAGCAAAGCAGCCCCACAGGAAACCTCTCCAGCTGCTGCTGGTGCTGCTGGCACCACACTCAGGTGGCTCTGACACTGAAGGGCTGCAAACACAACAGGAAAGTTTCTCTCCCTGCTGTAATTTTGTGGAAAATTAATTACACTCTGTAAGAGTGAGGTGATGGATGAGCTGAGAGTCGTGGATAAATTCTGGGATGTAAGGATTGGTGTAATCTGGGTGAGGATTTCAGTGGTGTTAAACATTGTGGGCTCGATTTTTCTGTTCAGGAGCATGTGCTGCTGTGCTGTGTTGAGGTGTTCTCCAGAACATCCCTGCTCTGGTATCCCAGCAGGATCCCAAAGTGCATCATCCCAAAGAGATTCCCAGCTTTATTCCAGGCTGCTGTTCTGGGGCAGACACTCCTTCTCTGCCAGCAGGATCCCAAAATCCATCTTTCCAAGGAGGTTCCCAGCTTTATACCATGTTACATCTGGTTTCCAAATAATGGGGCAGGACTGCTGTGAGTTATTCCTCGAGCTTTTATTACAGCATCAGCCTCAGTACAGGGTGAGACAATTAAAATATGGCAGCAGCTCATTTCTTGCTAACAGCAGCCAAAGTTCTTTTTGTTAGAAGGCTTTTTAAAAGTTATCTAACGAACAGCAAATTGTTAAGAGCTTACAGACATCTGCATAAACCAATCATTAAAACTACATCTATACCTTATATCTAACAATAGGTGCTTGTTTTATATTTCCTGCTTTCCAGAAACTTTTTACACTCTCCTATAAACAAAGCACAGAGCCTCGTTTTTAAACTTTTTTATTCTCTTGCTTGACATATTTTTCTGCTTACTAAAAAAGTAAAAGTGCCCTGCCTCTACACAGCACAGAAACACGGTTTTATTATTGCATGTCCTTGTTCCTGTATCTTTCTATTTCTAGGCCTGCATTTACACAGCTCTGAGAGTTTTTCTGCTTTTTCTGTTTCCCACAATTCCAGCCTGCTGTTCTGGGGCAGACCCTCCTGCTCTGTCAGCAGGATCCCAAAGTGCATCTTCCCAAAGAGATTCCCAGGTTTATTCCAGGCTGCTGTTCTGGGGCAGCAGAAATTGCCTTTGTTGGTGAGAGCAGCATCTCCCATTCCTGATTATCTCCTGTTTAGGAAGTATCCCCATGCTAATCCACTGTTTCTGCTGCTCCCTTCTCAGGCCCAGTGTCAGCAGAGAAAAAAATGGGAGTGCAGAGGAAACTATTTGCAGTGCAAACACATTTTGGGTAATTAAGCTGGAATTGTTTACTGCTGATGTTGTTCTGAGGGAGAATATGAATGAAACAAATGCAGGATGTTCTCAGTTGTTGACCATCAACCGGGTACTGATAAATTCCAGACAAAGAATTATGTGTGATTACTGAAGGTAATTGTAAGTTTGGATTAAATTTTAGATTTTCCTTTGCCCAGGAAAAAAAGGAAAAAAAAAAAAAGAAAAAAGAAAAAAAGAGGCAGTATATAATTAAAAGTGGCAAAGACACTTAGAAGATATTGCACAGCAAAATGAATGTTTCCAGCACAACTTTGTTTGGCTACCTTGTGTGAGTGGACTCTTACTCCATGCATTGCACACACACCTGAAATTTTTAACTCAAAACCTGGGCTTTGTTTTGGACACCAAGATAATGTAATTCACCCAATGAGCAGAGGTTCAATATTTCATTTAATTCTTACTGTTAATTGCTGTTTGTCTGCCTGGCTTACTGGATCCCCCAGGGCTTTGGTCTGGGGAAGGAACTGTTCATCACTGCATTGTCTGTGAGTGGCTCTCATCAATACAATGCAGAGGTGTCTCTCAAACATTCACTTGATTTATACCCTCTCATACTGCTCCTTGGAGATGGAGGGCTACTATTTCCATTTCACAGATAAGAAAGTAAAAACCAAAGACTCTGAGGACAAAAGCTTTTGCTAATTTCAGAAAACTTGCATTTTATGTGTTTAAATCAATGCTCTGAATTTCCACAGAAAAAAAGTCCAGACACTGGGGGAAAAACCCATCACCACAGAGCCACTGATTTCCTATGAGGAAGGTTGCATTAAAAAAGTCTCAAAAAATCCAATCTTTTTTAAACTTATCAAATCATAAATTTTTTGCCGAGTTGCCTCCAACTCTGCATCCATAAGGAGCCAGAAGGAACTTACTTGCCTAATTTCAGGCTGGCTGTGTGGCAGTAACACAGATACAGGTTCTTTTCCAGATGATCTCTCAGTTCTATCCAGCCCCAGCTTCTGTCACCCTTGGATCACGAGGGAGAGAAGCACACTTGCACTTTTCCAGCCTGCACTACCTGGATGTCACTTTAAACACCAGGCTCAGCCATAATTTCTCTGTTTCATTTATTTCTCCTGGTTGTATTCACTCAATCCGTACCAAGAACAAACACCTTCAGGGTCTTTGTTCAGAGCAGTGTGAAAAAACTGTGCTTGCATATTTATTCCTCCAGCAAATTAGCTCAAAAACCAAGAGAATTGTTGCTGAGACATTGCCACAATTATGTACAAGGTCTGTTACACAGAAAGGCTGAGAAATCAACGTAATGCCTGGGTTTTGCCCTCACTGTGACCAAAAGACCTTGTGGTTCTACAGAAGCTCTTCTAAGGCTACAGTTGGAACTTTTGGAAGGTTTGTTAAAGGGAAAACAATTCTTTGTTCGTGGTTTTTTTTCTTTTTTTCCCTCTAAACACTTTCCCAAATCTCAAATTTATAAATCTTGTACGTATTAATGACTTGTTCTTTGTCAACATGCTTGCAAAAGAATCCTTGACAAACATTTCTTAGGCGTGAAAGTGCAGGTCTTAATTAAAAATATAATTCAGGCAGCAAAAATGCAGAGACAGCCAGTGGAACAATTTTTCACAGAAGAATGAGAGAACAAAAATACGGTCAGTGATAAAATTTGAGCTTTTCTAACTCTTATTAATACACACTCTGATTGTTAATTTTAGATGAATAGAAAATTAAATGCTTTTAAGGATGTACAAAGCCTGCAATCTCTTTCTTCTTTGTCCACCTTTGCTGAAGTTATTAATTATATATTATCTTTTTTCAATGTAACATTTCCTCCTAATTAAACTCTTCCAAAGGTAAGGAGGTATTCTTGTTTTTATAGATCATAACAATTGATATGGGGATTGGGCTAAAAGTGGTTTTGTAAAACATCAGATTGTCTTCAGACCAGAGGGGAGCCTGTTCTGCTTTACGTATCAAGGAAAAAAAACCCGAATTTACAAATCAGAGTTAAAAACCTTCATAATTATATCAATATACAGGGGGAAATGGGACAAGCAGACCCATATCCCAGGCATTCCTTTTGGTGTGATTTCTCCAGCTATGTATTTTGTAATACTTTCAGCCTTTATACATATATATATATATAAAACCCCAACAAACAAAACAACAACAAAAATCCAAACAAACAAAACAAACAAACAAGAACCAAAACAGAAACAAAACCAACATAAAACCCCAAACCCAAACCATCCCTGTGTTACAATTCCAACCTTTTCTCACTCCTGCAGGATCCAAAGGAAAGCCATCATTAATGATTGTCCACACAACTGGCACAGAACACCTTGCCCATGGTTGCAAAGGAAAATGTTTTCTTTAAGTCCGTGGAGATGGCTCAAATCAATGGGTTTTGATTTGAAATTGTTATTCAGGGTCTATATAATTTATTAATGCAGCTTGTTTGATGGGTGATGACTTATGGAGAGAGGATAATGCAGTCATTGCCAGGGATGTGACTGTTCCATTAAAGCTGCTCAGCCAAACGATGAAAACTGAGCCTTAAAATTGGGTAAATAGTGCTGGGGAGAAATGATTGCAGAACTTCTTTTGTCATATTTGCTCAGGTCTTAGATAATCCTGAGAGCAATACTGTAGTTACACAACTAACAGAGAAGTCAGGTTTTCCCTAGAACACTCCATTAAATCCTTTCTTTTGTCGTTGTCTTGCATTTAGTACATGACTTGGGAGGAAATGTCTTGCATGTTTGCTCAAATGTAAATTATTATCAGAGCATGTGCAAAATTGCTCAACTGATTTGAAATAACAGGATCTGCACAATCCAAGTGAGCAGTTGATATTCCAGTGAACATTATTTTCTACACAGTTGCCTACTGTGAATTTAAAAGTCTTCATTGGTGACATATCTATCTATAGAAATGCAGAGAAATAAAGAGTAAATATCTTTTTTTTTTTCCTTTCTCTTTGTTAATTCCTCTAGAAATTAGGGTCAAGGGTCCCTTTGTGATGGCTGTAATGGAAACTAATATATGACTTCCTTTGGTAGGAATGTGCTTATTCCCCTCTGTTTTCTTTCCAAGCTGAAATGAATAAAAAACCTCAAACAACAACAACAAACCAAACCAACCAAAAAAACCCACCCCAAATCCTAACCAACCAAACAACAGCAGCAAAAAAGCAAAACCAAACCAAAACAAAACAAAAAAGAAACCCAAACAAAACCTCCAAACTAAAAAAACCAAATCAAAGAAACAAACACAAAAACCAACAAAACAACCAAACCAAAAGACCTGAACCATATTTTTTATTTTATGCATGGAAAGGGTCGATTCTGCCCTGATTGTTACAACAGAAAATTCATTGAGACTCATGAGGATTTCCACTCAACCTTCTCTCAAAACAGAATAAACTACCACAGGCTTGACAACTCTTCCAGGGCTAGAACTCAGGATGGAAATAAAAAACTGCTTTAGGTGATTTGATGGTGGCTTTTCCAGGAATGTGCCAAGTGTCCCAGGTAAGTTGTTTTGCCTCTGGGGGTAAAGCTTTAGATAAGAGCAGGAGGGAAAGGTTACACTAAACCCACAAATTTATATTTGTGTCAAATTCATAATTGATAAAAACGCATTTCCCAAGTCTCTACAGGAACTTGGACAGTATTAGACTGTACTATACAGTATTATTCCTAAATTCTGTTTATCATTAAACATAGATGAAGCTTTGCCATGTCTTTCAATAACAGAGCCTGGTAAGGTCAGGGAGGTTTAATGGAGACCAGTGTACAAATAAACACTGTTTGATTGTTAATTTTAGATGAATAGAGAATGAAATCCCCAGCACTTGCAGAGGATGGTTATTTCGGTTTGAGCTGGAGAAAGCATCACTGAGCTTTTCTCCCTCTCACCCAGGTCTGCAGTCCCCTCCTGGTTGTGTTTGTGGACAGAATGTGTGAGACAGCAGCGCACAAACCTCCAAGTACTAGAAGGAATGAATATTGTGTACCAGGAACATTTCCATAATTACGCTGAAAGCAGCCAGTAATTAGAGACACTCTATTAATAATGTTACCAAAACACACTTAAAGACTTCTAAGGAAATTTCAGGCTGGTTTAAAATTTCCGAATCCCCAAAGAGATGAAGAAGCAGCTAAATCTGCATTTGATGAAAGTCCAAAACAATTTCACTCCTGCATAGTCAATCTTTAAATTCATTAAGAAACCCCTTGTTCTAATTAGAGTTACACCACATAAAAATTAATCGAAATAACTCATCTGGTAACAAATATCTCTTCCTTGTTTGCTCATAAGACACAAACTTCCACGCATTTTTGGGACACAATTGTAGAATTCTTCCCTCTGTATTTTTTTGTTGTTGTAGATGTCATAGAAGCCTTTTATACCAACAGAATGTAACATATCTTTGCCCCAAAAATTGCATTATATCAATACTTTGCTGTATGGACCCAGACTCTTGGAGATTTTGTGGAAAAAACTGATTTTTACTTGATGCTTTTAGCAGTTCTGTTGGTATGTTGTCCATTGCTTCAGGGTTTGTTTTTCCTTTTCTTTTTTCCCCTTTTCCCCTCTTTTTTCTGCTTTTGTTTTAGCTTTTGTTTTTAGCTTTGATCTAATTGGGAAAAGCTTCTGGTTCAACCAGATCTTCTCCATGGAACTTTGACAGACCCTGGATGTGCAGAAGAGCTCTTCAGAGCATTCCTTCCAGCAATAAATGCAGATGTTTTCCCACTCTCTTGATTTAATAAGTCAAGTTTTGGCTAGGATGAGTGTTGGTAGAAGCCTGCCCATGTCCAGAGGGTTTTTCTTTTTACCTGGAACTCACAGGGCTTTCACTGCAGGCTCTGTTAGGGGAGCAGTGCCTTGAGAGGATGAAATCTTTGGCTCCTCTAACCACAATAAATGCCCTCACTGCTGTTTGCACTATGGAAGTTTAGAAAACTTTATTCCCAGCAGGACCAGGAAAAGTTTTTTCATTAATATGGCTTTTCCCATCTTTCTATCTGCATCCCTTTTTTCTTTTTTCCAAGTCTTTTCTCTTTTTGGTAATTTCAGCAGATCAAGCTGAGGTTTGTTGGTCTCAGACTTTGATCAATACATTTCCCTACCAAATATAAGCTGTTTTTTTCTTCTATCTTCAAATCAATACCCTAAAGTCTGAAAAATAGTCAAACAAGATCAAACCATGGCATTTAAACAAGCCTACCATAATAGACTTGTGTTCATGTTTAGAGATAAAACTGCTGCTTACCTCGACTCTGAGTTCAGGGGCCTTTATTTCAAATATAATTATTTCAATAAGTTTGCACAACATCTACAAAGATTGAAATGCTGCTGGTTTGTGTTCTTTTTTTTTTTTTTCTTTTAATCTGTCTTTATATAAACTTTTTTTCCACTTTTTGCCTTTTTTTTTTTTTTTTTGTAGTGTGGAAAACACTTTCAAAGTCACCCCAGGGAAAGCTCTAAGCCAGAGGACATACAGCATTTTCACTTTTTTATGCTTCAGGCTAAGATAGTTTGACTGATCCATCATCTGAGTAGTAGGCAAAGCATAAATCATGTATGAAAATGTCAGCTGAAATGTTAGTGCACCTTCATGTCATTAATTGCATTTTTTTAATCTTCTGTATTCATCATCTACAGAAATTCCCCAACATAAACACAGTTGCAAGTATAAATACTTCAGGGGATTTTGTTTGGTTTGGTTGCAGTTGCTTTTGTTTTGTTGGTTTCTTTCTCTTTTGGAGGGGGAATGTTTTTGGATTCTTGTTTGTTTGGATTTCTCAGTGGTACAGAAGTTGAAGAGAGACATGCTAGGGTTTTTTATGACTGTTTTGCAAAGTTTGGTCAAAATCTCATCTTCCAGACAAAAAAATCCAGGTAAGATTCCTGAAGTGCAAAGGAATTCCAGTGGAATTCCACCAGCCAGCAGAATTTGGCCACTATTTTTAACTCAAAAATGCAGTATATCTTCTCTCAGAACTATTTTAATTCCTGTAAATGTATCTCAGAAGATACTCCAGTCCTGATTGAAATAAATGTAGTATTTGATCTTCCTCCTTTGTGTGTAAGAGGACAGAAAAATCAGGAAAGAAACTCAGGTTATGCTCTGGAATTGAGAACTATCTCAGAGAATGGAGTTGGGTTTGGCTGCGTGACAGAAGTTGGTGTTTTTTACAAACATGACACAACAGACTTCCACTGCTGTTGAACATTTTCCTGCTGCATGTCAGGAACTAAACAAATGAAATTATCTCTCTGCTGGGAGTAATGTAGGTTTTTTGTCTGGAAAATCACCTGAATTTCCATATTTCTCTAGGCATGTTGTCACTGGAGGGACCCTCTCTGTGACCTAATGCCTGCCACTTCCAACTGCAGAGCTAAAACGTTCTCAGTGTTTTCTTTTGTAGTTGTATTTGTCCTCTTTCTGGCCTATTGCTTCTATTAATATTAAATGTAACATAAATTCATTGCTACTTCAGAATGCCTGAAATTGAATTTACTGTTCCAATATTAATACAATTATTAACTCCCTTCTGGAAACTCTCCATGCTAAATCCAAGTTACTGCTGCATATTCTCCTGGCCATGATGCCCTCTTATCGATTTGCTATTAACACAGATGTTTTTATTCTTTTTTTCTTTACCTTTTCAGATATAAGTAACTTTTTTTTCTAATGAAATTCTCAGACTAAAGAATTTATTGTTATTGTTATTCTTCCCACTTGCCTTGGGAAAGCAGAAGACTTTGTGAACAAACTGTTTCATTTTTTCACTGCATGAACACATTCACTGACCTGCACACTCTGCTGAACTATGTTAATTTTCCTTATCAGTCTGCCATAGAAAGATAAACTGAGGTGTTTATCAAAATAAAATTTTGTGAAGGCTACATTTTCACATCCTCAGCTCCTTAACTTTATCCCTTCATACAAAATGAAGCAATCTTCAAGTGCACAGGTTAAAACAGAAGAGTGGCCCTTTCCCACTGCCAGAGATTTTCAGAATAAATGAGAGTTATTCCTGCTTTTTGCATCCCTCTGGATCTCTGGAATGCTGTTATTCCCTCATTCCAAATTGCTATTTATATAAATATCTCATTTTAATTGAATCCATAAGCACAGAATTAACCTTTTCTGATTTTGTGGATGTTTCAAAAATACTGATTTTATTGAACCTCAGGCCTTGAGTTACCTGGCGTTGGTTTTTTGGGTTTTTTTGGTTTTTTTTGTTTTTTGTTTTCCTCCCCTCCAGTTCATTTTCTGGATTAGAATTAAAATACTTTCTGTTTCTACAGATGATAAATTTTCTTATTAAAAAAAGACTAAGAGGCTGAATTCCTTCTTAAAACTGTAAGTTATTCTATCAATCAAATAGATTAAAACTGATTAAAACAAGCTTGAGGGGAAAAAGAAAATAAGAACCAAACCTATCATTTTTGAAAATTTAGCCCCCTATTTTGAATTATATCAGAGAATAAATATAGTGACTTTCCAAAGACTTTGATAAAAAGGCAGCTCAATACATTTACAAGGTATTCCAGCCTATTGTTCAGATAAACAAAAAGCAAAGGAGATTGGAATTACAAACCAATGATTTTTTTCACTCTCAGGAATTGAGTAGTATATCAATTCCCCTTAAACACAACTTAAATCACATTTTCAATTTGATTTTTTATTTTTTTACTGCTATTTAAGAGCATTTGCCATAATCATGTTGAAAAAGCATTATTATCAGTCTAAATGCAGATTTTTTCCAATAAAAATATTTTAATCTATGATTTTAAGAGGGAAAAAAATAAATTCTGTGCTTTCATTTGCTGTTTTTCTCCTCAAATCAAATTTATAAATGTTAGGGAGTATATTTGTCTTTTCTTTAATTAACAAATGATTAGTTTGTCCAAGTAGTCTGCAATATTTCTTAGCCCAAAGTAATAAACTCATAGATTGTTGAGCAACCAAGGCAGTTGCTGATGCATTTTCTGTTTTTCAGAGTAGCTCTCAGCCATTTAAAAACTCAATAGTTGGGCTGAACTTCTATTGTAATTCCATCACAGCTATTTAGCTAAAAGAAGCAATTCCAGAATTTTCAGACAAGCCCAAGATAGCAATGTATAATCCTTAAAATTGTGACACTGATATTACTTTAGACCTTTTTATGGCAAGATTAAAAGGGCTTCAGTACCTTTCTCTCACAAAGTGGTGTGGAAATACTGTCTTCTCTCTGTTTCCTGAAATAGCTGCTCAGGCTTACAATCATTTAAAAATATTATCTTGGGAGTTTTCAGGGCACAAAATTTAAAAGATAAATTGTGCTGCTCATCCAAATGTTAGGAAATGCATGCTAATCTGACATTTCTGAGCAAGGGATGGAATAAAAACATCCTGGAGCAGGAGAGAGGCTGTTGGAGGAGAGTTGCTCATTAAGAAAACATCAGCATGTGATTAACAACTACAGATAGCTACAAAATCTTTAGAATTCTAGATTTGTTTAAGAATCAGGAGAAATACTTGAGAATCCATTCGTGCACACATGGAATGATCCTCACATAGAAAGTCAGAACAGTGCAGACCTTCCTAATATTTTAATTATTGTTAATATTTAAAAGTTATTGCTATTTTCATTATTTATTGTTATTTTCATTATCATATTATTATAGTGCAGGTACATCTCATTTTATCTCAACATTTGGACACTATTACAGTGATTTTATTCTATTTTTTTCCTGCTTTATTCTTGGCAGATAAGGATTTTTTCTTCTGAAAAGAAGATAAAAATCTTCTGAAATCCACTAACATCCTTGATATCAAATGATCCAAACTGGCTTGGATCAAGTATTAAGAATGGATTCAGTAGCTCTCATTGGAGATTAGGATTCTCCCACTGAGAGATTGTCTTTTCAAGAATATGTAAAGAAAATATCTGTGGAACTTCCTGTTGGCTGTAGGATGAGAATGGCATGGGTGGCAAGGATGGGAGAAACTTCGTCAAGCCACATGTGTTGGAAATGAAGAAAAAATGAACATTACAGCACTGGGAACAGGTACATCCAATATTCCCAGAAATGCAAACAAAATGAAGGTGAAATATTCCCAAGTGAGCAGATATGGCAGCTCAGATCTGTGATACACCTGTGGCACACCTGGGGATGTTTTTATAAAGCTCCCTGGTATCCCTTTGCAGCACAGCAAACTGCACCACACTGATCCTGGTCTGTGAAATCCAGGCAGATAACAGGGTCAGAGCATTCCATCTGTTACTGAGCCTCCAGAAAGTCTGGAGCCCAAATTCAATAATTCTGCACTTACAGTATCTCCTGTGCAGGATGACACTGCACAGGATATGTTCAGCTCCATGAATTTCTCTCCCCTTTCATAGCTGGCAGTCGTGTGTAGTCTGTGTCAATGATTACAAAAATGCCAGTCTCACTAATTGGTTTTATCCCATGTTGAATTTCAAGGAGAATCCTCCAAACTCTCCTGGCCTGGGCAGCAGGAACCCAGGAAAAGCTGTTTGCTCTGTCTGGAGTGCAGTTCCAGAGACTGAAAGGAGAGAAAGGTAAATATTCAGAGGGACACTCTATTAAGCTTTAAGCTTTTCTTTTTAATTTTTTTTTTTTAATAGGTTTTGGGTATGTAAAATTTTGACTATTTTTTGCAATGATTTGCTCTGATGAACAACATTTACAGCAACTACAAACTGAACAGCTGAACCTCCCAGTCAAATCTGTTTTTCACAACTGGGAAAGGGAAGGATGAATTCAGCTTTTCTTTGGGAATCCGCACCCCACAAAACAAAAAACAAAACAAATAAATAAAAACCCCAAACAAACAAAACCAAACAACCCCTCCTCAAAAAAACCCCACAAACCAAACAAACACAAAAAATACCACTAAAAACACACACACACAAAAAGAATAAAAGTTACATGAATATTGTGTTTTCAGGAGAATCAAAACTATGGGGGTTTGAAGTATGTGCTCTCCATGAGGATTTAGAAATGTTTTTCCCCCTGTTTTTGGCTGAGTACCCACAAGAAGTGAGTTGCTCTAATAAAAAGACAATTCCCACTAATTTAAGCTTACCAACCCCTCGCCTGTTGGGTACTGCTTGATGCTGAATTTTGCCTAAAGCTAATGAGTTTGGGGATTACACTAGACAATTTTTTGTGGCACTTTCTTCCAATTTACTGTTTATTAGAATATATTTTAATTAAACTAAACATAGTAGTTTCTTCTTATGGTACCTTGTAAACTCCACATTTGGGCACGTTTGCTCCAGGCCATTGCAGGTATCCCTGCTCTCACAGATCAACAAATCACAATGGTGAATATAGAATACAAGTTCCATTTGTTTGTCATGAATTGTTTAAATATTCTGGTAAGATAATGACGTTTTGTAAAAGCCTGTCTGTGTGCTGACTGTATCAGAATTCAGTTGTTTCCTCAGTTCACTCTTCCCAAGAATTTTAGGGTCATCACTGAATATTGAAGGAAAGAATTCTTGGGTTTTTTGTTTCTGCTTCTTGAGTCGTGCCAGGTTGTGGAAGAGCTCTTTATAACAGTCAGAACAGCGTTCAGCTCTTGATGGAAATCAACAGTAGCTGCTATCCCTTCTCTGGAGATCCCTTTGAAAGCCTCATCTCCATGGATGATGTCTGATGGAATCATATTTGTGTCCTGGAAGTCAGTTAAGGCACAGGAAACCTCTTTGCAAGTCACTGCACAACGAGAGAGCTGATCCTGTCTGATTGCTGATGGTTCACTGGAGAAACCTCCTCTCCCCAGCCTGACAAGGATCAGAAATCACTGTAACCTGCAAGCCACAGATCCATTTTGGATAAAGCTGAAGTTTTCTTAGACCATCCTGTGCTCATCAGCAAACTCATCAGCCATGTGATGGTACTCATTAAAAAAAAACAAACCCCAAAATGCAAAAACATCTGTAAGGAGAGGGAACCCTGCAAAGCCACAGGAGCTCTACTGTTAGGAAGTCAAAAGGACCTGAGGCCACAGAATCTGAGTCCTCCTGGCCCTGTTCTGGTGGTGCTCCACAAGTCTCTGCCAGCTCCTGGTCCTTATTAAAAGCAATTTATCCTTCCTGGTCACGCACTGAGTGAGGGATCAATTGCCTGTGTTATCAAAGGGCTCATTTGACCCATGATGCAGCAAAGCTGTTTGAACATCAGCCTAAAACGATATTCTCAAAATGTGATTTCAGAAAGGTTTTTCCTAATTCCTTTTTATTTTTTAAGTTTTAATTTTTTAATTTTTTAAAATTCTTATTATTATTTTCTTTTTTTTTTCTTATTTTTATTCTTATTCTCATTTTTATTTTGATCTTTTTTTTTCCCCAGCACATAAATGGATTGCAAATGGAATTGCAAAAGCAGGATGCAGCAGCTCACACACAGCAGAACCAGGGAATCTTTTCTGGGTAGGTATTAAAAGCTGTTAGGTCACTATCTGCAGAGCCTTATCCTATTTACTCCCAGTTGATAACTCAGCTGGCTGATGAAGTTTAACTTGAATTCTAGCAACCAAATCAACATCTGAATACGAGTCAGGCTTAAACAGACAGCAAATAATTACATGTAATAAGCACGTGTTAAATGAGATGTTGAAGGCTCTGTGCTTGAGAACACAAACAAACTCTTGAGAGAACAATGGCAGAATTGAGCATTAACAGCCACCTCCCATCTGGAACCCTGCCACTCATCTCCACAAAAAAGGTAAGCCCAAAATTAAGTAGAGCTTCTTAAAAAGCCTGTATTACTTTAATTAATCTTTGCTCTTCTCTAGTTTTTAACCATGACAAGAAAATGTATCAGCTATGCTGTCAGAAAACACTTGTCAATGAAATTTCCAGTGTTGTTGCTCTTGTTTACCAAAGAACTTCCTCTTTTTGCATTTTAAGCATTCAACAGCTTAAATTAGTTCCCCAGTGCAGCATACACAGATTAATATTTCATTACAAGAACTTTATTACATTATATTCTATCTTTTAAAAAACAATCCCAAAACAAAGGATGCCAATTTTCTCACCATCTTCTGTAAAACATAGGAACAAGAGAAATCAGGGCTCTCTAACCCACCTGAGAACAAAGGTCTGTTCAGCTCCCAAGCAGGGGCCAGCAGCAAATATGAGGATAAATATATTTATTAGTAATATAGTGACACTCTAACATCTTCTAACCACTCTTACCAAAGGAAGGGCTCCATTTCACTGTGCTGGTGGATTGGTTTTTTTGACTTGTTCCTCTATTCTGTGCTAAAACTCCCATTGTCTTAACATTCCCTGAGTCTGGAAGCAACAAGTTTCGTTGTTGAAGTTTGTGTTTCATTGAGGGCTGTGTGCCAAATGAAGAATTACCTCTTTTTGCTTGTTTTGAACCCATCAGTTGATAGGGTTTTTTTGATACACTCTGGTTCTTGAATTGCAGAAATGCTGAAATGTCTCTCCCTGTTCACAGGGTCTGCACCACTCATGACTTGCAGGCTTTGATAAAAACCCGATGGATTTTGTGCCCACTGGGATAAAACCTTCTTAAGTTTAGCTGTGAGGATAAACACCACACATTTTTACTTTTCTGTGCTACTGTCACTTGTAGTGTTTCACTATTTTGCTTTTTCTGTGTGGATAACCTGTAATGTACAAAGGATTCAAAACCACAGAATGGATTTCTGTCCTAAAACAATGACGCTTTCGATTTTGTTCTCTTTCCATTTTTTCAGAAATTCAATTGCTTTCTGTTTGCCTTTGAGCTGATGTTTTTGTAGAATTGTCTGTTGTAATTCCAGCAACACATTTCTATGCAGCTTGGTCAGAGCCCAACATTGTAGATGCAAATTAAGGTTGGGTTTTTTTCCCTTGTTGTGCATTGTTTTTATGTCTATCAATATCATATTGGCATTTTATTGCCACTTTCTCAAACTTGCCATAAAATCTCATTTTATTAACATCAATAGATGAGAAACAGAAAACTTTGTAACTTAGTAAAGTTTTATTTCCATTTTTTTCTGGATAGGATCCAGTACAAACTTCCTCCACAGTAAAAGTTAACCCAGACCCCCAAACAACTTTATTTAGAAGCCTTTAGCAAGGGATCTTTTCAAAGCCCTTTGGCATGGTGTTATTAATCACAAGATCTCTACCCTTCCCTGCCCTTCCCTTCCCTTCCCTTCCCTTCCCTTCCCTTCCCTTCCCTT
>JBBMKD010000194.1:4649278-4662060 GCA_037834095.1 Argya squamiceps
TTTGTGTCCCTGCTGTGTGCAGAGCTGAGTGACACTGAATGTGAGCTCAGAACTGCACCCCTGGGCAGCACAGAATCCAAAATACATGAAAGATAAAACTTAAGGCAACAGTGAATTCAAGGAGTTCCCCAGAGCTCCACTCTGCAGCAGATCTCCATGGCACAGGTGAGGTTGGTTTCCATCCATCCCTGCCTGACTGCAGGGCTCTGCTGCATCAACAGGCTGAGAAGACAAAGCATTTGGTGCGGGGACTGCAGAGCTTGCCTCCCCTTCCCTTTATTGTTTTACAATCCCTTCCTGCTAATGCAGGAAGTCTCTTTATGGCTATGAGAGTCTCACAGCTTTAAACTGCTCCTGTGTTTTCTGGGGACTTCACAAGTTCCCAGAGCAATTTAAACTTGGTGTGGTAAAGGAGACCTTAAAAGTTCTCTTCCTTTTTCTTACCTTTTAGGAAGTAGCATCAAACTGTCCTTTAAAAATGAGTCCACGTTTATGGTTCAGTGCAATGCAGCAGCCCAAGGGCCAGCCCAGATAAGCTGCTGTAAATCATTCGAAGCAGGGAGATAATAACACTCTTATTTCAGATCCTGTTTTATATTATGTATGTTTATAAAACAGGAATAGGTGTCTCTGGCTGAGTACCAACATCCCAGCCTACTCTGAAAACTCTTTTCTGTGACTTATGTAGTCTTTGATCAATTTTCAACACTGTTCAGTGAGCAACTTTATGTCCACTTATCTGAGGTTTTTTTAAAGTATCTATAATTAAAGTGAATCCAGTATGTTGTAGCAGTCGACTAGTGTCCTGCTATTGTGAAAGCACTACTTTAAATTCTGAATTTTGTCTGATGAAACCATAAATCTATACATAAAGGGATGGTTTATGTTATAACTGATCCAATTTGACTGATGCAAAAAGAGGCAGTCCTACCACCAGTTCCACCTGTCCCTCTCTTTTCTCTATTACATTATATTTAGCAGCCATGCAAAATATGAAATAACTGAAAACTGATTTAAAAACTCCCCCCAGACCCTGGTTTTCCGTCAGATGAGTGAACTGAACTGGCTTAATCTTTCACACTGGATGTGATGCACTGCAAGTGTCGAGGGGGGAAAAACAAATCGTGCCTTTCCATGGAAGTTTCCAGTTACTTGAGTTTGTATACACAATCATGCTCTAAATTACAGGATTGCCAGCAGGCTTCTGGCTCCTACTTAGTGTGTTTTGGACTATTGTCTTTAAAAGGTAGGATGCAATTAGAAGATCTTAGCTGAGTCTTTGTACTGCCACGTTTAACCTTTCCAGACACCTTGGTAGCGCGCTGCGTTTCTGTGAAGTATTAGTGCTGGCATTAGGAGCAATCCCTGATTTATTATTATGTGTCAGTTTAATTAACATGCTGTTTCACTCCCTCTTCCAGACTGTTAATGAAGATGTTAAATAAACAGGACCAAACAGTGATCCCTGCAGAGCTCCACCAGACACCTCCCACCAACTTGATACATTGCCATTTTTCATTACCCTTTATTTGCACTCAGCCAGCCATTTTTAAATCCAAGTGACAGTACTCCATGTCCAAGCCAATTTGAATTAATTTTGCAAGTGGAGATTTTGTAAGACACTACATCAAGTGTTTTACTCAGACCAGATATATTACACATGCTTTCATCCACTAATTTTCTAAAGCTATCAGAAAAAGCAATCAAGCTTTGAAGATTACTAGCACCCAGCCAGCTTTTTTGCTGGTTTATTCACTTACAAAACCAATCTTGGCATTATTAAAGATTTGCCACTCCTTTAGCTGATGACTGATTTAAAACAATGCATCTTTCTAATCCATTACCTTCCTAAAATAACATAGAGCCCTGATTATTCCTGCTAAGTGCTATTTTAGGGCTATGTGGCATGTGAGTTTAAATTGTGATTGGCAGACAGATATTTTTCTTGAAAAGGATCCGTGATTTCAGCAGCTTAGCTTATGTTTATTTCACATGCTTCCAGCTGTTAGCTTGTATCAGCAGTTATTCCTTATTCCCAGTATAAAAGCAAGTAGGTCCTGTGACACCTCTTTAATTATATCAGGGAAGGAGCATCAGACTGGCAGTAGAGGTAAAAAATACAGTATAGCAGGATTAGTTCCCACAAAACCAGATTTATTTCTTACAGCAGAAGAACATGCCAGTCAAAATAAACTTTCTCTCCTTATTTAATATATTCCTTTCCTTTAAGTTTTGTTGCCTACTCATGCTATAAATTGTTACACTTAAGACTTCTAGTCAGAATTGGGGTTTTTTTCCTCTTTTGGCTTGTCCATTCCTTATTCTTCTACTTCCCTAAACCATTTATTCAATGTCTGTTCCCTTCCTAACAACCTCTTGTGGCTGTGAAGGGCTGTTTGTTTTCCAGATGTGGTTTGGGGCACAGAGAAACGCGATGCCTTCAAATTTATACAGACTCTTTAGTAAAACTTGGGAAGGTTTCAGGTATTCTTCCCTCCTAAAGCCTGGGTTATATCCTGGTTATTAAACTGTGACACATTTTTTTCTTATTCTTGCCAGTGTCATTCAAATACAGTTCTTGGTTATTCCCTTACCTGGGGCTCAGCTCTGCCTCTATTTTTTTCATGGTGTTTTTACTGAAATGAGTCCAAAAAAGTTTACTGCTACATTTCTCTAAATTTTTTATGCTGTTAAATCAGCTTGTTCAGGGTAAAAATTTCAAACTGGAATGTCACCCTCAGAAAAATGCTGAGTGTTTTGCTGCACTTCTGTGAATTTAGATCACTGGGATCCTACAATGGATGTATTTTTTATTGGATGTGGTTCTTCTTTATTTCTTCACTTAATTTTATTTATAGAAATTAATGGCCTCTTGATTCAAGTCTTTCAGCTCACAGTGGAATGACTACATCAGAATACCCAGTGCTCAAGTTCTTTGCCTGTATGCATGTGTGCATGAAGGCAGAAGGCACATTGATTTTCTTCCCAAGGATAAGAGAAACAAAGGTCATAGCTCCTCACACTCTAATTTATGCAAGATTAATGCATAGAATACAGCAGAGTTCACTTAATGAGGGTGGAACATGCAGATGAGTGAAAAAGTGTATCGTTTTCAGCTTTGATTTCCCAGTGGAAAGAATATAAAATAATGCAATAATATAAAATATCTTTCAAAAGAATTCCTGATTAAGATGTGAGAAGTAGTGTGTAAACCTGTTTTGAGCTGGAAACAAGGAACTCAGGCCTCATTTTCCTTTGCTCAGCCTTTGGAATATCCTGCATTTCATGCTTCCATGCTTGTGGAAAACTGGGCACACACCTTGGGCTCTTGTCTTGGTAAGGTTGCACTTGTTGGACAATGTTATTTCACAGAAATATTTCTGTGCTAATGCTTTAGTGGCTATGGAGGCAGACTGCTGGAGAAAAACCAGAGGTTTGTGTTCAACAATGTCTGTGATCCTTAAAAACAAAGAAATTGCTGATGAACTCAAAGTGATAAGAAATATCTGGTGTCTACAGCAAATTGCCTGGAGTTAAAAGTCTCTTCTCTCCACTGAATGACCTTCTGGAACTTGAATTGCCCATTTACACTCACACTCAGCAGTGTTTCTCTAGTTTAAGATTGCCAGTTGCCTCCCAAGACTCCCCTTTAGTTTCTCTCTGGCTTTGCAGAGCTTTTCCTTAGCAAGGTATTAGTGGCAGAGACACAGAACAGACGAGCCAAAGCACAGAGAGAAAAAAAGGACATTGATGTTACTGCAGTAGGAAACAAAAAGTCACAGACAGTGTCTGCTTAGAACATTCAGATTTGTGTAGTTTATTGTTGGAAATGAAGTTCTGCTCTTTGGAAGGGATTTATTATCTCTAAATGGCCAGGTGTGGATTTACTGTGGGCTTGAGAGGCTAAAATGAGTTTTGCTCCTGTGCATTCACATGTCTTGGTGACCTGCCCCATATCAAAGTCCCTCTTCTGTCACCTCCTTCTGAGCCACTCACATTATTAATGGCAACAAGTACAGCAGAGTTCAGCCATAATTTCTCTCCTTAAAACTGTAATGAAGGCTTTGGAAACAGCTTCATTTTCAACAATGTGTTGGGACTTGCACTCGAAGCAGAAATAAAAATGCCCATTTCACTCTATAATTGACTTTAATCTCCAAACTTGGCACACTAACTCCTGAGAGGTCAACTGAATTCTCAGTTCACCAAACAGGAGTCCTTAAAATGTTTACTGGAGTTTTGCTCAGATTTTCCCATGTTTCATGGATTTTCTGAAATAGTTCAGCCCGATGTCAAGTTTTAAACATCTGCCAGGCATCTGAGAGATAGAAAAAACATTTGAACATTCAGTAGTAACTGCATAAGTGTATTTCTCTGCATTCATCACGATCTAGTGAGTTTAAAAGATTGTTCACAGGCACCCGTTGAATGTTGTTTTTGGAAGTTTCTAGACAACATTTTGTTGAGAAGAATAACCCACGACCCTGCTTTTCTCTTTAAATCAAAACATCACAGTTATTTTTCTGTGCTCTCTCCTCATCTGTGATCAGTGCAAACCATAGGGTCAAGGCAGGGCCTTTTGTGATAAGTCGGAAATGAGAAAATAAAGTTCCACTTGGTCCCAGGTTCATGTTCTCCCTCCAAAGCTCTGCATTGTGCTCCCGAGTCTTTTGTCTGAAGTTCTTGGAGTAACACAGTTAGACTGGGAGGAAGAAATGTTATTCACAGCTTTAGTAAAAATCTGTAATGCCTATTACTTAATTAAAATCCAGCTTGATATAAGCCTAGATTGCATCTGCCTGATAAGAGGTGGTCTACAATTCCCTTATCATAGAAACTGTTGTGTTTGACTGAGTTTTCCCTCTATTTTAGAAGTGAAATGATGAATTAATGAGTTTCTTCCTCCCCTCTGATTTCCAAAGGCAAAGCAAAGAACAATATTCATGTTGGCAAGAATTTCCTACGGTACTAAAATATATTTGTGCTGTGTTGGCTTTTCTGGGTTTTTTTTGTGTGTTTCTCTTTTGTTTCCATCAAACCTGGTTGCTTCCCCAAAATCTTACGATAACTTTGAGACTACAATCTATTTTCCAGCGTCTCTATGAAAGCAAAGCTCTGTCATTATGTTCCCAAAGGGATGTACCAGTAAAACTGAAGTCTGGGGAATAAAATTGGAAGATTACTGTTTCTTGTCATGTATTTCTGTTTTATGGTGTTGAGTACACTGGAATGGTTAGTGGGGAGAAAAAACAACAGCAGTGAAGGGAAGTAGCTATTAATGTCCTATCAGAGCTTGATGGGGTTTGATATAATTAAAAAAAATAAACCAAACTTGTGATATCTCCAGCAATTGTAATTTCAATTATTTGCTAGCTAAAGGCAACTTTCACTGCTCCAAGTTAGGAAATCATGTAAATAGACTAATTAATATAATTTTCCTTGTGCTCCACTAAGAGAACAAAACCAAATATTTCATTTTTTAAGAGGGAAAAAAAAAAAAAACAAACCCCGTGTAAACTAAATATTATAAATATTCAGTCCACCCGTAAAGCAAACATTACATATTTCGCGCCATCCTCAGCGTTTCTGAGGAATTCAGCAGGATTTAATGAAATTATTATGGTTTGCTTTGGCTTTAGATCTGCACACCAATGAAAGGGAAGTGTTCCTTTGTGTGGATTCGAGCTCTTTCACAGAACACTGTGGAAGAACGTGTGCAGCAGGGGGCCAGCAGACAGAAAGGAGGTTTCATCATCTTGTATCTGCAGCCCTTTAATATCAAGAGACTTCCACAAAACTGAAAATGAGCCTTTGAAATATTCCAAGCTGCGGCAGTAGAAAGGTACAATAAATAATATCTCTTTTTTTCCTTGTGTGGAATGGAGAGATAAAGCTATTTATAAAACTGTAAAGGCTTACAAATCATTCTAACAGGTTGTCATATGTTAATGTCAGCGAGAATTTAATCACCCAAAGTAAAAAATCTATACTTTTTTTCTTCCAATCCTATCTTATTTTCATAACTCTCTCTAATGACAGATTCTCTTGTGATGATAAATTAAAGGAATGTCCAAGACCAGAAAAATGTAAAATCAGAAAAAATGCAGGGCATGACCCAGTAGGTGATTTTAAACTGTGTGGCAGTTTTATGTTTTTGTTCTTGTAGCATTTACAGGACCTAATGAGGAGTCATTGTGCTCAGCACTGTACACCTCCTTAACAAGAAAATAAAGAAGTAATAAATAGATGGACTGTGAAGATCCAGATTTATGAAACAAGTAACAAGGCTTTCTGTAAAAACTCTTTGTGGAGTTGGTGATTCAGGAACAAACAACCTTGCTTAGGAGCAGAACAATTTTATTCATCACTTTATTATAAGGATTTTTATGACAGCTGCTTACCCAAAAAAGCTGTTCAGTGACGGGTTTAATTTGACATCTGGGATTGGAATGCCCTGAGTTCTCTGGCTTCTAGCCACTCTCACTCCTGCTAAAAGGAGACACATCCATGGACTTTCCAGGTGATCCCACGGTGAATTACACTTTATCCTCTGAACCAAAGAGGGGCTTTAGAGAAAAAGGAAGACATGCATGATGCTTAAATTTGTGATTTTAGGATTTTGTATCTATCTCCCAGTAAATCCAGTACTGATGAGATTCTTGTCCAGCGGACGTGGGACATCCAGCATTCCTTGGTTCAAACTGAAATGAGGAAGGCTCATGCCAAGCTTGCCATGCTCTTTGCTATGGTGAGTACTAGAAAAATTAATATTAAAAATCACCCTATTCTCTCCTGCAAAATAATGTAATGCTGTTGACTGAACTTATGGCTTTAGTGGTTTTCTTCTTAGCATACAAGCCATACACAGAATTGAAATGTGAAATTTGACTGCCTTTATTTCCCTTGATGCTGTAAAGCCCCTGTCTGGGTCAGGGAGAGGTTGCCAGTGCAGAACCCCCTGTCCTGAGTGATGAAAACACGAGAAGAGAGGAGGAAAACAGGAGAAGTGTCCTCAGATGTGTCTGCAAGGCAGGGAACAGAGCCATGGGTGCTGCCTACCACTACAGCCATGTGGGAGCAGAGGCTGTAAAATTTCCTTCCCATTCCTAGACGTGGCCTGCTGCAACTGAAAATAAAGAAAGAAAAAACCTCAAACATATAAACAGCACAGTGGGTCTGAACCCTTGTGTTTGTGCTGAGGACATTCATCTCTCCCTGGGTTTTTAGAACGTGATTCTCATTTCCCTCTCCCTACATTTCCTGATGTAAGGTTTATTTCCAAGCCTTTCCAAATGAGGTATTTTGCCTATTAGAAATACAGATTTATATTCCTGGGCTCCCTGATGAAAGGCTGGCTGTCTAATGGTGTGGGTTTGGTAGCTGTGGTACAGTGCAGAGTGTTAAGGCTGTAATAGGAAATCAAATAGTTCATTTCACAGCCATCAAGTACATGCTGAGCTGCCTGACTGGTTTATGCTGCTTTATCTTTGAGGACATAAAACCTATTCTTACTTTATGAAAACATACTTTGTGTTGGATAATCATTTCATTTACATATAAAGGTTACACTTAATAAAAATATATGAACCAAAATTGCAACAAAGATACAACATCATAAACCACCTTTTTTAAAGTGTGCTGGTTTTTCCCCTTGAAAGGCTTCATTGCCTTTAAGACAGGAGATATTGCTTCAGAACTAAAGATTTAAAGCTTTTTTCTTCTGCCTGTAGTAAAAGTAATAAAGCTTTTTATTGTACAAAGACTGTAAATATATTTAGCAATAATTTCAACAGCTGGAAGTGTCTAGATGTCTGTAGTGGAAATACAAGGATCATATTTACCTAGACTTGGCCTTGAAATTTCTATAACCCTTTTCTTTCCACCTAAGCAGCACCGAACAGTTATTGGCTGTTATCTTGTAAACACTGCAAGACAATCTCGTGGAGGAAATGACTCTGTGCAGTCAGAAATAAGATACTGCTGGAGCAAGAATGTCATTGTTTGTGACAACTGTTTCCTGCGAAGAGGAATCACCCCTGCAGCCCAGAGCCTGGCACCCAACCCCAAAGCTCCTGCAGAGCTCCAAGGGCAGATGGTGGAGAACTTCCAGCCCCTGGAACATGCCACAAGAAATTCTGTATCCTGAAATAATGGATCTTGTTTAGGGAATCCATGGCAAAAATAAAATAAAATAAAATAAAATAAAATAAAATAAAATAAAATAAAATAAAATTAAAAAAATAGAATAAAATAAAATAAAATAAAATAAAATAAAATAAAATAAAATAAAATAAAATAAATTTAAAAAAAAGAGAATGTGAGAATAATAGTCTTTATCATTGCTTTTGTTATTCTGAATGCAGGAGGTATTTGGGTTTGGTAGAACAGCAGATTTAGGGTACAGTCCATTGCCTTTGGAAATACAGAGAGTTGAGAAACAAATTTGTATCAATTTTCCTTCCTGACAACATCTCATTGCCTTTCTCAGTAAATATCTCAGCATTGTCAGTGTTTCATCCCTAAATCAGTATTAATACATTTCCATTCTTTCAGTTTTATATTGTACTTCTGTTGACCCAAGAATACAAACATGCTTTCAACTCCTAAACCTTATTATCCTCTGAGGAACGTGCACAGAGAAACAAAGGTACTCTGTAAGCAGTGGAGCAGTGTCTCTTTCAACTCTATTTATAAAATAATTATAATTGTTCTAACTCTGCTTGATGGGAAGTATAACCAATTATTGCATAGTTATAATCACAAAACAGAAACAAAATGCACTCACAGACACTCATTCCTTGTGGGGAAAAGAGTCATCAGAAGTGAGTTTGATGAGTGTGGTTAGAATGTCTTGAAATTTTTTTGTGAGATGTATCTGAGGGATAAATACTTGCAGAGTTCCCAGGAGAAGAAGGAAAAATATCCCAAAATATTTGTTAGCTCCACTGCAATTGTTCTTCTGGGGTTTTTTCAGAGATGTACCAAGGCCTTTCATTTATTCAGATTTTCCTGGACATGGTCCCTGGCCCTAGCATGTCAAATGTAGATATGCGCTACTCTAAAATGTTTATTTATTCTCCTATTGAATAGTTCTGATGATCTTTTGGTCGAGGTTTCTCTTCTCAGCTGACCTCTGCTCTGCCTTTTGCACTCTGAAATTGAAGAGATCACACTGAAACAGGGAACCTTTGATGAGCAAAACAAACATTTCACTCAGGAAATTTTAAATTTTGACTTGTAATTCTTCACAGTTCAAAACAGCATGGAAAAAAATGATATTTTAATGTCTCAAAAGGTTTTGAGACAATCCTGAAACATCCAGTTTTTGACAGCATCTTACCAGCTACTTGAATTTGAAGCATGAGAGAAGTCTCTAGAGAGTACAGGAAGAGTGATGATAGTAAGAAGGAAATGGATTGTGTATTGTTAAAAACCCAGACCTATCCAAACATGCAAGAGTAATAGAAGGCATCAAATCAAGACAAATGTTATTGTACTGATAACAGGCTAGGTAAGACAGTAAAGTTTCCTAAAAAAGCTGGAGGGGGAGACTTCTGTCTGATGGATGAGAAGACTACCAAAGTGAAGAAAAAAATCTGCAAAATAATGCATCTCTCATTTTTTAACAACAGTGGTTTTAAAAACTGTTGTTGAAACAGATCTGAGCAAATTTAAGTATCATATCTTGGTATCAGTGCTAATTTTTTTGTAATAGGCAGCAAAACTTGTATACCACGACTTTCTAAATTAAAATATTTAATGGTACACTTCAGTGGAAAGTAGAAGAGCATTTTAAAAAGTAGACCTCAGTAGTGATTAGAAATGTCAATTAACATAGTGGAAACAAGCATGAGCTTGTTTTTCTGTGAAACTCAAATCAAACTGTCTCAGCAGCAGACAAAGTTACTTTATCTACCAGTGAAAGGAAACTGTTGCATGGCTACTAGACCTGCAGGTGATCTTTCATACAATCTATCAGATATAGATAATTATATTATCAATTTATATCTTAAATCTGTGATAGGATGTACTGAATTTGATTTTAGGAAACATACACTTGACAAGACCATTTTTCTGGTATCCTTTGGGGATGGCAACCGAATTTTGGGTTTGTAAAACACAATCACATGTTCAGCTGATAGAAACTGACAGTGATATTAATACAATTTGATCTGGTTTATCAAGATTTTATGCTTCCAAGTCTCAAATGCACCAGTAAGTCTAATGTCTACCTGGCCTGTCATAAAATAACACAGTGTATTATATAATAACAGATTTAGGTCTCCATTTTGGGTAAGAAGATACCTAAAGACACTATTCCCTACAGAAACAGACCTCTGTTGATGAAATATTGATGAAAGATGACAAAATATTAAGAGGAACTGAAAATTTCTGTACAGGAAGATTTGTTTTATAAGCAGAGACAGCTTAGCAGGAGGTTCCACCAGCACAGAAGTAACAAGGGCTTGGCTTCAACCTCTTGCAGGGAATAAACTGCTAAAAGTGTGACACTGAGCAACCACTGCCACCTCAACACACAGGACCAGCAGACTGGGAAAGGAATGAATTTAAGTGTAAATTTAAATTTAAATTAAATATATATATATATATATAAAGGTCCTGCACGCACCTGTGAAACAGTTCAGTGTGTTGGGGCTTTATAAATAAATGTGGCTACCTGGACACAGACTGTTAAAATTGCATAACTTTGTACTTCCTTTAATGCTTTTAATGATTCCCTCATAAAATCAAAGTTTAAAAGTGTAGCATCTGGAGAGAAATTGATACTGAATAACAGTGATTTTGATTCTGAATGCGTTGTGTGAAATGACCTAAAACCCTCTTTGTTCCCATCTCCAGGATAACATGGGATGAACATTTCTGTGTTTCCTGCACAAGACCTTGCTCTCACCTGCACCTTCATGCCACAGACAAATCTCCCAGCTCACAGAACGGGGATAATTATAATGGAAGAAATTCTCGTGTTTTGAGAGGAATTGGATCAATCAATTTTGACTTAGAGACTTTCATTGCAGTTTATTTGACAGTTAGAGGCACCAGCATCTCAGAAGTTAATGATCTGCCTGAAACAAGATTTTAGAAGATGGAATGTTATTAAATTAATAAATATAATAAATATTAACTATTTCACTGCAAGTATATGGTCTTTCTGAAATTAAAGATGAGACTAATGCTGGATTTTCAGTTCAGAAGTAATGGCTTTCATATATTACATTCATATGTTACATTTTTTATTGATGATGTTGATATTCAGATCAGAGCTGTTTATTATATTCATAATGCCCATCTGGGCTGTGCTTTCATGTTAACTGAAAGACTATTCCTATTAATGTGGAGATGTTTTCTGTGTTGAGGTTTGGGTTCATTCAGCAAGTTTAGGACAGCCTGATAAGTGTGGAGAAAATGTTTCAATATTTTCTCCTTATGTTTATGAAAGCTTACCACCTCCCCAGGTAATTAGCTTCCAATACAGGAAACATTTTGGGATGATATAGGATCTAGTGAACAAAACGGAAAGTATGAAGAGAGATGAAATGAGTTATAGACAAGTGAAGGAAATGGGGAAAGTTTTAAGAGAAACTGTTTTATATAGAATAGTTATTATAACACTTAGTCATTAAAACAGCAGTAATAAAATTATATTTATAGCTGAATAAGGAGTCTCAGTGTGATTAAGATATGGAAGTAGCTAATTGGACTGCTGAAATATTAGGATATTGAAGTGATGAAAAGTATACAAATGAAAATAAAAGTGCATAAAAATTAATGAGGAGACTGAAATAGGAAATGGAATAAAGGAAAATAACAAACGAAGCAATGTAGAATGAATAAACATACAGCTGGGAGACAAGGAGATATTGAGGACATTCCAAAAGTGAATGGATATTCATTGTCTCAGAGCTGCTGTTTCTGCAGAAGTTCAGCATTTGGGGTTTCTCTGGGTAAAGAAGGATGATTTCTCCATGCCAGGATGTCACACTGTGCAGGGTGTGTTGTGGGAGCACAGTTTCCTGCTCAGCAGCCAGGCTGGGCTCTGCCTGAAATCAATCAGACTTTGCTTTTCTGGGGACAGGGGGTAAGGCCAGGGGTGCTTTTTGGTGGGAGAGCTTTGGGCTGGATTTGTTCCCCAGAGGAGCAGGAGGGGGAATGTCCCATAAATTCCTGTGCTGGCAGGAGGAAGGTGGCAGTGACAGGGCTGGAACAGGCAGCTGGCTCTGAAAGAAGGTGGGATTGCTTCTGTCATAGGCAACAGGAAAGAGTTTCCGACATTGGGCTAAATGTCCTTTTCAAGTTCCTTTTCATCTCTCCTGACTGGTCAGTGCCCTCCATCCAACCTGGCCTGGAGCTCTGAGGCATCCCCAGATTCTCTGGGCAGCCAGTGCCTCTCATAACCTCCACAGCGAAGATTTTCTTCCTAAATCTTGTCTAACCCTGCCCCTTTTCAGTTTGAACACCTTCCCTGTGTCCTGTCACCTCGTGCCCTGTCCCCAGTCCCTCCCCAGCTCTCCTGGAGCTCCTTTGGGCACTGGGAGGGTCTCTGAGCTCTCCCTGGGGTTTTCTCTTCCCCAGGATGAGCAACCTCCTCCCCTCTCAGCCTGTCTTCACAGGAGAGGTGCTCCAGCCCTCTGGGCGTGTGTTTTCTCTCTCTCGTGGAAACAAAGGAAGAAAGGAAAGAAAGGAAGGAAGAAAGGAAGAAAGGAAGAAAGGAAGGAAGAAAGGAAGAAAGAAAGAAAGAAAGAAAGAAAGAAAGAAAGAAAGAA
>JBBMKD010000194.1:4666368-4708990 GCA_037834095.1 Argya squamiceps
CAACCCTACCCAACCCAGCCCAATCCAGTTCAACCCAAAACAGCCCAGCCCAACCCAAACCAAACCAACCCAACCCAAACCAGCCCAGCCCAGCACAGTTCAGCCCAACCCAACCCAGCTTAACCCAACCCAAACCAAACCAGCCCAAGCCAAGCCAAGCCAACCCAACCCAGCATGTAGGAATGCATTTCCCACACCCAGCACATGTTTTCCATATAGGGAAAAATGTAAGACACCCCTTAAGATAAAGAACCCAGAAACTTCTTTGCAGTTCTGACAGTAATTGGCTCAGAGCCAGCACAAGAGCATGGATTGGACTCTGAGAGTGTAACTCAAAACCTCTTGGTGAGCTTATTGGCAGCAAGCCAAATTGTCCCTCCTAAAACATTCAGTAATTAAGAAGGGGCCCAAAGAAAGTAAAGGGCTTTTTGGAGTGTTTTAGCAAGGTGTTAGAGGTTTTCTCAGACATCTGTGCGTGGTTTGTCTTTTGTTTTCTGTTACGTTTGTTATTTTTCATTATTAAGCCCTTTGCTTTACAAAACACCTCAGAAGAGCAGTCTGGCTAATTAATATTAGCCACTTCTCTGCAAAGGCTGGGCCCTCAGAGATTGATACGTTTACATGTGATCCATTACACTCTGACCATGTGTTAACCTGTATCACCAGCCCAACCCAACCCAACAAACCAACCCAGCCCCACTCAGCCCAGCCCCGGCACTCTGGGATCGGGGTCTAAACCCATTTCTAGCTCCTGGCCTGGTTCTGCCTCATCCCCCTGGGTTTGCTACAGCATCTGGGCCCTTGCTGGAGCTGCTCCATCTCCTCTCTGCAGTGCAGGTGGATGGGAGGGGTTCTGCTGTGTGCTCACTCAGGAGCCCATCCTTGCCCTTGAAGCTGGGATTAGAGGGATAGAGATGCTGCCTCCTGAGAATTCCTGGACGAGTTCTTGTGGGTTTGCAGGTGTTTTGTTCTGCAGTTTGCATTGTCCTTTGGCATTTGAGGGTTGCTGCAATGTTTGTTTCCTTATTGAAAACTTCTCTAAAGAACTGTTTTGAAAAGAAATGGATTTGGGGCGTATCTTATGGATGTTAATGCCAGCCTGTGCCAGCTTCAGCTCATAATTATGTGTTAGATTAACTGAGCTGCTCCAGTTGGCATTGCTTGTTGTTCCTGGTGGATTGGCAGTAATCCTGGAGAGGGGCAGCTGAGGATGATAATGTTTGAGCTATTTTCGATTAATCTACTTACAAGTGTGAGTTAACTTCCTGAATCACAGGCAGTTAATATTTTTTCACTAGCCTTCACTTTGACTTTGTTTTATGTTGCTCACCTGCTGTGATTTCAGAAAGGGAATATAAATGTTACTCTTGCACTGAAGAGTGGTGAGATGGCTATGGAATTTCACTTGTTAATAAAAGCTGGAAATCCTCCGTGCAAGTTCATGGAAGTGACTGAAGAGCATGTAGCTAAAATCCTGCAATTTATAATTATTCTCTTTGTACACCAGATTTTATCTGCTTGCAGAAGCTTCAAGCTTCACTGAGGTTGGATCCAACCATTAATGACCATGTTAAAAACAAGCTTATGACAAGTATCTGACTTTATTTTTGTTTTGAGGTGTGTTGAAATTGTGGACCTTTGAAAGCAAAGCCAAAATCCCTGTGAGTGAGGTCAAAATGGAGTAGAAAGATTGTCTTCTTTGAATAGATATTGTCCTCCTTAATTTTTATTTTTAAGTGACTGCTCTTGTTTTTCCCTGGAGCTGCAAGGATCTCTTTTTTCCTTCACAATGTAACTCTGTCACATACATGTAGCAAAGCAAAATGATAACTGATGTGTATTATCTGATTCCTTGTGGAGAAATTCTGCACCATAAACATCATGCACAAAAATAACAGAATACTAATTGAGAGATATATCTTAAATTAGATGAGTTCTTTTCTTAATTCTTAACAATTCTTCTCAATTAGTAAGCATTTTTATGAGCCAGATACCATTCCTTGCTTTCCACAGTAAGTTTTGTAATTAACAACAGAAATAAGTAGCTTCAGGCAAGATCTTTGTGTGTGTATGTGTATGTATATATATATATATATGAGAGACAGTTTCTCACTTTCTGCAAAGAAATTAATCAGAGTTGCACATTTTTGCTTTGGCAGGACCTTTATTGCCTTCTATAAAGTTTTTAATATTTTGAGCACAGCAGTAACTTTTTTCAATTGTTTGCGAGCTCATCTCATTTACACTTTAGTTGTTAACTGAAAGTAGCATTGCTGGAGAAAATAAAATGGATGTTTCAGAATGGGAATGCGTGTGAAGCTGTATCATCTGGCTTTTTGAAGATAATAAAAATGAAAATAACTAAATGCAAAAGAACAAAATTAATGATAGCTGATCTTATGTAGTGGAGTGTTCCTCTCCGAAAAACTTTCAATGGAGACAACAGTTACAAATTGTTTTGGAAAGCAAAGTCAGACTTTAAAGTGTACAAGAGGCAGCTCCATGGTCATTATACTCACTGAACAAGCATGCAGGCAAACATCACAAAATTCAACATTTCAAAACATTTCAAAAGATGCAAGAATGCATTTGAAAGGCACCCAGTCCTATCAGACAAATAGCTCTCGATGAAGACTCCAGCTGAGAACAAATTAACAATCAGCCTGGAATGTGGTTTTGGTTTAATTTAGTACTGAGCATTTAATATCAATAGATTTGCTTCATCAAAAAAGTCGAGTTGGGATACTTCCTGTGGATTCCATCACAGAATAACCCTTGGGATGCTGTTACTGTACAGTGTTTGATGGGAGAAAATTACTGAAAACGCAGCAAATGCAAATGTGGCACAAACTGACAAAGCCAAGAGGCTTTGCACCAGCACACAGAACTAATCTTTCACTGCAATTTATAGTAATTTTATCTTTTTTTTTTCAAAGTGTAGAGTTTTCAGAACTCTTCAGACTCAATCAAGATTAAAACACAAAACAGGGCATGTTTCTCCATTATTTTTATCCCCAATGGACTTCACTCAGTAGGCAGTTTGTTACAAGATATTTCTGTAGTTATCCTTTTAATAATCCTTGCATATGAAAATGCTCAATCTGTTAGGTGATTGTGAGAGAACACACTCATGGATAAGTTTGGTTATATACACTTGGTTTATATAATTCTGAAATGCAAAAATGTTTGTAAAGCAGTGGTACTCTGTGCCTGAGACTGGGTTCAGCAAGTCTTTATTTACAGGTTTTTTTCACTAAAGTGCTGGTTTGGACCTTGGTGTGTAGCAGTTATACATTATGGACTGCCCACCATCCTCAGTGTGTGATATTTTGGTGTGAAAGCAATTCCTTTGTTTTTTTCTGTATCCCAGTGAAAGGCATTAGTCCCTTGATGTTGTAGTGCACAGAGCTGTGCACTAATGAAGGGGCTGATACTGAAGAAATTTTTTTATCCCCACTGCTATTTTATCAACTAAACTATTGTACAATATGTTTTAATGAATAGAACATAATAAATGTTGCTACATATTCTATTTCCTCGCCAGAAGATGCATCTCGTGGGAAAGGTTAAATCTAACAATATGATCACTTGGTGGCTTCAGCACTCCACTGAATCAAGGCCTTCTTTATTCTAATTAGAGTTTCAAAATTGTCCCTGTGTAAGGATGCCGTAGAAACCTGCAGGATTTCAAATGGGCAACCAGCAGGAACTCCTGACAAGTGTTCAGGAAATGTCTTATGGCTGCTTTAAGAGATGAGGGGAATCTTTATGTTCAAGACCAGCTATTTCCCTGAAATTAGGGTAATATTTAAAAAGAAATGCCCCTCAAAAAACCTTTCATATCTTCTCTCTTTTTCATAACCAAAACACCGTTTTTTGTTGCTTTTCTTACACTTGCCTGTATAAAAATCTGGGGGTTTGTTTCTTTTGGAAAATACACTTTAAATTGGCAAAATACCAAACATAGCTGATAATCAAAATTAATTAACTTCATATCCTTTGATCTTCAAAAAGACCTCTTCAAGATTGAAAGAAAGAAAATATTTGTTATTACTTTAGCCTAAAATATTTTTAAAAATACAGTTGTACAAATGCTGACCCATGCATCTTTAATGAGTGTGCCTCACTGTAAGAGATGTTTAGTTTATCTTTTATTTTGGGTGTAGGTGGTGTGCAGTTCTTGAAATCAGAATTGGTCTTCCACTGTTCTTAAACTTTCATCCTGTTGGGAGTGAGCATTTTTTCCGTGTTATTTTGTTTTGTTTCTGTCCTGTTATTCCTGGGGAATTGCTGGGAATGTGTGACACACGCAGGTGATCTGACTGTACAGATATTTACAAGGTACTTTTCCTGACTCCTACTACTGTTTGTGAATTAAGGGATGAAAGACTTTTAAAAGAAGTTCAGAACACTGAAAAATCAGTTATCACTTCACAGAGCCTTTGGGACATGCTCAGGGCAGATGGCAATTTGCCACAAAAGCACTCAAACTTTCTGAGTTACTTTAACACTGTTGAGCAAGTCACAGACAAAATTCTATTTGATTTCTGGTTATTCTTCTATTATATTAAATGGGCCAAGCTTAAGTGAGGTTTACCCTGGAGAGCAGTAGAAATAATGATGCCTTGCTGGAAATACTGAAATAAGGAGTCTGTTGGCTTTTAAAACTTTTTAGTAAGAATCTCCTGGCACACGGTACTAGTTTAGAGGAAAGAGCTATATACCATTTTCTGGGTGTAAAATCTGCAACCTTTTTTTTTTTTCTCCTGAGGAAAACATTCATTGAATCGTTGAGGACACTGGAACTTCCTCATGCCCATTACAGAGGAAGTCATTAGGTGCTAATTGAGGCTACCTGTTACCCACCTTGGTTCTAGGTACTCCAATTCCTGCCTCAGCCTGGATGCCCAGTCTGGGCCCCAGAGATGGTTTTTACTGTTCCATTCAAACAGTATGTTTTATGTTCCATTCAAACTGATATGCCTGGTTTGGGAAAGAATCTGTGAAATCCAACAGCTTTGTGTAGACATGCAGCCACTTACATCCATGTTTGGATCCCAAAATGAAGCAGATGCAAATGGAGCTTATAATAACTTTATTTATGCCTACTTTTTCATGGTGGGTCCTGGGCAATGTCAAACAGTTGGGGATTATCCTGAATAGACCTTCTATTTCCACCAGTTCTTCCATGAGTTCTTGTGAGCATATGCGTTAAGTATTTTTAAGTTTTGAGCAGTAATATGGGAAAGGATAATCTTAAAGTCTTTCTCACCTCCATGCATGAGAGTTTGGATCAATAGCTAGCTGCTCAAACTTCTTAGTGGCTTTAGTCTTCTTCTATTTAAAAAAGAAGATCCAAATGCACAAAAAAGGCTCCTTAGTGTTCTGTTTAATTCCTAATATCTAGTTCAGGTTCTATAACAAGGTTGAGTTTTCTGGCTTTAAAATTCATTCCTCTTATAATGGACCTACTTAACATAAATGTCTTGAGTATCTTTTTGCACTGGATGAAGAGCATCCTCCCAAAAATTCAGCTCCACATTTCCCCTTCAGATGGGAGAAGAAGGGTTTCATTGTCCTTGTTTTTGGCAGTGAATGACAAATCTGCCTGCTCCCTCCTTGTTGTGCCATTGGTTAGTGCCAGAAGAATACCTAGTCTTGAATTAAGAAATACTATTTCTATAAAATATCTAGTAAACGTTGAGTTCCACATGTGTAATTTGCAAAAGCCAATACAATCTGAGTGGGAGCTACCTAAAATAGACACTCTGAAGTGCCAAGGAGAAGCTCAAGGGGTCAGCTGGGCCAGTTCTTAGCTGATGACTATGGGCAATTATGCAGAACAAAACAGTTTAAACAAGCCTCTTCAAGAAAAACTTGAAAATCCAGTCAATTTATTCCTGGAGAGTGACCTAAGTGTGAAAGAACTGAGTCAAAACACGTCCTTAAATGAGTCTGATAGATAAAGTGAAAATAGATCCCCTCTTTGCTGAGTATCTTCAAGGGGCTGTTGAACAGACAGGGACACATGCTGGCCAAACAGCTCCCAAATGTTTCCTTCCTCTTGCGCTGCTTATCTATATAAAACTCCATTTCTCCAGCCAAATTTTTGTTTCCTGAGAATATTTGACAAAATAGGCCTTGCAACAGAGGAACCCACGGTTTAAGAGTTTTCTTGTGCCTAGGAGTAGACCAGAGCTTAGACCAGATGAGGGGCTGTGGGACTTCTCAAGTGCCAGAGCTTCACGGTTACCTGACACTGCTGACAGGAGGTTCCAGTGCCTAAAGTGGTTCCTAAGTTAAACTTCTGTAATTTGTGATTTCCCAGGGATACTGGGAAAGTGCTGAAATAGCAGTGGAGATCTACATGAGTCGTGTTTCTGCTTGGGCATCTTTGCCATGAGCTGGGGGTCGCTTCTGGGAGGACCAAGGGGCTTGAAATGAAGGCTGCAGAGACTTTCTTTGGCAGTTCTGTTGAGGATTTGCATTTGGCACTGGGGCAGGTCAAATGGAATAGAATAGATCTGCTCAACAGTCCTCCTTTTCTGGGGCAGGGGGACATGTGCTCTTTTCTGCTTTGGTTCATTCTTTTTTGTGGCTGGCGTTTGTTTCTGCCTTTGAGGCTGGATTAACTGGACATCTGGTGCTGGAGATTTTCTCCTCTTGGTTAAAGAGACACGAGTTGCTTCCATGACAGTCTTCTGATGTCTGTCCAGAAGATTCTGCAGGCACTGAGACATGCTGAGTTGTGAGTTTAATTATCCTGGCAGGTTGTTAGAGACAAAACAAAAGATGGGAATTGCCACTCTGATAACAGAAGCCTGTACAGAAAATTCCCGAAGGAATACATAAAAATGTAAACTGCTCGGTAATATGGCACTTTTCCTGCTCAGGAGCTGCCTAAATGAGTTCTGCATGTTTCTGGAAATTCCAGAGTTGTGATTGTGTTTACTTTTAATGCTTAATAGGCACTATAAAATGACTGTTTATGGGGTGAAAATAAAATAAAGCATTTGCATTTGTTGATATTTTCTCTGTCTGAAAAGCAAGGGTTGTTAACTGATGCCAATCAAATTTGGCATTGATTTCTATTGAGTTGTATTCAGTTATTGGCTAAAATATGTTTCAACATCTATTTTATATGTTAAATATTAGTGTATATTTAAATAATCCAGTATATAAAATAGAGTTCATGTTATTGCCTATAATTAACCATGCACAGATACCCTGCCAAGGTTAATGCAAGTTTTGAAGGACTTCAAGACTGTCCAAAACTGCAAACGATTGAATTTACAAGACTTAGACATTCTTTTTATTAATTTTTTTTCAAGATTAAGTAACCTGCCATGCATTCAAAATGCCCACGTCTTTTATGGAATTTGGCTGTCCATTAGAGGGACTTATTTGACCCCACAAAGGAGATGCTGAAGTACAGCCCCTGGTAGCAGCACACTCTGATTTCAGCTTGCCTCTCACATCTTGTGCAGTTTAGCATTGGTTGTGCTGGCTGGGGAACCATTTTCACACAGATGTGAAACCATGTAAAACCATGAGTAAAGAAAAACTGCTTTTGTTAGTCCTGTGTTTCATTCAGAGCAGAACTACTCTTCCAGGAAGACAAAGTGTGATGAATGTATTTACTGCGAAATGCTGGCAAATGCACCAGCAAAGCACATTTGAAGTCTGATAGATAATGATGTTTAAAATGTGTGGCTGAGTAAAATGTCATGGTTTCCCCCACAATCATTCCAGGTATCCTGGACAGCCCTAGATTTATCAACAAAATTACAGGTCCTGAAACAAGGTCTTGGTATTTCTCATGGTTTATGGAAGTACTGGATGATAGTGGTTCAAATCCAGAAGACAGACAGAATGTTAGGAAATTGATAGGGAGTGGAAAATAAAGAACATGATCATCTTCTTCATGGGCATCTCATATTGTCTGTTGATTTGATCTTTGTCTTGGGGTGTAGTAGAACTGCAGAAGATGTAGAAAAGAATGCTGTATGATAAATCAGCAGAATGGAACTTTTGTTTTTGAGTAACTCATGCTAGGAGCTTTTAGGCTGAGAAAAAGAACACAGAGAAGAAGTATGAATTAGCTGGAGAAAGAGAACAGGAGGGAGTTGTCTCCTCCATATGAGAATTAAGAGCTATCAAACTCAGCAAGTGGTTGGCTCAGTATGATTAAAGCAAACAGTTCCTCACACAGCATGAAGTTAAGCTGTGGAAGTTGTTGATCCAATGCATTGTGTGTAGATAATAAAATCTGTGTGGGTTCAAAAGCAGTTGGACAAGTAGGTAACAAATTCAAATTACTAAGGCTCACTGTATTGGAAAAAAATTACTTCTCAAGAAGTTCTTGACCCCTGAATCTTTGGATTGTAGAACATTGCTACAGAACACTGTGTACACTCCATCCCTTGAGTACTTGTCATGTTCTCACAAGCTTCCTCAGTCATCTGCTGTTGGCAGCTGCTGGAGTATTGAACTGGAGGGATCTTTGGTTTGACCTCGTATTTCTGTTCTTACAAGTCAGATTACTTATATGTATCTGGTTTAAAAAAGAATAAACAATAACCTTTTAAAAATGTGAAAGAGGAAAAAGCTTATGTCTACTTCCAGGCATAAATATAAATTAGTAACTAAAATCACAATGCATCTTATGATTCCTTGTCTTTGACTTCTTGGATGAAATGAAAGCTGGGGTGCCACATTAGATTAACTGGGAGCACTGGCCTCACTTAAACTATTTTGTTTTTTCTGACAGAACCTGAAAACTCTGATCATTTCTAATCTAGAAAAACCAACAAATCAGGGAATATGGATAATGTAACACAGTTAGCATGTGCTTTATTTACACACATGGAATAGTGGTGTACCATGGGCAAGTAGTACCAAGGTCTCTGAATAGAAACATGATCTATTTTGCTCAGACTTATAAATATGTGTATCTCACAAGTCTGTCTTTTTGATGAACAAAGATGTTGAGCTCTTGTATAAAATTAGAGTTTACAGTTGTCAGACCTGTGAAAGAGATGATTTTTCTCTATGGAACATTTCTGAATATATTCTGAATATAACAATGTCTGTAGCACTGTTTAGCATTTAATTGTATATTCAGCACTTTCTTGGGAAGAGAAAGATCTTTTGCTATCTACAGAGATATTCAAAAGGCTTTCTTTCCCCATTCTTCAAAAGACCTTTAGACTGTTATATCTGCCTTTCTCTGCAGGAACAGCAACACAGTCCCTGGCAGTTGGTGAAGCAGAGTTTTGAAGAGATGGGTGAAGGGGGTGAACTTTATAGTGCATTTTTTTTATGTCCCCCTGACAAACAGCATTTAAAGTTCTGGGTTTGGGACCCCAGGGATCAGCAGCAGCTCCTGCACTGGCTCTGCCCATGCTTAGGTGTCCTGGTTTGGGGCAAATTTGGGAGAAAACCTCCAAATAGGGTTCCTCTGGAAAAGCAAACCCAAATGGCCCCACCCCTCAACTTGTCCAGGAAAGAACTTCCTTGGAGAAAAGTGGAAAAAACTATTTATTTAACAAACAAAGTGCCCACAAGCACAAAGAATGAATAATATGAAGCAATGAAACTTCTCGTTGCTCTTCAACGAGATGGTAAATTCACAAAGTCCCTGCTGTGGGTAGGTCAGCTGTGGAGGCCCAGGCCCCGCTGGGCCGCAGGTGCAGCTCCCGGTGCTGCTCTGGGGTTTTCAGTCTGGAAGAGGTTTAAACAGTCCCAAGAAAAAGAAAAAAAACAATCCAGGGAACTTCTCTGCCCTACCTAGCTAAAACTAAGAGCATAGGAGATCTCCGTCCCACAGTCCCTCTGACCCGCAGACAGCACTGGGAAGAAACTGTGTGTAGGAGTCAGGCCTTACCCGAAAAAAACTCCTGCTTCTTTCTCCCCCTTTGCCCTCAGAACCAGTTTTAAAAGTACAGAACTTAACAGAAACAGCATAAACAGAACAGACAATTGAGGATACAAGCATCAAAGAGACACCCCAGGACAATTTTGTTTATATTCCCTTGACAAGCAGCATTTGAAGTTCAGCATCTGGGGCCCCAGGGCTCAGCAGCAGCTGATCTGGCTCTGCCCATGCTGAGGGTAGGAGAGGGCCAGGATAAAATGCACCAGGTGCCAGAGCCTTCCCTGTCACCTGTTTGGGTTCCTACACTTTAGTGACACCTTTAGATCCTCCCACAAAAATTGGGAGAGCCACCGGATATTCACAAAGCAGATGCATGATTACAGTCAAAAGAGCTGAAGGGAAGACAGCAGCCATTCGTCCCTTCATTGCACAGAGGTCTATCAGAGTATGGGAAAAAGATTTACTATCACAATGTAAAATAGAGGTGGATTTTTAATTGGAGTAATTTAATATATTTACGTCTAAGTTATATTTTATTATTCTGTCAATATTAATTTCTGTATGGTTTCGTTTAAGTACAGGTTAAGCATTGCTCAGTTAAATTATGCTATTCTAAGTTCTGTTAAGTTTGGGCCCTATTAAGTTTAGGGTTTTTTTAAGTTTTGATAAGTTTAATTTTTATAAATTTAGACGATAATAAGTCTATATCCTATTAATTTAAGGCTTTTTTTACATGTAATTTTTATTAAGTTCATACAATTTAAAATACTTTCTGCCAAAATTTATTCATATATTCACCCAGGAGCAGAGAACAGCCCAGCTCTGCTCGGGTGTGAGTAGTCCCTGAGCTCACCCACCCACAGCCCTCACACCTGGAGCTTTCAGTTCTGTTTGCAAATATCACGTGTTACTTGAGATATTTCTAAAAAAAAAAAGCCTTGCAACTTGAGGGAATTGGTATGCCCACTTCTGGTTATTTGTAGTTTCCATTGCATTGATTTGTGGCTACCCCTGTGATTGGAGAGAACAAAAAACCCCCAAACCTCAAACCAAACCCTCCCCTTCTCCACCCTAAAACAGCCCCTCAATACAGGAGAAGGCTTTTGCTCCAAAATCAGATTCCTTTGGAAGCTTTTTCAATTTGTGTAATTTTCATTAGCTTTTTCCTTCCTTTTAAGCCAAACCCTTATACAGTAGTCTTTTTCTTAATCTATTTTTTCAATGCAGTTCTACCACCACTGGCCCCTAACAGGTTGCTACATAATTTATTCTATTCTACATTACAGTAAAATGTGCAGAGCCAAAAGCTGTGGGAGTTTAGTGCAACCCCTAATGGAACATATATCTAATTTGGAAATCATAGAAATTTTTTTAACTGAAACTCTTGGGAACTGGTTTTTTGCATCAGCTTCTTAACAAATTTTTAGATAATTGTTAATGCCTATTTCTTGGAGTTAGAGCTGTTGATCACGTTGCTTCACTGTTCTGTTCCTTAATTCACAGACATATTTTACTTTTTCCTTTTTTACAGAGAATCATAATTAGTATAATACCTAACAAATTCACTATTTCTATTCTTGAATAAAGCCAGTGATAAATGGCCTTTGTCAAATTAGATAATGTTTTCTGTACTTTCCCTAACAAGCTAAAATTTTAAAAAATAATTTAAAAAAAATCATAGCTCCACTGTTGTTAGTGTTGTACCTTTGAAAGGTATGAAACACATGTTTTGAATGGTACAAAATTTCTGTAATGTAACTTGATGATAAAAGAAATACACAACTTTACAGCACAGTCGTTGCTAGGGATTGGCAGCATTTGCAAATTACCAGAACAAGTCAAGACCTCTGGAATAAGAACCCAATAAAAAAAAATGTTTCAGGCACATTAGGAGAATGTGAGTAGAATTTTTATGATAAATGAGAAGTTTTTAATAAAAGGAGAACCAAGTAGTTTAATGCCCTTAAGTTATTATAACTCTTTTCTTTTAACAAGTAGACCAAAGCTGTACAGCAACCACAAAAATATAAGAAAAAGGTATATAGGTCTCCTCTATTGTAGGGAAATCTGATTAATGTATTCTGAATGAAAATTACCACTCACTTGATTTTTTTTCCCCCAGATTTTCTTTTCTGTTTGACAGAGCCAAACACAGCAGCCAGCAAGGAAGGTCAGTTGTTAGTGAGTGCCACAACTCGCTAAATGGACTAGAACTTTACTGCTTTCCAGTTTAACTCTCAATTTGCATCATTAGTAAACTGTGGTTTCATGCAGATTTATGGCTTTGCTGTGGGACTCTGCAAGAGTGGTTTCATTATTACATGGTGTGAAGCATGTTTGTTTAGGTATATTTTTCTATCATATATTAAATATCAAAGCCATAACCTGCTTTGCAATAATTCATTTTGACTTTGTGACCAGATCATACTGAATTTTTGACGTATTTTTGGGTGAGAAGATTGATTTGCCCTTTTGGTTAAAGAAGGAACATTCAAGGCTTCTTTGGTAGCTGGGGATTAATCCTTCTTTAACCAGAGTTATTTTTAAATCCTGTCTACCCCTTTCACAATGAGAGGTGGTGGCTGCTTGTATAGGGACTAAATATGTCCTGTATTCTGTGCTGTGGGGAGTTTTTGGCTGTCAGTGATGTTGGGGAGGGTGTGTATGGTGGTTTGTGATTGAACAAATGAAGCAAGTGGATTTTTTTTTTTGTGGCACACAATCCATACACAGAGTAAGAAATACCATAATAGCCTGTAAAGACCATTCTAGACATGCAAACTGACAAATCTTCGTGCTTCTTACTTGGAAAATGTTACTGAATAGCTATTACTTGAACTGAATCAGTTAGAAAATTGTTATAATAGTTTTGCAGTGAAAATTGCCAGCTGAAGGCTAATTTGTAAAAAGGATTGAAGTCAACTGAATTACTTTTCTGGTGTAGTAGGTGGAAACTATTCTGGCTCTTCCCAAACTGTGAGGTGGAGCTGTAAATGTGATAGCTGCAGGTGAATTAGTGCAGCAGGCTGCTTGTTTAGCTCTGTTAGTATCAGCCTTGGGTGTAACCCTTTGAAAGGGGACAGAGATTGCTGGGGACAGCGACCCCTCAGCACAGAGGGATCCATGGGCAGCAGGAGGAGGAACCTGAAAACCCAACACTGCCTGGAAGGTGCTGAGGGCTCCTTTGGCCACACCTGTCAGTATCCAGCTGTCAGAGGCTTCACATCTGAGGGTTTTTTTGTGCTGTTTTAGCCAGAGTAGTATTTTGTGATGTGAATTATTGGAATCTCTGGGAACATGAAGGTTGGGAAGTTGCTTTCTGCCCATTCTGGTTTTCTGTAGCCTCTGAAAACAGACTTTTTACTGTCTCAGTTCTGTCAGCATGAGCATGTGGAAGGTGAAGTACTCTTACATGAAAGTCAGATACATGATAAGAGGCTGATCCCAGATATGAGTGGAAGGAATCATAGTGAGGATCTGTTTTCAAGGTGAACCTTTCCCTTTGAGATTCTCATCTTTTGCTTCACCCACTGCTGTTTGTTTTTTTACTTCACGCACAGCCTTTTGGAAATGTGTCTATCAAACCTGACTACAGCAACCCTGAGGAATAAGGATTCCACCAGCAGCTCCTGCTCATGCTTTCTCTAATCAGCTGAAGCACTAATGAGTAATCAGCAGCAGTGGGGAAATTTACAGCAGGTCTGTGTTCCATGCCCAGTGTGCTGAGCAATATTTTGCTGCTGTTAGGTCCCAGCTTGACATCTGGTGATATATCTCAGATGTTTGAGACAAGCTGAGAGTAGAGGGATGGGCATCTGGGGTGCAGTTTGCTGGCTCAGAAGCCTGGTGTGAGGAAACCTCGACACCTGGAAGGGAACATTTCCATTGTCTAAAAAGTACAATGTGAACCCTGGTGTTTTACTGTGATGGCAGATGACACCAGCTTTATTTCGTGTTGTAAATTCAGGTTTTGAGAGCTGATGTGTGACTGAGAATATGGCTGCAGGGGTAGAAGGAATAAAAAGAACTTTCCCGTAAATGTTTAATTTAATCTTCCTAGTGTAAACAATGAACCTGTTCCCTTAGTGCATCATTTCAGTAAATACTCTTGCAGACTGCAGTCATCCAAAATAGTTTTGGTACTGATACAGCCAGTAGACCACTAACTCCAAAGCTTGGAAAAAGTGCAGTAAACATTTCAGCATCCAAGAATGTGGATTTTAACAGAAAATGAATAGCTCAAAAGTGTATGCTTTGGCTTTGATGTAGCTAAATATGTTGAACCACAGAGACTTGAAAGAATTTGATAAATGCTCTAAAAGAAAATCAACTTCCTCCCAGCAGCCCAATAAATAATTTTCCCCACTCTCTTGAAACTTGTTTTGCAGAGGAGTGGAACAGAAAGGCTACTAGAAAACATAAAATCTCAAAAACTGAGCCAAAAACAGCCACGTGAGCACGGAGCCTTCCCCACAGAGAGATGGAAGATTCCAGACATAATCCCATCCCTTAGTAATCTACATGGCTAATCTCTTTCCTGCTGCCATGGCAGTGCTGCAGCATTGCAGTGTGTGAGTTGTCAGTGCCAGAAATGGTTGTACAGCATTGCAGGAGATAGCAGCTCCTGGGACTTCCATATGGATGATACCACACGTGATACAGAATTATGTAACAGTGGTGAGTGAAGAAACTGTGGATAAAAGTCAGAGAATACCAGATTCTTATTTAGTGGGGGTTTCTTTTTTGTTGTTCAGACACTGGAAATAGAGAAGGGTTTTGTTAAAGTTCTAGTGTGAGCCTGTCTACCATTCCCCCTCCCTGGAGGACTGGCCTCTGTTCCCCACTGCTTTAGCTCCTCTTGCTGCTGATGCTGCAGACATTTGTAGTTCAGAGAGAATTCAGCCTGCAGAAAGGTGGGGAGACCATTGCAAGGCAGCAGGAAAAGAGACCTTAATGCACCTTTCTTGGCCAAACAGTTGTGTGGACTGTTAAACCAAACAAAGTCCTGCTCTGGCTTTTCCATGTCTTAGTGAGAGTCATCTCTCTGTCACTGAAAGCAATTCTCTTGAGAACTTGCACAAAGACCCCAGCATTGCTCAGCGTGGTGTCATTATGAATGCCAGCACTGAAACATCCCTGTATTTCACAAACTGAGCTCACAGCTGACCTGAGACCTGAATTCCAAATTAATGCTCCATGGTAGAAGAGGATTGAGCATCTCCAGAATGGTGGTACTCAGAATGTGATACCCACTCTCTGCACATTTCACAGGTTTCCACTTGTGGATTCAGTGTCCAGTAGTAATTTGATAGCTCTGAATATGATCTTGGGAGTTTATCTTTGGGTTAGGTATGGCTGAGAGGAATTCAGCTTGGACACTCTTAGATCACTCTGCAGTGCCAACCAGCATATAAAAGAAGGCTACAAATGTGAGATTTCTTTTCCCCTGAAGTCCTAGGATGCTGAAACAGATACACGTTTTTAATCTATTTGTCAGACACAGTACAATAATGACACTAATGCTGAGTTCAGAATTGACTTTGAGGTCCCTGATACCCTTCTACTCAGAGTTCTACAGAACTCGGTTCAAGAGGAATATTTGGAATTCATTAGAGACTGGAGAAAATTTCCAGTAATTCTGTGATTACCTCTACATGGTGCATGACCTTCTTGTGTTCAGTTTCTCCTTATGACTTGGAGACTGTCCACAGTAAATTTGTTACTTGAGACATCAAGGCAAAGGGAAGACTTCTGAGTAAGTGTTCAAACAGAAAACTAAATTGACAAACATCTCCAGGGTGAATGTTTTCAGGCAGTAGAGTATCACAAGCAGGTAACACACAGGCTGGAAAATGCACTTATTAGCAAATACTAATCTACAATTTTCTGTGGTATTATCAGCTTTGAAATCTATCTCTTAATGGTTGCAAGTAGCACATTTGGAGGGTTCAGCAGACTCTGAGGTGCTGCTTTAGTCTGTACAAGTGTAAATAAATTCAAGGGTGGGTTTTGTCTTGGTAGGGAGATGTGTAAAACCTTCATTGGATCTGATCAGTGATCTTCATGATAACAACTTTTAGGTATTCTGGTGCAAGTGGCTTTCACCTCAAGAATTCTTGCATATTCCAAATGGATTTAGATGCTGGAACAAGCCAGAAGTTTCTAAATGCAAAGGTCTTGCTACCTGTCCAGAACAAACTGTAAATACATAACACGCTTAACTCAGTAGCCACACATGCACTTCAGACTTAGAGTTAATATTTGTAGTGATTGCCATATAAAAAGGTTTACTTGGGCACAGGAGTAATTACTAATGATGGATGCCAATGGGTTTAGGTTTCAGTGCATGGAACTTAGCTCTGCTTATAGGATTTTGTTAACACCTCTCACTGGAGATTAACCTGATCTCCCTAGCACAGGAAATTAAAAAATCCTTTGACAGTCATCTTCAGATTATGAGTGGGAAGGCAAGATGAAGTGTCTCTTAGCCCCTTAGCAAGCACCTTTCTCTTCTATTTCCTAGAGAGAGGTAGGAAAAGTTGTGGGGATTAAAAACCCAAAATCCAGTGGTACTGACAAGCAACACATCTTTCATCTGGGTTATGGTGCTTTTCACTTCTCTGTATGTTATTCAAGTAGCTGAAAGTACTTTTATGTTTAAAATTCAGCTCTCAAGGCTTGTACCTGAGAGTGGGGTAAGTTATTGTAATTTTTTAAGTGTTTTAATCCTTGGGTAGTGCCCATAAATATTTAACAGTGGCTACTACAACACGGTTTTAGTCTGACTGATAGACATGGGCATTACTGCAATGCAGGTAAGAAATGTGAAGTGGGGGGGAGTAAAAGAACCTCCATAACTTTCTTCCTAATTTCTTCTCTCACAAAACTTGTTTGCTGGTTTGTGGTGCTAAGTGCCATCACAACAAAATTATTGTGGTGTTTTTTGGTTTTTTGGCCTGCTTCTCTGCCTTATCCCAGCCTTCCTCCTTACAGAATGGTGTGGCCAGAGGAGTTTTGGAATGGAGTGGGCAGGACATGCTGTCAGGGGTCACTGAAATGCTCCTGGAGCTGTGTTTCGCAAATTTTGCAAACATGAACCTTTTTGGTGTCAAAACCATGGAAAATTGTATCCTAACCCAAAAACTGAGATGAGGATCAGCCCTTCTGCTGGTTTAATCAAGAGCCAGTTTGCCTCTGTGACTTTCAAGCAGCATGAAATTGGGTTATTGTTTTTTTTTTTTTTTTTAATTACAGATGGAAAGGCTCTTCCTTCCATTTTGTTTGTAATTCCTTGGAAATAATTTTGCCAAGAGCTGGCTTTGTTACTCTGGTGGCATTGGATACAGGCTTATGTTTAAGGTTTATGTATAGGCAAGAAAACCAGATAAACTCCTGAAAATTAAGTTCACTGTGTGTTTTGTACCCCCTCCTCACAGCTGTGGACATTCTCATTTTGTGGCAATTCCATGATTTAGTGGCTGCATCAGCTCTTTATGAATGGAATATGAGGCTTAAAGTTTGACGTGTATGAAGGCTGCAGCTCAGCTTTTCCAAAACACAAAGAGTGTTCCCCTCAATAAAATCACAAATGGTTCAGGTTGGAAGGGACCCCTGGAGATCACCTGGACCAACCTCCCTGCTCCAGCTGCAGGAGCTCGCTGCTCTTTGGGGAGAGAAAGGAGTCCTCAAGTTCTGCTTTCAACTGCTGAGCTTTGCAAGAGTGGTGGAAAGCCTTCAAGGCACAGGGCGAAGTTTTAGAGAGGAAAAAAGAGGAGTGGGCTCAGTGCCTTCTGTCACTTCTCTCAAGACTAAATGTTGCTTGTTAATGGCTGCTAACTCTGGGGTTTAATACACCTGTATTTTCTTGGTGGTGTTTCCTAGTTCTTCACTTTTGCCCAGCTCATAAAAATAAAACAGTTCTGCGGTGGATTTACTGTACCTGGAAAGAAGCTAAGGTGATGGACTGTGTTGTAAATTTCTAATGGAAGATACTCAGGGTTTTAAGTGTAAAAATTAAGAGGGTTGTTGTCATTAGTCCTTTTGGGTACAAATAAAAAGCTCCTGCTCCTGTAGGTGTGACTGCCAGGATCCCTGGGAACAAGGCCTGGGGAAAAATGGCACTGGAATACCTGGAGGGGGGAATTTAGGAGAGAAGTGAGCATCTCCTGAGCTGAATAGTGGCAGAGTACGTGTTCAGGCACCTGTTTCAAAGTCATGTACCTGCCTCTTTCATCCAGCTTAGAGGCAAATTGTTTCCTTGGTAGGAAATTCAAAAGCTTAAAAGGCAAACTGTCCCCCCCTTGATGCCATGGGCACTTAGAGCTAAACTCCCTTTGATATCCTAATTTTTAAAGCTACTTGGTACTAGGCTGATTCATTTTCATAATCCTTTGACTGTAATATGTGTATTTTAGTCATAGTGTGTGTCACTAAATCACGAGTTTGGATCTGAATTCTCAGTAATTTAGGGAACTCAAAAGGTGGTTTGGGCTGGTTACATTTTCATCCCTCTCGTTTGCTTCTAGTTTTGCTATTGGAATTGCATCCCAGATGGGAACTGGAAGTACTTAAATCCTAAGAAATAATGTGAAATGGGTGGTTACAGGCACTTACTGACACCTGAAGTGTCCTCTGTGCTTCGGCTCCAGCTGTGCAGGCAGAGAATCACCCTTTCAGTGATCATTGGTCCAGTTTAATGATAGGAAGTTGCTGCAATTCATCACAACCTGGTTTATGTTGTCTTGATTCAGCATGTCAAATAAACAAACCCAAAGCACCGCAGAAACCTGCCTGAAATTGGCACCATCACAAAAGATGCCATTCCCTCCTGCCTAAATTCTACAACTCCTTCCCTCGCCCGTGAGGTGCAATTAAATGGAAGGAGGCAGGATGAGTATTGCTTTAGAAGCTCAACAATGCCAAATTCGACTCCAGTCAGCTGCTGTGAAATCACAGAAGGTACAGCAGAGAGATAACAGGTGCTGGTTTAAAATAAATATAGAAAAAAAATTATTAACTTGAAAGAATTTTGTTTAAACATCACCTGGCAGCCTATGCATCAGATGAGATGAAAACACAGAGTAGAACAAATGGAGAAAAATAAAGGTCTGTGTTCTGGTAGTTCTCTACTTTGATGTGCAGTGTGTGCTTATGAGATAGTTAATAACTGTTAAACAAGAAGGAACAGAAAAAAATCGGGCTCAAAAGGAAATTAATTTTGAAGGCCACATTCTTGAATGTCAGAAATCAGATAGATAAGGAGAAAATTCTAGTGTCAACTGTTACAGGTTTTGTACATGATCTAACTTCAGATTTCCCTGAGTTAATATAAAACTCCTTTATTTGTCATCCAGTACTATTTCAAATGATCTGCTTCTTTATTTCATGCCCCAGAAAAAATATGAAAGGAGGAAAAAAATAATTCTGATGAAGGAGACAGGAACAGTTTAACCTTTCCTTTGACATTTCTATAAGAAATCCACTAAAGTTTATTTTATCCAAAGTGTTGTAGAGGAGGAAATTGAAGCTTTTGGGAGATAATGAAGGGAGTGGAACAGTTTTCAAGCATGAAAATTCACCCAAAATCATCTCTTAAATGAGCAATCTTTGTTGCCTTTAATTGTTCAAGTTAGGAACAGCCCAGGAGGAGTGGGTGTGAAGATCTCTGTGCCTGAAAGCTCTGGAAAAGGAAATCAGAGTAGAGTTTGCCAGGCCATGCCTGACACTTGGAATTTTCTGCTTCCTGGACCCAGACTCTCCTGCACCAGAGCTGGGAGTTTTCTCTCTGCCCTTTGGGGGTTTTGTGCAATTTAATTTTTCTTCTAAGCAGGAGTGGACTTGGGCAAAAAAAACTCTTTTTGAAAAACTTACACAGCAGCAAACATTTGAAACCTGACTCGTGGTTCATCATGCAGGCAACAAGCCTGCCAATTACAGCAGGCAGCATTTCTAGCTGACCCAAAGACTTATTAAATTAGAAATCTGGGCAACTATTGCCAAGGTGTATGAAAATCAGATTGAGACACTTTCACTCGGGCCTGACTTTCTGCTTTTGAACAGATTGGAGCTGTAATGACATCACAGATGGAAGCTGAAAATATATTCATTCTCTTAAGATATTCTTATCTAGAATGTTGAGAGGCCTGGTTTCTATCCGAAGTGTCATATAAATATATGACTAAGAGGAAAAATGCTTTTAACTACTGAATGTGATCTTTCTTGTTTGACTCTCACAATTTAAAGAGAAGTTGGCCATGCTGTCAGTCTCTCTGGTACTTTGGGAGTGTTCTTCAGTGAGAGAAGTCAGATCTATTGTGCATTGTCTTTGTGAATTTAGCACCAAAGGTAGTTCTTAGTTTGACCAGGCATGTTGAAGGATTTTTTCATTAGTTACAGATTTTCTTAGGCAGCAGCATGTTTTTTGAATGAACTTTCTGCCTGCAGAACAAATCAACTTTCTGCGAGTGACACCAGAAGAAATGAGCTTCAAAATAAGCTTTTTCTCCAGTCTTTAGAAGATGATTCATGTGCAAGGCAGCCAATGATTTGTTTGAGGAATCAATAAATTCAATTATGTGATTTTGCAAACACGAACACCTTTTGGTGTCAAAACCATGGAAAATTGTATCCTAACCCAAAAACTGGGATGAGGATCACACCCCCCCTGCTCTGAGCCATGGGCAGCTGAAGCAATGTCACAGCCTCAGTTCTGAGCCAGACTGAAAATCTCTGTCTTGAGCATCTGTCTGTTCTTCATGCTGAGGAAGGCAATCTTTGCTCATCCTTGTCCTGGCAGGACCTTGCAGCTAAGGAAGATTGAGAAGTTATTTCCCTTTTTTGCTCTCTGACTTTCATCTAAGAGGGAATGTCAGAAGGAGGGAAGAGATCGATATTAAGCAAAAATCCAAGCTGGAAGGTAAAGCAACCATTTCCATGGAAAATTAGGTTACCAAAAAAAAAAAAAAGGTATAAACAACCCTGTCCAGTTTTATTCAGGGATTCTACAAGAGAATTATGTGGGAACCTTCAGAAAAAAAATGTTATCAATCTTAGCATGATTCTGGCATTTCTGTGGAATTCAACAGAGTAATTATTTCAATAGAATTCAGGTTGCACTATATTAACACCATTTCAATTCTAGATTAACTGAAATATGTGAAGCTGGTGCCAGACTATATAACACTCCAGGCAAATGTCTTCATTTCCTTTATCAAAATCAAGGATTCCCATTTTTTTTCAGACCTCATTTTATGTCCTTTATAGTAGTCTCAAAGCAAATGATACAGGTTGAATTTTTCTACTGGGGCTAAAATTGGCGAGGTTTTTGGGCACCTATTAAGTCCTAAAAACAGGGCAGTTTTGGTCAGGGGAAGACTTTGTTTCTATTGCCTCTACTCTGACTGTTCACTAGCTGTTTAATAAGAGTTTGGGTTCATTTGTGGTTAAATCAATACTGTTAATGAGTATATGTGATGATTGTTAAAAGAAAACTCATCAAAGAATCATTTAGGGTAAAAATCCCCCACAACCAAATGAAGAAAATTTCACTCATGTCCAAGTAGTGTCTCATTTCATGTATGTTTCAAGGCTCCAGAGAATCTTGCTAATCTTTTATTAAGTTAAAAAAAAAAAAAAGGTAAAAGGGAGCTCAGTTGGTGCATGCAGAGCATTAGCACCTCTGCTAATTGAAAGACAAGATAAAATAAACTTGTGAAGAAATTATTTCTAGCAGTTTTCATCTCTGAGATTAGCGAAAGCAGGTTATAAAAGCCCTGTCTAAAGTTCAGCAATAATTCACCTTTGAGTATTTGTCTGGAGCTCAGGCAGCCACCAGTTCAATTGTATGGAGAAAGGGGGTGAAAAATTCCATATATGAATGTGAGTGACCCAAGGAAAATTGTAACTAATCCCCAGGTGATTTTTTCATATGGAACTGAATTTCCATCCCTTGTGATCCTTTGATAGCAAAATGAACAGGGACAGGCTCAGTGCTTGTGTTTCCTGTTTAGTCCGCATTTTCTATCCCACCTCCTCTGGGTTCTTGCAGTGGGCCAGTTTGTGTGTGCTGTCATTAATTTCAATTTGGCAGTGTTGATTTACAGTACCAGAGGGTTTGCCTGGATTTTTAAGAGGCTGGCTAACTGGAAGGAAATATCAGTGCATATTCAAAGGCTCTTTTATAACCACCGTGGAGTAATTGTGAATATTTTGGTAGTTTCAAAAGAATAGCAACTCACTGAGGGAATTAAATTAAGCTAATGAAAGAAAGCCATTTACTTAGAACCAATAAAATGTATTGGACTTTGCAATAATCTGTCTGAAGTGGTTTTGAAGCCCTTTGCCTTGATTTTATTTGAAGCTGAATTGGACAGTGCAGTTAACATACTGTGGGAAACAATCTTGAACTGGTGTGGGGAGCTATTAAATTGGATGTTAGATCTCTCTCTCACTCAGCTCTCAAAACCACCGAGGAATTGATGGAAAGATCTCCCTGAATGATCAGGCTTTGCTTGGCTGAGATATATCGACTTTTGTAGAGGAGGGGTGGGGGAAACTGAAACAAAACAGCTTTTGGGTGATTTCCTAGGTTGAGATGGTGAGAGTGGTTATTGGTGGGGAGACCCTTTGTGTGTTCTCTGCTCTGCCCTGGCCATTTTCAGTGAGATCTGGATCTAAACAGGCCACTGACCTCACTTTTGGCATGGCAACTCCATGATCTGTGTGTTTTGTTTTTCGTTTTTCTTCCCTTTAAAAGGTTTTGATGCAAAACAACATTGAAATTGTCCTGTTCAAGTACCAATGAATATTTCATAGAGGACTGTGATGCTGCTTGACTTCAGATTTCCTTTCTCATTCCCCTGTCTTTTTCTCCCCCTAAAAATAACCTGGCAATCAAAATGAGAAACAAATCATATAAAAAGAAGGGTTCATTAGAATATCACATTTTCATACCTTTCTATTGTTAAGATCACCACTCATTTCAAAAATGAATGCAAAAGTTCTTACAACTTTATGGGTGCTTTCTAAAAGTATTTAGTTACTTCTTGGATTTAAGCTGCCATTTTGTGTCATCATAACATATTGACAAAAACTCCTGTAGGAAAATAACATCCATTATTAAAAATTTCCCCAGGAAACTTCCAGCAGACAAAAAAATTTTTGCTAGCTATAGCTATTTCTCCTTTGTTCATTTTAGCTGTGCTTATCACAATCCCAAGATTTCATTCTTCGTAATTGGAATAACCAGAACTTATATCCAGTAGTTTCATGTAAAACACCAGCTCAGTGCATTTATTTCACAACCTGTTAAGGTGTTCTGCCTGCCTGAAGGCTTTTTCTGTCACGTCTTTTCTACAGGTAGGAGGCAGAAGATTGGGTTTTGCATTGTCAGAGTGTTTATTTCTCATTTAATATGTCACACAGCTTTTTCTCGTGGTCGCAACAGGCCCCAAAGACAGTTTGCCTCCAAATTCTGTGGTGTTTTGCACTGTTGTACAGAGATTGTCACCAAACCCAAGGAGGCTCATAACCTCCCTGCCTTCTTCAGGGAAAATGCTAATCCACCGAATTTTACTTGGCATTGTTTGATGCTTAAACTTGTATTTGCAGATTTCAGTTGGAACAAATTAGGAACAGAAAGTTTCCTAGTAACCACCACCCCCTTCAAGTTTTATCTAACAGATAAAGTAAGAGATGTTTGTTCTAGTGTGCCTGTGGCTTATCAATGCTGTTGTCAGAAAGCAGGCACATTATCAAGCAGACTACAGGTGGTGTTGACATTTATGGATCCCATTTTCTCTAAATAGGCTGCTTTAGAATCAAAATCGTATTCAAAAGCTGCCTTTCAAAACAGTGTTATTTCTCTTTGAAGAGAGAATTTTGTGAATTCAGACAATTAGCATTTTTAACAGCTTGCACTTTAGAAAGAAGGTAAGGAAGTCAGCACCCACAGCTCTTCCATGAGGGATTAAGTAACTTTTAAACTGGAGGCATTCTCAGCTCGCTGTAATTAGCTCTCCAATGAAACTTTGCTCCAAAACTGCTTTACAACGGCATTAACTTGCCTGGTTCTTGTGCAAATCCCGACCCTCACTGCAATGCTCCACTGCTCTGAGTTTGGAGGAATATCATTAAACATGAAAGATGACATCGCTTTTGAAAAATATTTTCAGCGAAAATTACCACATGCCAAAACAGACAAAACTTTCCTCCCTTGTTCTGAAGGCCTCATTTTCCTGCCAGTCATCCCTGTGCAGCTGTGCCTTCAGTGCTGCATCACCTCCTGCAGAGGGTTTGGAGCCCTCTCTGGGGGTTTCACTCCGTGTTCGTGTGAGAATTCCTGGAGCACTGGAACCTGCAGATGGCCTTAGTGCATGGGATGAAGCTGATGGGAGGATGATACCTTTTAAAAAGGACTGAGTTTTTAAAAATTGAGATGTTTCCATTCAATTTTTAACTTCTCCCACCTGTGTGTTTTCCACTGATGTGGTGGGTCAATGAAAGAAATCAGATGGGCCCAGGGTTAGTAGCACAGAAGTGATGTCAGGAGTGCATGAATGCTGTCCTGAATATTTAATGAATATTTAATTGTTCTCCAGGTCCACCTGGCTCAGGTTCTGGTGTGAATCAGGAACCTGTGGACATACAGCACAGTAAAACCAGCAGGTTTCTGAGACAGATTTCAGTAAGAGCAGCAATTTTCTGGGCTTTGGCTGCCCTGCAGTGCTGTCAGCCCCCCAGGGCTCTGGGAAATGCAGTGTACCTCTGCAGTGTGCCCTTAGGTTTTCTGTTCAAGGGCAGCTGAGATTATTTCATTCATTGCAATTAAGGCAGATTTTTTTAAAGAAAATAATAAGAGACAGTGACTAGTACTTCTCTTTATTTTGCACATTTTCTTTCCTCTTCAGAAAATGGGCTTCATGCACTAATTGCAAAGGATCAGAGTTGCTTTGAGGACCAGGGTACCTCAAGCAATCTTAATATCTTTGTCCATGGAAGTGATTCAGTACAAAATACTGTACTGACCTTACATTTTTATTTCCACTTCATTACACCTTTGTTTAAAAAGTACTCTTTTTTTCACTATGCCAGGTGTGTGTTGCTATTTCAAACATCGTTTTAAGGCATATTAATTTGGAAAACACATCTGAGGCACAAATCTAATAGCTGAAACATTTCATTTACTTATGTTTCTAATACTTAGGTAACTCTATGAATTGCGTGGGTTTTTTCTACCCCATTTAAAAAGAAATTGCATCTGGGCCAAACTAAAAGCTGAAGAGATTTTAGCCCAGCTGGTGTATTGTGGTTCTTGTTTGTTTTCCCTCTTCAAAGTAATAAGTGAGGAATCATCTTGAGAATTGCTGAAATCGTTTCTTATATGATACCACGATTTTTTTTAAAAAGTGAAGATGTCTTGCTCAGTTATAAATCCTAACATGAATAAAAGAGAAACAAAACTCATCTACAATATTATCACATGCCTCAAGCAGCAGGAGAGTGATTTTCCCCTTAATAAAGAAATTGCTTGCTTACAAATAATAAAGACAGAAGATACTTCACATTATAATGGGAATGGTTGCTAAACTGATATTCTTTAAATATGAAAATCTACTTTTAAGAACAGGAATTGAGAACCTCCAGAATTCTCTCTGGACGATCAAAGAAGACTTATTTAAATTCCAGTTGTTTGAAATGCATTGCAATTTGTAAACCTGCGATATGAATTTGCACTTCTATTAAAAAATATCAAAGTCATCTCCCAAGGCTCTTCAGGTGATAATGTATTTCTTTTAGATGGGCAAACTAAGACATGGAATAATTAATTAGTTGTTCCAGGTCAGTTAGCGTAGGCCAAAATTATAATAAAAATATCTCAAATGTCCAATGGACAGCAGAAATCAGTAAACAAGCAGCACCTTACATTCTCTGTTTTGAAACCATGTATAAACTTTTTGACATCTTGGTGAAGAAAACAAATAATTCCTCATCTCAATAATGTGTGACAGACTCAAATGTTGAAATTTTGAATGGATGCTTTATTGTTTCTTCCCTTTTCTTTCTCTTTCTTTCCTTGACCAAGAACAGAAGCAGAGTAATGATGGGGTTTTGCCAGAGAGGCCATTTGAGCAGTGATTTTGAGCAGTAATTAACCAGAGGTGGCTGGTGCTGACAGCTGCCATCCTCCTGTGCATCCAGGGCCAGTGCCCGTGTTCCTTTACCTTGCATTATTGTACTGGGGTCGTGGTTTATTCTGCACAGAATAATCGTTTATTGTTACCATCAAACAGTTACAGAAGTGTATTTATAATAACAGATTTAACGCCACAGTTATAGAAATTTTCAGACAAGTTAGGCAGTGGTTTTCAGACAATTGTTGTTGCTTAACAGTCAAAAATATGGCTTTTGTTTTTTACCAGTCCAACACAGATCAGACAAAACCCAAGACCTGTGCTAACTTCACATGCACTTCTCTTAAAGGAGCAGCCATTGTATGTTCGTTGGGCTCCACAGTTCTAGCCATACTTTGATTGGGAAAACTTTGATTTAATTTAATTCATGTTCATCAGTGCATCATTCAGCAGTAAATAAGTAGAAAAGAACAAAGGAAAAAATAAACCATACATATATATGTGTATGTGTATACATTATATATATATATATATAAAACCACACATATTATTATTTTTTAATCATACATATTGCCTTTTGTGTGTGTATATTCCCTTCAGCTTTTGACCACCTTCACGGAAGCTGCTTCAGCTCTGGCCACTCCTTTATATCAAATAATTCCTCCTGTGCCAGGTCAGTGTTGCTCCATCCTCTGCCAATGTTTGTATACCCTCATGGGATGGATGGAGGGGTTTGTTCTTCCTCCCTGCACACCCTCTCTGGGGTGGGGAAAAGGTTGCCCCTCATTTTCAAGTCCTTCCTGTCATGTGGAAAATGCATTTCCACAGTTGGTACTCTATTGAATTCCTGTAGTGCTGCCTGAAGGTTGGGCCGCACAGCCTGTTCCAGAATTGCAGGAAATTTTCAGGAAAAAAGGATATATATTTTTTCCTACAGTTTTATACAAACAAACCAGCTAAATACAGGGAAGGAAAAAAAAAAAATATATATATATATCTGAAATCTTGTTACTTCTAATTCTTTCCCCAAAATCTGTAGCTTGGTACTGATCCAGCCTATGTTAAAAGTTCATGCACTGCCTAGAGAAATAGACATAATTGTTTCATTAATTTCAAGATTATAATTAAGTCATCTTCAGTGTTTTCAATCCTTTTCTCACAATGTCTCTATGAATAAAACATCTCCCAATGGTATATTGTCTATTTTTTAAACATCCTTCTGGATTCCTCTCTAAACTCATTCTAAATAAAGATACCATCTTGAACAGTACTGTAGGTCAATTTGCTTTTTACAAATTAGGATTTCTGCTATTAATTGGACAGTTTCTAAAGTATGGCGAATCAAGGATTCATAATTGTGTCTTAAAAGACTTGTACAAATACATGAATGAATTTTTCATGCATCCTTGAATTGTTAAAATGTGTTCATTTCTCAGCAGAGGGAAAATAATGGGAAAGATACTAAAAAAGGCCTTAATTTGTGGGCAGAGGAGTGAGGAAAGGCTTAAAAGGTAATAATGAGGGGAATCTTCAGGTGAGAGGGAGAAAGCTTGGATGGAGTGTAGCTCGTGGAAGTGAGATTTGGGGTGAAATCAGGGGATTATTGGGGCTGGAGTGGGGAGAATGCCTCAGAAATGAATACTGAGGGAAGAGAAATTGAAGGGGTGAAATCAAGGGATTATTTGGGCTGAAATGAAGAGAACTCCTCAGAAATGAACACAGGGAAGGCAAATTGAAGGGGTGGAAAGGGAACCACAGGGAGAGCAACGACTGGGACAGGTGGAGGAGGGAGAAAGGGAGGAGAGGAAAATGGGGAGAGAAATAAATGCAAAAAAGCGTTTTGCAGCTCGGCTGGAAAGAGCCACATTTGGTGCTGCTAATCAAGCCCAGCCGCATTTAGCAGAGGAGCCGGGCCCAGAATGGAGAGCCCTTGGTGGGGATTAAGGTCAAGCAGTTTAACACGGGCGGGTGTCACTGGAGAGGCTGAGCTGAGTGTCCTTAATCAGCCGCACATGCACAGAGAGCGGCTCTTATCCACTGAGAGCTGGGGGCTGGCAAATGGGACAGCGGGAAATTCCTGACAAGGGAGAGACTCGGTCTGCAGAAAAGGAGGGTTCTTCTGCTGGGAGGCACGATTCGATATTTTGCTGTTTTTGGGAGGCTGTGGAGCTGATGCCTGCGCTCTCCAAAATCTTTTTTCATGTGTTTTGCGTTTTTCACTCTTTCTCCTTGGCTACCTGTGTGTGAAACCCACCAATTTATCTCCAGAAACCAAGGCACTTGCTGTCCACCTATTTCTGCCAGTTGGTTTTGTGTTCACGTTGCTCAATTTTGGTTGTTTTTGTTTTTTAAAGTATTTTTTAAACGTAATTCTAATAAGGATCTTGCTTTTCCGTTCTAGAAATCAGATTTGTGTTTACAATAGCCTGAAAAATCTTCAAATTCACAGTAACTGTGTGGACAATCTCAACACTTATTTTCAATTCAAAAGAAGACAACTAATCAATAATACATGTTTTCTCTGTTTGTTATTGGAAGGTTGAAAAAACCAGAAGTCTGCTTGTGCATATAAAGTACAGCATCATCATTAAATAAAGAACAGTTTACTCCTTTGGCTTTCTCCTTTATAATACACATCAGTACCAAAAACAGGGGGAAGATTTTTGTTTTCTTTTAGATAAAATACTATTGCTTTATTATTAATGGTGATTCAGATTTAAGCTGCAGAATCTTTCACACACTTTGAATCAAGATGCTGTTGAAAGTGTCACTTTCTGTTGTAATGATTTTTGTTTCATTTCTGTTTTGTAAGGCCACTAGCTGGAAAATAAAAGCAAATAACTTTGTTTTCTTGGTTTTAAAATAACAAATGCCTTAGGAACTCTGAGGCAGCTCTTTAGTTGGGCCGCTAGAAGTGGATATAGATATCTTAAAGGAGAAATCATGCAGCGTGGGCAGCCTGTGTGTGTTTTTAAAACACAGAGCGGGTTTTTATTGTTCCAATGGACTTGGGACTCACTTTACCCAGCAGCCAAACCTCACGGCCTCACAGAGCCGGCTGGAATTAAATAATCTCTGAGAACTTTGTCAAAATTAATTTACTGATTCCAAAATTGTATTGGGACATGAAGTACTGGCAGGCAGGCAGATGGAGAATGTCATTGCTTAATTGGCATTTCCTCTGGAAACAAAACTTAAAATAACATAAGACTGTGTGTATTTATTGGATCAGAGCAAACCTGTGTCTGGTGCAGCATGCTGCCGATGGCAAAGAGGAATGGAAGGATGAAATGGACTGCAGCAATGTTTCTCCAGAATTCTTTTTAATTTCAGAAACTTTAGCTTCAGGATTTACTGAATTCAAGGTTTTGCATTTGTAATTATTAGCCCTCAGTGGAAAATATATAGAGGGAAAAAGGCAAATTTTTTTAGCAGCTACACAACGGTGTGTTGAAGTATTTAATAAAATACTTTATTTAAAGGTGTGTGAAGAATCAAATAGTTCAGTTATTTTGAACCAGACTGCCTGTCTGTTTTGAACTTTTTTTGAGGCTCTTACTACTTTGACAAGTGAGAGGAGAAAGACTCCACATAAGGACCAGGTTTCAGATGGAAGTTGCAAATGCTGGGAGACTTTTAATAAAAGGAGATTTTGTGGAGCATTCTTACTGTAGATGGTAATTTATGATAAAAACTTGTGATGCTGGAGGTTCTTTTTCTCTTTAATTCAAGTTTATGCTTTAACTAAACACATTTCCCTGTAGGAGATATGGTTTGGACCTGGCTGGCAGGTGTTTTCCTCTCTGGGTAAATGTGCTCAGTGCTGCATTCTGCAGAGGTCCAGGGAGGGCACTTTTTAACTGAAGTTTTACAAAGTCAAAGAGTGAATCCATACTAAAGGAGAAAATTAAAAAATATGCTGCTCAAAAGCCATACCCTGAGGTACTTTATTTTATGGCTGTTACTGGAATTACAAGAAAACAGCAAGCCAGAAATCACCTGTTTGTGTTTGTGTGGTAAAAGAAATTTAAACTCACATCTGAAATGCGCCGATGGTCAACATGGGGAAAAAAAATATTTTCAGCCATCTGATTTTTATTAAGTATCCCTCAGGGAAGGAAACAGGCAGGACAGTAAACATTCCAACCTTCTGAATTTTCACAGGGACAAATACCCTTGTTGGGATAGTGGTCATTTGTTCCATTAAAATGCTGGAAACAGCACACCCTGTGCAGGGCTGTTCCTTCTTCCCTTTTTTTGGGCAGGCACTTGAGGAATCCTGGAATGACTGAGACCTTTCATGTGGTTGCTTTCCATGGGGTGGGTTTGGGGCAGGAATGGAGCAATGCTCTGCTGAAATCTCTCCTGTCTTGGTAAGTCAAGGTTTGAAAGCTTTGATTGTTGTCTACCCCCATTGCTACCAGGAAGTGTCTATTCACAAGTTATTTATTAATGTTTAAAAAAAAAAACAGAAAAAAAAATCTGGTGCTAGCAATTTTTAGAAATAGTCTTTTTCATTTTCATTACAAGTTTCATTTAGGAGACAAGCACTGTGAAGGCTTCAGATTTTAATTAAATCATGTCCATTTTCACCAATTTGTCTTAAGTACAAGGGAAATATGAACTGAGATTAGTGTTGCATGAAGAGAGAAATCTATCTCGAGTTGCTGAGCTTTCTAGGAGTTAAATTTTTCCTCACATAAATCTGGCTATTCTTGCTAAAGCTAATTATTCACTTGTCCACGGTGCTCAGATGCTATGAAATGGACATGATGGACTGCAGTTACTTAATGTGGATGGGGACAGCCAAAAAATGTACATTTAAAAATTCTCAGGCCACTTATAATTTATTGTAATACTTGCCAAAGCATGAGAGATGCTTTCAAAGTTCCAAAAAAAGGGCAGCTCAATACTCCAAGGAGTGTACGACAAGTTATCCGTGTGAAGGGCAGAGATATTTAATTGGGAATGTTCCAGGCTCTCTGGGATGTTGGAGAACCAAGGTCTCCCCACAGCTGGATTTTCCTATATACAGAAATAAAAACCTTTTTCTCTAAGGAAATATTTTATTTTGATGAAGAACTCTTGTTTGTTTGTTTGTTTCTTTCTTTCTTTCTTTTTGATGACATGCAGATGATGACTTAAAAAAAAATCAAGGTTCATAAGCAAGGACTGCTAAATGCCTCTGATAAAAATAATAGTTCTTTATATTAGTCAGGGTTTGAAATCAGCCTTGCAAAAAGGGACAGACAGGTTATGGCAAGGTCTCATAAAACTGGCAAAGTCTTTTCCTAGATAATGCATGTGAAAGTGAATCCTTTCATGGGTGTTTATATTTTAACAGCCCAGATGTGAGGCTGCTGTGGAGCCTAGGAACCAGGGGATGTGCTGCTCCTCAGATAAAATTTTTATGCTGAAGATTGCAGCCTTTAATTGCTGCTGTTCAGAGCAGCAGATTTTGCAGTAGGCAGTGCTGGGAAATGGCAGATCATAATAGGCAAGTTTTCATTATCAAAAATCTCTTCAAGGTAAATGCTGCAATATTACTCTTAATATTGCCACACTTTACCAAATGACTGCATTAATCTGATTTCCTGACTGGTAGCTAGTGTGATAAAAAACTGTAAAAGGGAGATATATCCAAGTGAGATAGACAATTAACAACTTGAGTCTGAACTTTTCCAGAGGCACTTATGGTAGTTGAGACATTTGCTCCAAGTCCAGTGGAAGACCAGATCCAAATGATTGAGTGAATGAGTGGTGCCAACACCAGGGAAGGACAGAGTTTGTTTGCAGTAACATGAAATGTAAATCATGAAAGCAGCAAGGAGGGAAAAAAAAAAAAAAAAAGAGATTACTTAATGTTGTATTTTAGGATCAAAAATATCTTAAGAGTGAATTTCAGCAAATAATGAAACTGATTCCAAAAGGAAAATGATGAAAGCCTCATCTCATTATAACTGAGCTAAACAGGCCAATGCACTCTAATAAGAATTCCTGCATCTTCTCTTGACAGACAGGTTAGTGACATGATGCGTCTTTGATGTTTTACATTTTTCTGATTCCAGAAATATATTCATAAAGAGAAATCTGTTTCCATTAGAAACAGTAAATTTGGTGGGGGGGGGGGCATACTAGTATAACATCAGGTAGTGGGAGAAGAGAATATCCAAGAGGACAAACTTAAATCTGTGGTTCTGTACATGCTATATATGCTTTGGTGAGCTCATTAAATTGTCACAGTAGTTCAGAATTTCTCGTCCTTTTTGAATGTTGATTTTTTTAATGTGTTAGCTCCTTACTTTTCTTTGCCCTGCTGCAATCCCAGTGTGCTTTAATGAAGGGAGAGACCTGCTGTCATTAGAACAATCTGGCAGTGATTTTTAAGATGCTGAACACCTTCAGGATCTTTAACAAGAAACGCTGCACACAAATTTCCTTTTTTTACAATAATTAGAAACTATAGGGCGGAGATAAATCTGTGCAGTTTCTTTATACACCTATTGACTTGCTGGTCATGGACATTCACAGGATCTTGAGTCTTCAGCTGGTGGAGATTTTTTGGAGAATTTTTTAGAGAAGTTTATGAGCTGAACATGGCTCGGGAACCACTGACTCAAAGATGCTGCTCCTGCAAAGAATTAATGCACAAATACTCATTTATTTCTTGGTGACTGACTCAGGGGTGACAACAAGAGTGGGTTTGGTTTGGGGCTGAAGAGAGGAAGTTTCACTTGGTCCAGCTGGCCCTGGGAATGGTTTAGAACTACTTCTTGTACATCCCCCAGTTTGGGTCAGTCTGTTTTTCCAGTTCCTGTCTCTGGTGACCCTGAGAATATTCTGTTTGTGGCACACCAGGAGACATCAGGGTGGTGGAAGAAGGAGGCAGCAGAGCCAGGGATGGCAGAGCTGAGACTGTCATTTAGAGACAAGGAGGTGCTGCCGTCACACCTGCCTAAGATTGACAGCAGATTACACAGACTGAGAGATCTTCAAGCTCAATTATCTTGATTATTATCTCTGTAGTAATTTTCTTTTTCCTTAAGAAGGCTGGAATTGTATCTGTCAGGCCTTAAAAAGGTTGGCATGGTGGTTCAATCACAGAGGTGTGGGGTTTTCTTTATCTTGCCGTGCCTGAGGTACCCTGGTACAATATTGCTGTTTCCATGTATATTATTTGAATGCGAAGCTCTCTGCTCTTATTTGGCCTGGTATTTACAAAGAACATTATAAAAATGAAGGTACAAACAACTTCTGTATTCCCAAATGGGCCAAAGTACATTTAAAAATTCTCAGGCCACTTATAATTTATTTTAGTATTTGCCAAAGCATGAGAGTACAACCAAAGCCACGTTGGAGTTGCTAAAGGTCTGAGCACGTGGGTTGCAGTATTTAAATCAAGCAGGTTTCCACGTTGCAAGGATTTCTCATTCCTTTCTAGCATGGATTTGTTGCAGTAGGCAAAGTCTGTGCATAAATTACGATGAAAACCTGATTTGTGAAATACAGCTTCTGTTTGCACTGGATGTACAAAGTGTTGAATTCTTTTTAATGAAAAAAATTTATCAGTGTCTCTGGAATATGAGACAGATCATCTTGAATTTTGGTGGTAACTCTTTTTCTTATGGGGATTTTACTTGCACAGGAGAAACAAAGAAATCATTAAGGCTTTGGGGGAAGAGTCATTTTAATTGCCAAGAATAGCATTAAAAAAGGCATCATAGTGTTTCTTGCTTTAGAGTAGATGAAGAATATTTTAGTTAAATTATTAATACAAAATATTTTTGTTTGTGTTTCACAAAGAGATAGTATCAGGATTTCCATCTTTGTTCTTTCCTTTTTAGCATGCTCAAAGACAAATGAAATTTGGAGAAATGATCAAATTAAGTCTTGATTTTTATTTTATTCTCTTCTCCAGCTTTGTTGTTTAAAAAAATTAGGTTATCAAGTCAGTTATTGTGAAAATAAAATTTATGAAGTACTATTTTTTTCACTTGGGACTGTAAAATTTCTGAGGAAATTCAATATTTTGAAGCACACAAACTTTTGCTTGTGTGCTATCATATATGTTTTTTCATACCCTCAGTGCTTGGTAGCTGCTTTAGTGATTATATTGCTATTAGCAACAGAGGTTTTTTAAGTAGTGCAAAATCAAATATTTAAGCTGTCATCAATCTGTAAAGGGAGGATTTTAAGCAAGAACCTCTTTGAAATGCAAGCTTGTAACTTCCCAATGCTTTGTCCATCAGAAGACTCTGGCATGACTTAAATCCTCTAAAAGAAATGGAGGTAGCCACTCATAATTCCAAATAATCTTATTGCAGCAGCCAATCTATGCCCAGGGGCCATGAGACTGCACCTCTGTGTGTAAATAAAACAGAGCAGTGCTCATTGCCAGGGAAGAACTCAACTCAGAAAAGTTGTGTCCTCCACAACAGGGTCATCTTGTGATATTTCCATCTGGACACAGGGAGGGGCAGAAAATCAGTGTAACTCTGAGGTGAGCTCTCACTGCTTGTACAAAAAGGTTCTGTGGGAGGCAAGAACAGACTTCTCACTTTTTGTGAATGCAGTGCTCAGTCCCTCACCCTCAATTTTAACTCGAAACTCTTAAATTTCAGTTATTCCTTGTGTGGTATTTCCCATGCTCACCCAGTGAAGAGGTGTAAAGAAAGAAAATGCAGAGCAAACAGAACCCATGAGCCCAAGCAGCCTGGGATTTTTTTTGTGCGCTTGTTTTGGGTTTTTGTTTGTTTGGGGGATTTTTTATGGTTTTTTTGGGAGGGTTGTTGTTTTTATGGTTTTGGGGGTTTTTTGTAACTGTTTCTTTGGTGTTCTTGTTTGGTTTTTTGCGTTGTTTGGGGTTTTTTTAAGTTTTGTTTCAGAGGGATAAACAGAGAACTCACCAGTTTAGGACTGGCAGGAGTGTTACAGACATCTGCAAAAAGCATTTGTATTTCCTTCCCCTGAACTGACTGCAAAGAGCTGCTCTGAGCTCCCACAGGGGCTGTGCAATCTATTATAAATTGCTTGACTAAAAGAAGGGTACTCTGTTCATGTACTGCTGCTGCCTAAGGCTCCTCTATTAAAACATCGTGTTCACTGTATCACATTGCCATTCCTTAATTTTTATTAATAAATAACCACAGCTGTGCTGTTATTTGCATACTTCTGGGTAGACTCTTCTCCCTTTAGTTGTAGAATGACAGAGGGGCAAGTGAAAATGTGTGTAGTGTGTGAAGAGGGAAGGAAAGGGAGCAATGCAGAGATGCTGAATATTCATAATCAGTTATGTAGGAAAGTAAGTTTAAGGCATCACCAATTTCAATGCCTGAAATTACATCTTGGGTTTGAAAGGACATTAAAGACCATCTTGTTCCAGACCCCCTGCCATGGGCAGGGACACCTTGCACTGTCCCAGGCTGCTCCCAGCCCCATCCAGCCTGGCCTTGGGCATTTCCAGGGATCCAGGGGCAGCCACAGCTGCTCTGGGCACCCTGTGCCAGGGCCTGCCCACCCTGCCAGGGAACAATTCCTGCCCAAGATCCCATCCATCCCTGCCCTCTGGAAGTTTGAAGCCGTTCCCTCATGTCTTGTCCCTACATGTTCTTGTAAATCCTCCTGTGAATTGTCTTTCTCCAGAGACAGAACATCAGCAGACGTGGGCAGTGGTTTTCTCCCAGTCCAGCATTTGTTTCCAGTTTCTCCTCTCTGACTCTTACTTGCACTACCTGCACTCCATGCTGCTCTCCTCTGTTCAGTTCAGTTGGATTTTTTTTTGTGGGGAAGATGTTCCTGAGGTGTTACAAAGGCAGTAAAATGCTGCTTTCAGTTGCCAATAGGAGTTGAAGGGTTTTCTTTGTTCCTGTCGAGTGTGGCTTTTAAGCCTTTATCAATTACAATGGACAGGTATCTTGTTGAATTGTATTTCCATCACTGATGACCTCCTTGTTTTCCATTTTATCCCCACTACACAAGGTTGCTGTTTAATTTCTGAGCTCTCTAACTACAGGCTGTGTGGAGAGTACATTTTTACAGCAGCGTGTGATAAACTGATAATAAAAGAACCTTGGACCTAGATTTAAAACAAACCAAAAAAATCTGCTGGAACTCTCAATAGGAAGAGGTTAATGGGTTCCACAGAGGAAATAAACTGGAGAGTGTTGTCATTCAGCTGTAGCCAGGTCTGATTTCTTTGATCAGGCTGGGTAATGACTGTAGGCACTTGCCCTGTCCATATCATTATAATGTGCAATAAAATGAAATGTGGAGGACTTTCTACATTAGCTGAGGAATAATAATTGACCATTTGCTTGCAGATTCATGGCCTGGTGCTTCTTTTGGAGAAGAAGTAAATAAATAAAAGAGTTGGGTTTATTTTATGGGTTCAAGTATATGTAAAATGAAGTATGAACTTGCACAAAACTCCTTCAGCTTCGTTTGAAATTCTGGAGGACTGCTATCAGCTGTTTGGAGCCATGGAAAAGGAGGAAGCATCCCGTAGTCACATCCTGAAAAATGATCCAATATCATTTATACACATTCCTAAAAAAACCCTGACTTGAGTAGTGGACTATTTTTCAAGGAGCAGAACATTCCATGACTCTCCTTGAGAAGTGTGAGAATTTATTTAAGATGAGGAATTAGGTGCTGAGCTTTTAATATCTAGTTTTCATAAACATGTCACTGAACACATCCATAAAACTCCTCCAAGCAACTGTTACCCACTTTGTCTTCTACTAGGGGGGAAAAAAAGATCCTGTCACTCTGTCTCAGAGATAGTTACTTATTTACTTTGGAATTTTCATTTTAGTTTGGTTAGCACAAAAGCTTCGAATGGCATACACTGGTACTTCACTTGACACCAATATAGTTCAGAAATCCCTAAAAAAGGAAGATTAGGGATGAAATGAGAAAAAATCTTGAATGTCTCAAGCCAACAATGCTTTTGTCTGTTATGTTATGTTATGTTAGTGATCAGGAGCCTTCCTTTAGGTCTGGTGTTATTCAGAATGTGGAGTAAGTGGATTAAAAGTGAATTACTCACATGAAAGCAGAATCTTCAGCAAACATTAAAAGGAATACGTATTTACTCTTTGCAGAAAAGGACTTCTTCCTTGGTTTTTATTTATAATCTCCACATTGCTAATTTAAAAAATAGAAAGTAACTCCACTAGATACTTGGTAAGATCCAAGTTTGTTACTTGATAGGACATCAGACTATTGTCCACATTTACAGGTGCCTAAATTTGTGTGTACTGATAGCCATGGTATTGCTGGTTGCTGTACATTTGATCTTTGTCAGGACAGGAGGAATAAATAACACATACATCAGGTTTACTGACGATTCCCTTCTTGCATTCTGAAAAAAGATGTGGTTGCCTTTGCAGGAAAGCTGTCTTTGTACATTTTCTGGTTGATGTCCTGGCTCACAATGCTCATGTCAGATTGTATCCGTCCCAGCAGAGGCACCTCCAAGAAAGGAAGCAATTAAATGCCCTTTTTTTGCACAGTGAATTCCCATTTTAGAGTTACAGTCTGATAGCAGGGCTTGTGTGTGTGGGCAGGAATGGAACAAGTGGAACAGAGAGCAGCCATGGGCATGACCCCTTGGTAGGGAAGAGCAGAGATGATGGTGAAATTTTTGTTCCTCTTCATTCAGGAATCTTGAAACCAGCCATTCTAGTTTTCTTCATAGTTGTCTGTGATTCTTGTGGGCATGACTTATTTGGCTTGTGAACTGAGAAAAGGAATCTGCAGGACAGACCATGTTAAGGAAACTTACTATGCTAAAGAACCTCCCCTGTATTTCTTCAAATAGATTAATACCCATCCTTCCCCTTGTATTAAGGTCAGTTTATATTAAGCTGATTTGGGCAGTTCTTCAAGCAGCTGCTATAGATATCTTGCTTGTAAACTTAAGAGGGTGCCAAAAATAATATTTCTAAGCATTATAACCTGCATCATAGAGGAATTATACCCACTAAAGCTAAAAAGTTAAGTATCTCCTAAGATAGTTGTGGTGGTGTCAGCAAGAAGCTGCTGCAGCAAGATTTGGAGTCCCCAAGCAAGATCAGGATTCAAACTCTACATTTAGTGTGTCTCACCTTGGTAGCTGAGCAGGACTCTCAGTTTCCCTCCCTGAATGAGGTGATTGATCAGCAATTACAGGAGCTGCAGTATGGACCACCACAATGCTGATTTAAATACCAATTTCCATCAGGTGACTGAGGTAGTGCTGGGGAGTTGCTGGCAAAACAATCATTTCATAGCCTAAGTACAACTTCAGCCACATAAATCCTGCTTGGGATGAAATGGAGGGAGCTTTGTCAAGCTGCATTTTGGTGTTTTGAAGGCATTAGATTCTGTCACAGTTGTGGGAAATTCTAATAAATAGTAATATTAGAATACATGTGGTCTCTCTTTAAATCATAAATCATACGGTGGGTTTTTTCTTTATTGTGTCTCTGTTTAAGCAAAATATTTTAGCCTCCGTTATGAATCTAAATGGGAGAAATAAACAGTCTGCTTTCAGGCTTCCAATATTAATATAGATTGTCTCCCAATTGATTTATCCTGCTGTTGTGCGACTGAAAAATGTGTTTTTTTGAATTGCATATTGCATTCTGTCATTTTGGGACCGGAGTTGGATTTGTCATGTGGTGAATCTGGATTTTCAGCAGTGAGAGTTCCTCCCCACTGTCAGGCCAGTGGAACTGACAGCTCTGGCCCTACCTGCATAAATCATGGCACAGCTCAGCTTGACTTTGTTCTGCTGACAGCTCTGAGCAGCTCTGCCTTTCAGCTGATGAGCGTGGGAGCCAGACTCAAAGCCAAGTTATACAAACATACAAATAAAATGGGTTTGCTTCCTTTTGCGATGGGTTAGAGAGGTGCAAAGGCAGTTTTGGAATTGGGAAAACACACAGAGCGTGCTGTAGGAGACAGAAAATATTAAAAATGTACAGAGGGGTGAACATTCTAATGTGATGGTTGGTTGTAGGGTGTAAGAAGTGGGGAAAATGTAGTTTAATTTGGAAGAATGTTAGAAAAGCTGGCTGGAAAAAGAAAAGACTGAATAAAGTAAGAGCCCAGGTTGATGTGCAGAGGATCAAAGTTGACAGGCACTGTCCCAGGGTGAGCACAAATGGACAGGACCTTTTTAATACATTAAGTATGTCAAGACACTTTGAATAAAACCAGGAAAGTTCCTTTTACTGAGGACCTTTGCCAGGAGAGGGAGGAGAAAACCTTACAGATTGGATATTTGGGAGGCTTTGGAGGTCTCATTTTAATGTCTGGATCTGTGCAGATTTCCTATGAATGTCTTTTCTGTCCAGGGCTTCATTTCTCTCAGTTCAAAGAGGATGATAACAATACCTGGACAACAAAGACCCTGGGACAGCAGAATTTTTGCTGTGAAGGGGTCACTCTGTGCAGAGGAGCTATGGACTGGTCTGGCTGCTTTCAAGGAAAAAGAAATAACCATTGCCTGACCTGCAGTGTAATTTTATTGCTCTTAGACAAACAGACTCAGTGGAAGAGGCACTGACCTATTTCACCAGAAGCAGTGACCTGGGTCAGCACCTGAGATGTGATCAGTGTCCTGCTGGTAGGGATGAATAAAGCCAAAATTCATGCTAGCATAATTTCCATCATCACCTCAAAAGCTGTGGACAAAGCAAAAATGATGCAGTTGTTTGTGCCAGTTGCAGAGAGATTTTTCTGAAGGAAAAGCTTGGAGATGAGGAGAGGGTAGAGTAAGGGGGATCATTGAGGAAAATGACCCAGCCTGAACAAATGGGAGTAGGAAGAGGCCATTGGAGTCAGAGCTTACTGTATTAGGGAGATTTTCAGTGTTCTGTGTGGTTTGGGTTGGTTTTTTTGTCTTTCTGAGTAAACAGTCATTTAGGGCACTCTCATCCATATCCTGGTTGTTTGGTAGTGTTTCAGTGTTCTTATGCAAGTAGAACCTGGAAAGCAATTCCATGCAACTTGGGGGAAAGAGTCCTGACTTGAGTTCTACACTGGTTAAATACACAGAGAGGATTTTCTCTGCACAGCATGTGTTAGTCCAGATTTAATTCCAAGTACAGAATTCTGGTCATTTGTCGGGTCACTAAAATTGAGATTTCTTGGCTTTGCTCCTGGCCTCCTTCAGTTTCCTCACCTCATTTTGCTTGATAACCTGCCCTAACAATAATCTTTAAATGTCTTCACAGAAAGCTTTTATGTTTTAAGGGCTTTAAGTGAAAGTCATTGGATGCTGCACTTTGCAGTTGAGTCCTTTCAGCAGAAACACTTCCGAATTCACAGTTACCATCTTCATCCTTTTTTTCCCACTCACAAACTTTTTTATTTCATTTTTCCTCTTTTTTTTTTTTTTTTCCTTTTTTTCACAGTCGAAACATGTCTGTTTTCAATGCAGCCATTTATAATAAACAACAGGTGTTGTGGGTGTTTCCAGGCACATACAGGAATGCACATAATCCACTGCCGGACTGCAGGGAGAGCTACTTTTGCCATTAGCAGTGTGGAGCCTTGGCTCACACACTGAATCCTGGCAAACTTTGCTCTGTTAAGTGCAAGTGGGATTTTATTCATTGTGCAGTCTCCAAATAAATATATGTGCCTGTCCAAATGTATTGTTAAATTCTTCAGAGGGAAAGAGCTCAGATTTGGGAGAGTTGCCATTTTTCTCTAATTAGGAAACAAGCAGCACAAGCCAGGACCTGTATAATTAAAACCTTTATTTATCCAAAATAAATTTTTTTAAAAAGTAAGCTATGATTAATGCACATGTCATTTGGAGTTCAGTGTAGGTGTGGAGCTTTTTCTCCCCTCAACTTCTAAAACATGAAGGTTTCAGTATAAGGTGATTAAATCTAATCCTCTACCAATGGTGTTGCTGCCCAGGATTTAACCTTGCAGCTGATAGAAGCCTCAGCTTCTGGTAAATGCTAGAAGAATTTTTTGTACTCAGGGATTCTTGTGGTGTAAATTAAGGAGGAATAACTTGTGGTTTCAATATTTTGTGTTGTGACAATTGGTAGGTCAGGGGGCTGGGTGTGGGCTGGTTAAAATACCTCACAGGGCGGTTTAGGAGGTGGACCTTCCTGCCTCTTTCCCTACAAACTACTGAGCATATGATAATAGGTTGTCCATTATAATTGTCAGAAATTAGGGTTTCCACTGGTGAGCACAGGGATTTGTTCTGATCTGACTGAAATTTAAAATAGCCACAAAATATGGATGTGACGGTAGCCACCTGCTGGGGTAGCAGTGTGTTCTCCTTCCACTGTGATTTGTATTTTATTTACTCCTCTTGCACCAAACTACAAATGCCCACATTCTAATTCACTGTATACATCACCTTTTCACAAGGCCTGTATTAATTAGTATTGTTGAGGCTTTACATTGTTTAGCTACTGAGTGCACTATATATGTTGGAGGTTTGATGTTTCTCTTGTTTTCCTCCAGTTTCCCAGTATGTGCCAGAAGTTCCTTAATGTGTTGATTAAAACTGGTTATATTTTCAAATGTGACTTTTTCTGCTTTTGTTTTCTTCATGAATAAAAGAAACTCTCATTACATTCTTCTTGTGGTGTGTGTGTGAGTCTCTATAAAAAAATAGTCTTTGAAATGAGTGGAACAATTTCTTCATAACTGATTTAACTTGTAAATTTATGGAAGTCTCATCAGAAATTCCAAGGACTTTCCTTGAGCCTGGCATCTTACAAGTGAACTGTTTAGATGGCAGTGTGAAGTATTTGAGGGTTTGTAGCACTTTCACTGCACAGGAAGAATTAGTGGAAGAGGGAGTCAAGAGCATATCCTTGGAAGAAAGTCCTGTTTCCATTGAAAAGGTTTTTCAAGAGCCTAGAGTGTCAGAAAAGTGGAAGGTACCGTTTTGAACTGGCATCTTTTGAATGGTACACAGAACCAATATATAGAAAAATTATTGACAATTTGTCCATATCCTATTTCTCTGATTAAACAGGATTTTTTTTAACCTCATTTACCAGGTAACTACCCTGAACTTGGGATAATATAGCTTGTATAAATTGCTAGAACCACATGCTGTTTTAACCAGCCCAGCAAGTCAGCAATTTTTCCTTGAAAGGAGAAACTAATGACAAATAATTAGCATTCATTTTCCTTCTCCCTCCTGTTGCTCTTGGTGGTGGTGACAGCTCTGCTTTCCTTGGTGCCTCTGACAGCTGGCCGTGATTCCTGAAAATTCAACCTGAATTTGGGAACTGTGGATTGGAGTCTGAACCAGCTGTCAGGTCACACCCAGAGGGAACAGGCAGTGATCAAACATTGTTTATTGTGGGCACGGTGTGGAGCAGGGCTTGGCCAGGGAGGTGTTTTTGTTTGAAGGGTGGAGGGGCATTTTTGGAGTGGGGTGTGACACAATCACACTGCCCTGCTTGTGTCAGTGTCTGCACAGCCTCTGGGGCAGTGGAGATCACAAATCATCAGGGGGAGGGAGGGGGGAAAGAAAAAGAAAGAAAATTAAGGAAAGAAAGGGAGGAAGGAAAGAAGAAAAGAAAAAGAAAGGGAAGGAAGGAAGGAAGGAAGGAAGGAAGGAAGGAAGGAAGGAAGGAAGGAA
>JBBMKD010000194.1:4709090-4727751 GCA_037834095.1 Argya squamiceps
AGAAAAGAAAAGAAAAGAAAAGAAAAGAAAAGAAAAGAAAAGAAAAGAAAAGAAAAGAAAAGAAAAGAAAAGAAAGAAATTGTCGCTACCATTGTCCACACGACCTTCTGCAGGTCCCAGCCATCAGGGTGGAGCTCAGCGTGACTCAGAGCCTTGTGTTGCATTTGCAGCTGCTTCAGGTCACCAACTCTGGTTTTTTTTTCTCTTGGCATGTTTTTTTTTTTGTTTTTTTTTTAGGTTTAGTTCAGCATTTGGGAAAGCCTGACTTAACAGGCTTTTAATTAAATAATTGTTTACAAAAAAAAAAAAAAAAAAAGAGAGCCACAAAAACCAAAGTTTTTGGTGTGGCTGGTCTTGTGTTCATTTGGAACATATTTGGAATAACTCTGCCCGTTCTGGAGGTGCTCATGGTTTATTCTCTGTGCATGTACTCACGGATGATGACTGCTTAGAACCTTGGTAATTCTCCTAAGGCTTGACCCAAAGCTAATTGAGGTCAGTGTACAATCTCCTGTTACCTTGATTGAAGCTTGGATCAATTTTTAGCGTTGCCAAGTTTATGAAGCCCTGCATGAATTTTGAACACTTTCTCAATGCTAAGTAAAAGCAGATTAGGGTAGTGAATGTATCTTTTGAAAAACAGATGCAAATGTTATATACAGACATGGACTTGTTCTGAAAGCATGCAGAAGTGTGTGTGTTCTGTTGTTACCTCTGGATATTTTCTTCTTTTAGAGCTGATTCTAATATTTTACAGGCTTTGGTGGTTTGTGCCTTAGCATTTAGTGTATAATCTATCCAATACTTAGGTTTCATATTAGTTTGCTCCGTTTTCTACTGATCAGCAGATAACTTATCCTGGAATTTTTTATGGATTTTTGATAGAACTGTCTATCACACAGAAACTTTGTTACCACTGCTAATAAAAGCACACAACTCTTCATACAATCCTGTTTGGGTCAATTCCACTTCATTTTGTACCCTGACATCTCAGATATTTCCTGAGCCTTTGAGACCCTTCACTGTAGCCCCAGAGGATAAAACTGGGGAGTGAAATGATAATTTTCTTATTGTCTTATCAGTGAAATACCACTGCAGACCTTATCCACATTGTATAAAACATTGATCAAAACATGGCTGTGGTGCCCAAATACACAGAGATGCAGAAATGTTTCCAGATTTGTCAAATGCTTTGCTCTGTGTTGGCCAGTGTTTTTTACTCTGCCTTGATGTCTCACCACTCTCATTTTGCAGTGTCCCACGTCTCATTGTTTGTTTACTGCAAAATGTGTTTGGAGCTGATTCGGCAAGTCTTTAATTTACAGCAGGGATGTGCTTAAGGGTGGGCTATAATGCAAACTTTCTGTATGTTTACAAAATTAAAAGAAAATAATCGTTTTGAACATATTGCATCTGCTGCTGTTTTATGGGTGTGTTATAACAATTTTATGCAGCTCCATTTAACATCGAACTAAAACTGGGAACACAGTTTATTAATTTAGCAGGTTGAACTTTAAAGGGATTTTTGTTCTGCTGCAGAAAAGGCATTGTAAACAAGAACTTAAGGCAGCAAAATAATAAAATTAAACAAGGTAATCATAAATTATCCCTATTCAGGAAGAACAAGTTCACTGTTCCCTCTTAGGGAAGAAAAAAAGGAAGACAGGAAAGGCAAACTTTAATAGGAACACATTCATATTTGCAGTTCTTATGAGGAACGGGTTTGGGTTTTTTTCTTTGACTCATTTTTATGTTTGAGTACAACTGTCTGTACTTGTAACATGAGGCAGTTTAATAAGCTTAAGATTATCCAGTGCAGTATTAAAAACAAGGCTGCTTTAACAGAAATATATTGATAATCTGCACTGGAGGAAAACTCCTTTGCATCCAAGCAGTTTCTGACAGGTTTTTCTGACCTGTCAGCTGTTTGTTTGTTATTAGACCCAGGAGCAGATCAGAGCTGAGGGAGGTTTCAGAGAGCTGCAGCTCAGACAAAATTTATTTTGGTGACCCTATGACTCGATAGTTCCAAGGTTTGCAGTGTCAGTCGGGGGTGGCCTCAAACCTTCCCAAGCCCAGCTGAAACTGTCCAAAGCCCAGCTTGCCTATGAAGAGATCTTCAAATGTAATTTCTGTTATGGAACCACTTACAACCTTCCCACACGGCAAATGCTTATTTACTTCAGAAATGGGATAAATACTTCAGTGAGTCACTGCATCAAATGATACTAATTGAAGCTAAATGTGTGTCTGTGTCCAGATCAGCTCTCCATGAGGTGCAAGGAAGGGGCTGGAAGAGAGGAAATGGAACCCATAGCAGGCTGAAGAAGAGGGATGGGGAATTACTGCCTGGCCTAATCCTACCTGGAACTCACAGGAAGAGAATAGGAGTGAAAAGAAGGAGAGTCTAATCCTAATGTACATGACAGCCCAATCCTAAAATCTGTATGACCTGTGTATAGAGGTCTGGATTTTGTGATTGGCAATGGACTGAGGGGGTTCATTGCCAGTCACAATTGGCATACACATTGACCATACAGATCAGATGTAGAGCTCAGCAGTCAGGTTTAGATGAAGGAAGGATACACAGATATATAAGCACTATTTGTTCTAATGAACAGGGGCCAAGCCATTCAGTTAAGTTGCACAGAGCCCTGTCCTGGAGCAGAAATCACAACAGCAGAAATTCCATTTGTAGTGGAATGGATGCTCCTCGTGACTGAGGAGACCAAAGGCAACCTTGTAGGATGTGTGGTTCCATTCCACTTGGAACCACCATCCATTCTGCAAAATCATTCCTAAAGTTAATCTCTATTCTTAATTCTTCATTGCAACCTATTTAGACACCTTGGACCATAAGTTGTGCTGTAGGTTTCCCCATGCATAGTTCATCTAAAACATTTTACTATGAGAAAGAGTAATCTCTTCAAGAGAGCTTATGAAATGGGGCAGATTCTATAAAAATCTGCCAACACTGCCTTCTGAAATACAGCAGTATCTCATCTGTTTTTCATCTGTGAATTTAGAGTCTTATTTTGCCTTTGTCCTTCACTCCATATCTCTATTCTAAAGATCCAACAAAAATACTAATACTCCCTGGCAGCATAAGCAGGTCACAACTCAAATGAGCTCTGAATATTGTTCCCAAGGGAACCAAGAACTATGTCACTCTTGCTTAATTTCAACATATATATATTCAGAAATTTTGGAAGTGAGGGTATACATTGAAAGTTAGATTCTTAATGTAATCAAATACGATGAAATATTTTATTATGTGACAGCTCAGCTTGAAAGAGAAATTCATATTTTTTTTCTTCCCATGACTTATTTACAGATGGGGGAGCAGAACTAAAAAAGCTATGAAAATGTAATGCTATTAACATCTAAATATTCAATACTGGATGAAAATAAGAATGGACTATAAACTTTTATTTTGAGTGCAGGCTGGATGGCTTCTGAAATGTGATTGCAGGTTCTACAGAAAAAGGCCTATAAAAATGAATTTTCCTGTCTGTAACAATAAAAGGCACTTCTAAATGGCTGTGATCTTTCTGTTAAGTGGATGCTAATGAGAAATGCTGTTTAATAGTTGGGATTTCAGGAATGGATCTGCACTTTGCCGTGCACCCAAACAGAAAGAAGCATTACAGAAAGTTTCATGGCTACAAAAACAAAGCCATGCATGTAGTTGCCTAGGGCAACAGAATGGTTTTTCTGACTAATTTGGCTGCATTAGAGCTCTGGAGAGATGAGCTGCTGCTGGTGGTGTACAGCAGGAAAGGTCAGCACACAGGGGAGCAGGCTCCTTGCAGCATGGGCTGTGCTCCTGGAGGAGCAGCACCATCCCTCAGCCCCTGCCTGTCCCCGTGGTGAGGAAGAGTCAGGCTCTGCAGGTCCCTCCCAGCCTGACCCACCCTCTCACTGCCTTTCCCGGGCTAAATTCAGTGTTGGAACAGCAAAATTCAGCTTTCCAGAAAAAAAAAAACTGGGAAAACTCAGATTTTTTTTCAGAAAACCTTCTGTAAAGATTTTATCCATAGTGGGAAGTTCAGGTGGATATTTGTTACAGAATTAACCATTCTTTAACTTTGTGCACAGTCCCTGTGAACGTGGTCATTGCTGTTGAACACCTGGAAACTGCTCTGACCTGCTTAAGCACTGACTGCCCTGGGCTGATGTGCTGCTTTTGTGCTGCGTTTGGTTTATAAACCAGTGGGGTTTGGTTTGTTTTTTATCCTGTTCCCTACCTGCTTGCAAAAGTCTCTGGGGGACCGGCAGGGAAGAAATAAACACAAGATTCTGATGGCTGAATAACTGGCACTGAGGTATGTAAAAAGTTCAGTAACTGGAGAAAGCCGTTTCCCAATACAATCCTCTGCACATGTAAGGAGGGAGAACAAGAATTGGTAAATAACGGCAAATCAGTCTGAAAGGCAGAAAGAAGTCAGTGGTTCTTACAGCTCTGGTCAGAGATGATGTGACCTGATATTGTTCGTGCCTATTCCTGTTTTGGCACTGGAGCAGAATCTGGTGTAAACCTCTGCACTACCCTGTGCCTCTCACACCCAGTGATAAGTAACATCTCTGCTGGCTATAATGGTTTATTTCCATCAAGGTAGAAGTCTTTCTTCCATTCTCAAAATGCCTCCTGAGCCAGATCATCGTGTCAACAGCACAGAAAGTTATCCATTAAAAAGCAGTGTGCTCATCATGGGCCCAGGGACATGTGGTTTCTTAGGTAACAGTGGAAAAGGAAATGTCTCCTGCTGGTTTAGATAAAACTTCTTGATGTATATTTACACAGTTTGAAGCAGAGGGAAAGTAAGTGCTTATCTTGCTAAAACTGGGCTGAAAGATTTGTGATGTGCCATTTACCACACATGAAAATTATTTTGGTGAAGAAGTTGCTGGGCAGCAGCACGAGCCCGTCAAAAGAGGCTGTGAAAGGAAGAATGGAGCAAGCACTGCTTGCCCAAAATGAGGATATTAACTGGGATACCTGAATACCAGTTTATCCTACTGCCTTCCCACTTTCTGACTGTCTGCATGGTTCTTTTATATTTATCGTGCTTGAAGAAGCTTCATGTTTCACCTGCCAAAGTTGTAGCCTAGAATAGAGAACATGTAAAACTATAAACAAAACAATTTCCTCTTACACCAAATCTATTCTATTACATCCTCAGGTTTAGGTTGTTTTTTTTTACTAGATAATTTCTATACTTTTTTTATTTTGGGGGAGTTTGTTGGGGTTTTCTGGGGGGTGGTTAGTGGGTTTTGAGTTTTGCTAGAGTGGGGTTTTTTGGTCAGAATATGAGAAATCTGTTCCTGGAGTGTAAAGCAAATATTTCATCTAATGCTTTCCAGAAGTATTTGAACTTTGAAAGATGTATTCGCTGCCCTTTTGAAGATACTCAGCCAGCTTTTGTAGAACATAAAGGAAATGAAAATTTTCATGTATGCCCTTATCTTGCTCTTATTGAGCATGTCATCTTTCATGGGAGTAGCCCTTAACTATAAAAGAATTATGGAGTATGCTCTAAACAGAGCTTTGGAGATCCCTGATTTATGTTGTTTTATTCCTATTACAAAATACCTGTTTAAACACCTGTGTATTAATGCACACTGAATTCAATATAATGAACACTGTTGCAAAAAAATCTTAGCTCTTTTTCTTTACTGTTCCTAAAAATTATGTTTGTAATCCCTGTTCTAGTTTCAACCATGAATAAAAAAATATCAATATTTATTTGATTATTGCCTGTGCCCATGAAACAGGTTTTGAAAGGAATATTGTTAACTCAGACAGCAGGTCCACAGTGTCTCCCTTTTGAGATTCTCTGCATATTCTGTTATCATCAACCAGTGTCTGATGAATTGTACTGGGGATACTTTCCAAATGGGTCATTATTTTCCTTCTTTATAGAGGAGTTCTAAACTGCAGCTTTAGGTGGTTTTTAGTCCCTTTTATTTTTTTCTTTTTTGGAGCTCTCAGGGTGAATTTTCTACTGCCAGCTGGGGAGATCTGTAAAACTGTCCAGAGTTATTAAGAGTTGAATCAATATAATAAACTGTAAGTTTGATTTCCACCTGGTGACAATGAAGGCATTAAACAAAGGTGTTTCTCAATACCATGTCCTGTGAATGTCCAGCTTCCCTCTTCAGGCCAAGGTGTAGAAATATTGCTATTGAACAGAACCAATTAGAAATATACACAGTGTTCTGCATGGCACAGAATAGGGGAGATGGGGTGGGAGGGGAGAAATTTTCTCTTAGTCTTTAACTCAAGCAGCTCACACCAATCTAAAGGAAAGTCTCTCATGAAGCACAATCAAATTAATACTGCTGGCGGCCAACAGTGAAGTGCTAATGTGCAGGAAAACACACAGATGTCAGAATTGAACTTTCTTGCTCTCAGTTCTGCATCTCAAGAATAGTTTGTAAGTAATGGATTGTGCTGGTGGGAGAGAAGAATTTGCCTGCCTCATGCTGTAAGGATTGTGTGGAGATTTTACAGCTGAAATGGGATTATTTGAGTTTAAAGTGCAAGGGGACAGTGACTAATAAGATGTGGAATACAGCTTTGAGAATAGAAGAAGATGAACAAAGAGAGAAATCAACAATGTTGGATGGAAAGTACCAGGTAAGAAAGGGAGAGAAAAAGGAGTGGAAGCAAAAATGAAAATGAAAACAATAATCTTGGCTAAACTGAGTGAAAACTTGGAGCTTTTAGTCTGCAGCAGGTAAGAGTGAACTGGCTGAGGCTCACAGACACATGGCACTGTCAGAATGAGAGACCTGCCACTCCCCTGGATGCTGCTCACATCTCCAGTGAGGTTTTGTCCTGAGGTTTTAGAAGCCTTCAGTTCAACACCAACAGCCACAACCAGGACATGTCAAAGAGAAATTTAGGCAGAAGAGAAGTGGTGCCTGGTGTGAGGAAGCACAGCCAGGGGTGCCCTGTCCTGCCCTGATCCCAGCTGGAGATGGGCAGTGGTGCAGAGGGCTCAGAGCCAGGGGGGACAGAGGTGCTGCTGCAGGATGAGCATCCCTGACTCTCCAGGATGATAGAAGCAGAAAAAGAAAACTCTGAAGCCAAACCCATTCTGAAATATCTCACATGCATCACCATGGAGGTTGTGTTTCTGTCCAGGTTTTATGGATAAATTATTATTGCCAAAGCCCTGGAAGGACTTCTGCAATGAGGTCCAATGTCCACAGTTTTAAAAAGAAGAAAAGCCCCTGCTGAGAAGCCCTGCAGAACTGCTTGCATGAGGAGCAAAAGATAAATTTCATTTTGGGCAGAGGTTTTATTGACTCTTCAAGATGATAGAAGTAGAAAAAGAAAATAACACTGCAGAGCTCCTGAATATCTTTCTGTAAAAAACTGAAGGATTCTGTAATGAAAGGTGACTTTTCTCAAATTTGGCCATTTCAGTGTTGCTCTGGCATTAGACAGGATGAGCAGGGGTTGCTGCTGTGCCTTGTTTTTGGAAAGGCTGGCTCAGCCCTGCCCCGCTGGGAGCAGCACCGGGGGCTGCCCTGAGCTTTCTGTGGCTGCGTGGTGACCCTGTGCGTTGTGGCAGAGGTTGGGATTGCAGTTTTATAGCTGTGAAAATATTTTCACTGCCTCGTCCCCGTCCCTGCCTGCTGCACACATCTGAGCCTGAACCAGAACCCATCACCACTCCACGAAAACATACCCTTGGAAAATATTCATTGAAATAATATGGAAAAGTGCTAAATAGCTGCACTTGCTATTCTGTCTACACAGAAATGAAAGCTGGAAATATTTTGTTGAGTACTGAGAGCTGGTACTATATGAGCTCTTTTATTGGTTAAAACTGAATGCATGAAAAATGTTTTCTTCTCACACCTTTCATTAATCTGGCTTTGTATTTTTGCAGACAACACTGAGCATCAGAGAAGCAAGATGCCTACTAAGATCACATTATAAATTCTCATCGTGTTTCTTCTTTGCTTTTTATTGCTTCCTTACTTGCCTTGACATTTTCATATGAATAAAGTACAGTACCAACATCAAGTTGTTCTCACACAGGTTTACAAAGCAAGAAAAAAAGTCATTTGATAAACATGCTGTAAAGGTGAAAGAAAATACTGGAAGCCAGGCTACAAATGGAATGGATTTTGCATGTTTTCCTCCCCTGTCTTGTTCTTATTCAGAAAGAGATGCACTGGTCAGTTTGGTTAATAGCTCCAATAGCTGCTAATCCAGTGCAGGATTCCTGATGTATGAGATCAGTTTTCTTCCCGTGCTAAGGTAAAATGAAGAAAATATCAGTGTGCATACTGATTTTCTTTGAGTGGTGGTGTGATATTATTTTGTTCTTGCCAGCCCTGATTCTAACTCAGATCACAAGGCCGAGTCATTAACTGTTCTGTCCTTGAGAGCAAATCATACACAGAGAATAAATATTAACGAGCTCGTAGTTACTCCCATATAAGTTTAGTTAGACTGCATTAGCTTAATTTGAAAAGGCTGTCTCAGGGAGAATCTGCTGTGAATTTGTGCATTTTTCCCATTTCTCTGGTGTTTCAGTCTTGTCTTCCCTTCAATTCCCTCAGCCAGCTCTGTTACAAATAACCAGTGTGACAGAGAAATCAAAGTTACCTTATGGGCCAATATCCTCTGGGCCTTCAGAACAGAATTATAAAGATTTTGAATCAGTAAATTTGCATTTAAAGTAAGAGTTTGATACAACTCTGGTGAGGATTTTTAGAAGAGCCTAGGGGATAAAAATATGAATACTCCAAAGCACTAATTGAAATGTCATTTGTTTAGAATGTGTGGTTCAGCTTCTCCTCATCCTTTGGATGAGGAAGGTTTTATTTTTGTGCAGGTTGTTTTCATTGTGTGGGGTTTCTTTGTCTGGGTTTTTGTGTGTGTGTAAGCAACGTGAATAAGTTTTTGCAGAAGATGTAGCAGGTTCAGCCTTACCTGTCAGTCTGTTCTGAAATGAATGTGGGCTGCAGAATTTTCTTTGTGCTTGATGCTTCCAAGAGTTCAGAGTTTGCAACTGGTTCAATTGCTAATTGATGATGCATAAAATTGGCCTATAAAACACCGTATGAATTTCCTTGCAAACATTCAATTAGGATAAAGAGTTTTTCTGAGCTTTTCTGTGTAACCAATCTCATGCTGGATCTTCGTAAGTCTTAACAGATTTGAATATGTATCATCTCAGTTGAGTAATATTTCCTAGAAAGTCACAGTTTACTCTTTCATGGGGTCCTTTCAGGGGGTGTTGGGGGAATGTGGGTACCTACCAATGCCCTGTGTGAGGGGAGAAAATACAACTGATGTCCTGTGTGACCCTGAGGTGTCCCTACAACCCCAAGTGCTCTCAGCCAGGTACAGCCTGGGAATTGCTGGCCTATTGCAGGGCAAGCTGAACCAAACTCCAGATCCACATTCAGACCTCCCTGATGCTGCAAAATGCTGAGTTTTGTAGTGGTTGTGCTCATCCCTAATCTCCACAGACTCCATAATAGTCCATTGTAGCAGAGTGTTTGAAGATAGTGAATATTTGGACTGTGAGTGAATCACCTAGACTGGGCCTCAGGTGAAGGCCTGTGAGGCCTTGAAGCCTGTGAGGCAGTTAAAATTACTTGGCTGAGTGTGGCACAGTTAGAAATTAGCAGTTAAGGTGTCAGGAAAAGATAACATAATGGAGAAGGTCACTGAATAGAATTGTTAGTAATCATGTGTTAGCCACATTAAAAATAAGTTAAATAAAGTGTGTTTGCATACTTCTCTCCCCTGTGTGCCAATGAACAAGCTACTGTAATTGTAAACTATATAGAAATGTATATAAGCAGCCATTTTAGCCGAATAAAGCAGAACGTCATATTTAACCATAGTGGTTTGACCTGCGTTCTCTGAATTCGCCAATTCCTTTTAATCTCAGGTTAACCTTGAATCAAAACATCCCTAACTTTAGTCCATAATACTCCACGGTATTTTCTATTAGCTCTGACAAGAAGAAAACCTGGGAGGAACTCATTCCATTGCCATACACTAAAAGAGAATAAGCAAACCACCAACAAAGTTCTTTCAGTGTAAAGTATAAAAAGAGAAGTCTCTAATTAGGTTTTATTTGGTTTGGAAGCTTTGCATTTGATTTTTACTCTTAATTTAATGATGCAGATTGCTGAGAGAGTTCTAAACAGTTTCAGTTTAAATTTACCAGTTTCTTTGTCCTTAGTAGGCAATGGTTTATAACTAGTGGGGGAAGTTTGCCAAAAACAGGAACAGGGATGGTCTGATTCAGCTGAGTGGGGACAATTGTGTGTGCAGAAAAATGCTCAAAATCTTCAAGAAACTTGCACAATCTTGGGAGAAAAAAGCATTCATTTAAAAGCTCTCTTTGAAATGCTCCTGGAGGTAGAAATTGTGTTTTTCTTACCAACACCAGGAGAATCTTTGAAGCCAAACCCATTCTGAAAGATGTCACATGCATGACCGTGGAGGTTGTGCTTCTGTCCAGGTTTTATGGATAAATTATTATCGCCAAAACCCTGGAAGGACTTCTGCAATGAAATCCAATGTCCATAGTTTTAAAAAGAAGAAAAGCCCCTGCTGTGAAGCCCTGCAGAACTGCTTGCATGTGGAGCAAAAATGAGTTTCTTCTTGAGCAGAGGTTTTATTGACTATTCAAGATGATAAAAGTTGAAAAAGAAAATAACACTGCAGAGCTCCTGAATATCTTTCTGTAAAAAACTGAAGGATTCTGTAATGAAAGGTGACTTTTCTCAAATTTGGCCATTTCAGTGTTGCTCTGACATTAAATATCCACAAATTGTGTCAAGTGGCAAGCACAGTTAACAACATACTTAATCAAAATCCAAAATTCTCCTGGTACAGTTGGAATATAAATGTCTGCCCCCAAAAAAAGGAAAGGTATTTAATTGTCTCTTCTCATTCAATACATAACTTGCAAATCAGTGTAGAAGGAGAGATGGAATATTAATTTTCCTGCTTGATCTTTTCTACTTTATTGGAATATCTTGTTTAACTTCCAGAAATAGCAAGTGTCTTCAAGAATAAAATACTCCTTCTGTTAACATAGGGCTCATGACAACCTGCTAACCCTGGAAATTTAAGATATGTTATCTAACAGTTGTAAGTGGCAACAGAAGAATATTTCTATTCTGTTTTTTGTCATATGCCAAACACCTCTGAAAGAAAAGGGTATTTCAGTCTTTAGAGCTGAAAAACCTCTCATTGAAATTTCTGTTGGAACTCCTGTCAAAGGTTCTAGAATTTATATTTTATCTCTGTGTGGGTTTTTGATTTATTTTTTGGCATGGGTTTATTGATTGATTGATTTGGGGGCGTGGGTGTTCTTTGTTTGTTTTTCCCCAGAGCGAATTAATTCCAGAGTTGCTGCCTAAATGCCTGCTCTGGCACAGTTATAACAGTTTAGTTCACAGTTCCCTGCGCATCTGCTGAAGTATCTCCAATGTTATCTCCCATTTGTGGCCATGGAGTGGATCCACTCCTTGTCCTGCTGACCCTTTCTCCTACCCCAGCTGTGTCTTCCTCACACTTTCCTTGTCTTTTCTATAAAAACTTTCTGGTTATTGATCAGATGTTCGTGGTTTAGTCTCAATTTTTTTTGTCATGGTCACTCTTTCAGTCCTTCCACTGCCTGTGTTGCCTTAGGAAATCGATTGGATGGATTTTTTTTTTCTGTGCATTTATTTAATAACATTAGATTTGTATGTTCTAATTGCTTTGAATCTCCTCATCAGTCTTTAGCGCCTGTGTTACAATTTTATTAGCTTCATGCTTATAACTTCCTTTCTGGTTTTGTTTTTCCCTGCCTTTCCTTTTTCTAGTGTTCTCTCCCAACTTTTACCACTGCACATGATTTGATCATTTTCAAAACTTGTCACTTCTGAGGTGACTCCTCTTGTCCTGCCTACTTCTGCCTCTTTTTGATGTCACAATATTGCCAAGCCATTGTCACTGATGCCTCACAGTTTACATTTTTAACACTTTTTCCAGCACTTTGCACATGGATCAGTTCATGAGTACTCACAAATGATCAGCAGTGAGATGCATACACACATACCTCCAGAGCCCAGGAAAATATGTCAGCTGAAACATTAGCAATATGTTTAATCAGCTCTGAAGCCAGGGCTCATCTGAGGAGCAGAAATTGCAGGTCTTCAAATGAGCAGTGAATTCTGCATTGCAGAACTCTCCTAAGGAATACAAAAGATAGCAAATTAAGGGCATCAAACTGAATTTATGGTCAGTGGTAATGAATGGACTGGGTGGAAACTGCCTGGAAATTCAATATCCTTGGAAAAGGGGGCTCAGAATGCTCCATCTGAGCAGAGCCTAGGCAGCAGTTGGTGGTTCTCATGTCCTCTCCGTCCATTCTGTGCACTGAATTGGCTACTCATGAGTAAAGTGAGCATGCTAGAAGAGGGGGAATAGCCCTGAATGTTAAACTCACTTTGCTTTTGCTAGAAATGGTCACTAAACTGGAAATAGTCGTGGTGCATTGAGACCCTCCCAAGACTGGTGGTGTTGCCATCCTATGGATGTCACAGGCAATCAGTGTGAGCACTGGGGCACAAATGCTTCCTGGTGAGCTGATTCTCATGTGGGCACACATTTCCATAAACCAAAGGTCTGGGGAAAAGCAAAAAAACAAAACCCAGAGCTAATTCTATGAACAATTTGCTAATTAGAGATCCAACTCAGGCTGCTCCACTGTCTGCTCCATGGCTGTGACCTAATTTGTTCCTGAAAGAAAGACAAACAACTTCCTTCAGGGTGTTGTTTTTTCAGTGACAAAGGATCTTAGAATTGTGTGTGTTCTTCAAAAAACTGAGACAACCAACAGCTCTGGAATATTGTTGTCTGTTTTTCTGTGTGCCCAACTGTTTTCTCCAGGAATTTCATTGGCACAAAGATGGATGCAAATTCCTAAACAGATACAGAAAATAAATAAAACATCTACAACGGTTTGCTGCAGTTTTGGGGGAACAGTTCAGCAAATAGGCCTTGGAAGTTTAAGTGTCACAATTTGGCTTCTTTCCAGTGCCAGGAGCACTTCCATTACAAGTTAATTTAGAGGCTTAGCTGCTGAAATAACATCATCATGCTGGGCTTGGGAATTTTCTTCTTATTATTAGATGCTACTGATTTTTCAAAAAGCAAACACATGCAACAGCCTGTCCCATGGATTTATTGTACTTTGTCATGTGTGCCCTCCAAAACTGGGATTTCTGAAGCTTCTTTGCAAGAGCATTTTCATTCCTGCTCCTGCTGAGTCAGCAGCAGTTCAGCCTCTCCGAGGTGATGGAGTGACAACTAAATTTTTTATTGGCTACAGGTGTTTATTCTTATTTTACCCTAAAGCATATGAAACCCTGCTAGCAATTCAATGCAATTAACTGTTTTCAATACAAACACTAATGCAAACATTTGTATGCAGTAATTAGAGCTTCTTCCCATTCTCCCCTAATAAACTAAAATGTTCCTGTTAGCTGCCATTAGAACTTCTTAACCTTTTAAACCTCAGTGATGTCACTGTTAATTGTTAAAGAAATGCTACCCTGATAAATTTGTTTCGATTTTAGGCTAAGAACTCAGTTTTCTTCCTGTGAACTGGTATTATTTTGGCTGCAAGTGCATGCTCCTGTGATCTGCACAGCTCTGGGAAATCTGTCAAAGTTTCTTTCATTGCTCCTCGTGGTTGGATAGCAGGGTCCTCTCTGCATTTTGCCTAGAGAGTTTTGTTCTTTTTTTCTTGAAACAGATGGCAAATAATCTCACAGTCCTCGGCATCTACAAAAATCTTTGTGTGAATTTTTTACTGTCATGTGAAAGAATCAAAGTAAAAGTAAATATGAGCAGCAGAAAGAAATTTACCACAGAAGAATGGACACCAGTTACTACAGAAAGGTATTTCAAGAACCATTTCTGGACATTAACCTGTGTCCAGTTTTTTTCTTAAATATCTGGGGAAGAAGAGCTTTGGCTGGATTTAAGGTAGTTCATTTCTGAGTGGCTGATACAAAAGGCAGTGAATTCAGGTTTTCTGTCCTTTCCAATTACATCTTGGGTGTAATTTTCATGAACATTTAATGTAAAAACAAGGGGAGATCTATCCATGCTGAATGTCAGCCTTGTGCCCTGGTAACACTTTTCTCTTTTTTGTACTCCATGGTTCAGAATTTTATATTTGTTTCCTTAAGACACTCAGCAGAAGCCTGAAGTGAGCACAGCACATCCTCACCCTTCCCCGGGTCAGATTTTGATCATTTTGCTGCGATGGGTCCCAGGTCACCAGCACAACATTTCCTGGCTCCTGGTCATTAGCAAAGCCTCAGGCAGTGGTTCAGGGATTGTCAGCAGAGACAACAGCAGTGCACAGGGTGGGATGTGCTCAGGGCAGAGTGGGGCAGTGGCAGGGAGGGAAATTAGCTAATTTAGGGTTGAACTGTTGTGCTGTTGAACTCCTTTAGCTTTTAAAACTCTGAGTACACCAAGCAGACACCAGCCGTCCTGGCAGGCTGCTTAGCTGAGTCTAACTTCTTTCACACAAGTTTGGGTTTGTTAATAAAAACAACAATTTCTTTTTTATTATTTTAATATTCTCTCTTAATAGCCCTCTGAGGAGAGCATTTTGAGAATACTAGAGATGGTTGATTTATTCCTGTTCCTTTGTAATGGGACCACTAGACAGATCTTGATGTGCTTGCTCATAGTTTTTTATATTCATTTCAATTGGTGACCCAGATTGTTAAGATGGGAAAATACAGTTTCATTATACTGAAGTGTGCATGACTTAAGAGGCAAGTTACAATGATGGTTAAGTGAATTTGTAAATGGGAAGAGCTATAAGCTCAATGCAGACAGGTAATAATGCAACATGAGAAAAGGGTGAGAGGGTAAGAGGAGGAAGGACAGAGGTCAGCTTGAGAAAAAAAATAATAATAAAAAGAAATTAATGTTTCCCAAGTTCACTGGTGAAAAAGGAAAACCCAGATATTTCAATTCAAGTGCAAGATGGTCTTAAAGGAGTGTAGGATATAGAATCTGTTGCTTAGCTGGGGAATTGTACAAGCCGGATTTGATCTTCGTTAAGGAGACCAAGGCGTACGTCGTGGACCTGACGGTGAGATACGAGCACAGCAACTCATCCTTGAAGGATGCTGCCGCAGAGAAAGCCAGGAAGTATCAGCATCTTCAACCACAAATTAGAGACCTCGTCAATGTGGCAGACATTGAATTTGTGGGTTTCCCTCTGGGGTCGCGGGGGAAATGGTATCCTAAGAATTCTGAGTTGCTATCGGCCCTGGGTCTCTCTAATACGAGGCTAGAGAAGACCGCCAGGGCCCTGGCATCCAGAGCTCTCTTTTCTTCGGTTGATATTGTACATATGTTTGCTAGTAAATGTAAGCATGCTGTTTTTAATTAATAAAGTCTCGGGCCCCTTCCCTCTGGGTGCGCTGGATAGTGAGGAATCGGTTTTGGGAGGGAGGGGTTCATCACATTCATACCGTGTCCTCGCCCATACTGGGCGGCAAATTCTAATCTGGACCAGGTGGATGGGCCACCTTTACTTAACCCGGAAGAGAAACATATATTTTATATATATGTATTTTAAAATAGCCAATAGGTAAATATAGTTTTGACTTTTTTCCAGTTACAACACTTCTGGAATTTACCAGTTGATTCCGGAGTACCTTTGGAAAGGTTTTCAGGGCAGTTCCCCGTGGCTGAGAGATCTGTGCCTGCAGCCATCAGCAGGAGCTCCACTGCTCAGAGCGCTGGGGTGCTTCCAAAAGGAAAGGGAAGGAAACTTCCCCCCATCCCCATTGGAGAGGAGAAGGCTCTGGGCAGAGCTCAGTGCAGCTTTTGTGTGTGAAGGGCTCCTCAGAGAGATGGGGAAAGGTTTTCACCAGGACAGGAGAAGGCTTTAAACTGAAAGAGGGTGAACGTAAGTTGGACAGGAGGGGGGAATTTCTTGGAATGAGGGAAGTGATGCCCAGGCACAGCTGTGACTGCCCCTGGACCCCTGGAGTGTCCAAAGCCAGGGTGGACACTGGGGCTTGGAGCAGCCTGGGACAGTGGAAGGTGTCCCTGCCATGGCAGGGGTGGCACTGGATGGGCTTTAATGATCCTCTCTGAGCCAAATCATCCCATGATTCCAATAAAAGTGCCTTCTGTGATGATTAAACGAGGCTGGCATTTCTGTTCCTTGCTGAGATTCGCTGTTTTTATTTGCTGCTTATTTTGTTTGCTTTGTGGCACACGTGGAAGGGCTGTTCTCCTGCCACAGTTCTCAGGGCATCATTTCCTGAGTGTGCATCCACTCAGCTGCTGCTGGGAGCAGGAGTGACCAGAATCCTAAAAGTTACCAAGGACACCACAAGTTGCATTGAATCCCAAGAAAAAAATGACAAAGCAATTTGCTTAGCTTGAAATTTGATAAGAAAATGACTAGAAATAGTACATGACTCCTCTATTTAAAATATTAGCTTAGCAACATACCAAAGGTGTAAAACCAAACAGAATTTAGTCATTCAAAGAGGCATTTAACAGGTCTAATTGGGAAGCAGTATCAAAATAGATTTTTTCCAACTTGTGAGACAGTGTTTATCACAAAGAGCAGAGGAGACAGTCAGCAGGGCATTGATTCTGTCCCACTTTGGCTGTGCCAGGATAATGACTAGTCGATGTTCTAATAAAAAAGTTTGAAAATAAAATGCAAGGGATTACAAAAGCTGTAAGCATTTAAAATTGTTCTTAATGATGTAGCTGCAGTTTCTGTTACTGGAATAGCTCTTCCTGATTTATCTTGGTTTCTACTCAGATGGTTGTCTGGTTACAAATGATGTTTCCATCTACACAGAATTAAGGGTTTAGAAATAACTTTTCAAATTAGCCTAATTAAATGTTTATTAATTTTTTAATAACTATCACAACAGCTTGGGTTTTGCCTGAGGTTTTTGAACAAAACCCTTTTAAAAAGGTTAGGAAACTGAGGGAAGGAAAGGTTAAATAACTTGTTTAAAGTCGTTGAGCACAGACGTTTCATTTGCTGGCCCATGCTTATTTAGCACACAGTTATAACCCAATCCTGTGATGATAATATTTCATCCAGCTGGAGATGGACTACAGTCTCAGAGAAAAAAAAAAGTTCATATTTTATTTTTGGGGGGGTGTTCATGTCCATTTACCAGCTTCTTTTCCTGCTGTCACTTTAAAACTAGTGAAAAAGCCCTAGATTATTACACAGGAGGCTGAATTTTTGCTTGTGATATTAGATTTTCTCCTGATGTATTTTATCTCATGTTTATTTTTTTTTCTTTTATCCAGTTTTGTAGAAGTCAATGGGCTTACTGACTTTTCAAACCAGCAGCTAGGTTTTTTTCCAGTTACAATTTGTTGAGCACTTGGCATTATATGCAAGCAGGAGAGCAGAGATATCTTACCTCCCATCTGTAACTGTTTTCCTGAGCAAACCTTTGTGGTGAACATTGTTACAAGCTTTTTGACAAAAAAAAAAAAAAAAAGTCATTTTCTTGTTATTTTCATGCTGTTTCAGAGGAGGAGACCTGTGTGAGGAGAGCAGCAAAAGTCCCTCAGGATCCAGGGAAAAACTGCTACTTCCTTCTTCCATGTAAAATATGCAGAAAGAGCTAAGACTAAACAAAGGTTGAGATCAATCTATTGATCTGTTTTCCATTTCAGACCAGGAAGCGATTAAATTTAGGTTCTCAGAGTTCATTTGAATGTTTTATTAGTATCTTGACAATTTATTTGTATCCTGGATGAAGTAGGCAGACCACTGTTAATGGAGCCCAGTCTGGCTCTGGAGCCTTGCTGGTGAATCCTCCTTGACTTTATCCTGGTGTTGCTTGTTTTAATACTCCTAACTCTGTCCTTGTAGTGTGAATTGGAAGCTGAAATAGCACTTACACTCTGTACAAAAAAAAAGATAAAAATTTTAATTTTTTGGTCGTTTCCCTAGCTGCTTTTTTTTTATTCCCCCCCCCTTTTTTTTTTTTTTTTTTACAGGAGACTTTGATTCTGTCACAGACTGAGCTTCTGTATGCTTAGAAACATCATTTTGTTCCTTGGTTAATTGCTTTCTCATGCTTTTTAAACTTTTAATTTCCATCATTCTTTAATCTGCTGTCACTTTGCATATTGTCCCTTCTCCAAGTTATTTTGCCTTAAAAGACATGTCCTTTGGGACCAGTGGGCCTTACTAGGACAGGCAATTATTGCCTGGATGTGGTGCTAGTTCCAGACAGATTAGTTCAGGGCTGGGTTCAGGAGCTGTGAAAACTATGCCTTAGGAAAAAAAATGGCCTCAAAAGTCAACAGCTTGGGATTTGGGAACCTAAGAACATTTTCCTTCCCAGAGAAAAGGGTTTCTGGATTTAAACAAAACAAGCAAATAAAGAAACTCATCTCTGAAAATAAACAAAACCATCAAGAAGCTAATCAAACAAACAAAACCCTGCTTTGGTTTGAATGCCTTGGGAAGGCTGACCTGAAACAGAGACTGGACAGAGCTGGAGAATAAAGCAGATATTTATTGAAAGGCCTTTAGGATTCCACTTAGGCAGAACAGGGCCTGGCCAGGGCTACACCCAAGGTGGACCC
>JBBMKD010000194.1:4729924-4782653 GCA_037834095.1 Argya squamiceps
CCCTTCCCTTCCCTTCCCTTCCCTTCCCTTCCCTTCCCTTCCCTTCCCTTCCCTTCCCTTCCCTCCCCATAAAACTGCCACACCTTGGCAATAAGTACTTCCACAGCAAAGTGTATTTACCTGAAGACATTCTTAGGGGGTTTGCCTGAAATCCACATTAAAAGTGTTTTTTGGTTTGGTTTTTTTTGTTTGTTTTTTGTTCTTTGGGGTTTTTTGGTTGGTTGGTTGGTTGGGGTTTTTTGGGTTTTCGGGGGGGCTTGTTTAGTTTTGTTTTTTTGGGTTTTTGTGTGGTTTGATTTTTTGGTTGTTTTATTTTTTAATTCAGGGTTAATTCTAACACTAAAATAAATGAGAATAAGGATTAAATATAACTATAACTGTAACTATAACTGTAACTATAACTGTAACTATAAATATAAATATATAAAGAGTATATATATATTTAAATCAGGGTCAATATGAAAATTCAGTTCACTAAAATCAATGAGAATAAGGGTTAAAGGATCATTTTGGCAGTTATGGCATGGGGTTTTTTAAATTGCTCCTAGTCTAGGTACCCAGGTATGGAGGGAGGAAGCAACTTTAAAAAGGGAAAACATGGTGGAGCAAGAATGAAAAGGAAAAATGTAAAGTGAGATGAAAAGTAAGTGAAATAACATAAATCTGTAGATTCTAAAGATGAAGAGAGAGGGAGGTAAATCAGAAAGAATGTACTGACATTGCAAGGATAAAATGAGGAAAATGGAAAATAGACATGCATGGAGGAACATAGGGGCACAAGGGAAACATGTTTAAACAGGTGGAAAAGCATAAAACATTGCAAAGCTAGGAGATATTAATTCCAAGAAGATGGGATAAAATTGCTTCTGGCAGAAATGTGAGGAGACTACCACAAAACTAAAGCTGGCAAAGTACTGGAAAAATTAATATTCAGGTTTCTAAACAAAATGTTCTTGGTTTCACTCCCATTCTCCTGTTGTTTCTTTCTATAAACTGTCAAAAAACACTGAGCTGAACCAGGGTGAATGTCCAGAGAGGGGGGAATGCAGTGATGTGTGAGGGGTGTGTGCAGTTCCTGAGTATTTACTGCAGGGAAGGGATGGACAAGGCAGGCAGTGCACGACTTATTTTGTGACTTATTTGTGTAACACCACTGGAAGTCTGTATATTACATTTCATGGACTTGAGGAAAATATTGAAATGTATCAAATGGAATTTAAAAAATCAGAGAATTCACTATAACTGTATAATCACAAGTATGTCCTTACCTGCAGCATATAAGACATAACTCCAATATTTCCCAATTATGCTTTATAATTTATTCACTGTGGTCTAAGCCTGAAAGCTACAAATAAAATAATAGAGGATGGAGAAGAAGATGCCAGGAGCAAGACAAAAAAGGCTGAACAAACAAAAAGCCCCCATCCCCTTCACCACACCCACTCTCGGGTTTTTGGGTTTACTCTCTGACCCGAGATTCAGGTTGGTGGTTCGGGTGGGTCTTTTTTGCCCTCTGCCCTCTAAAGGCTTTGAGCTTGGTGTGAGAATGAGGAGGAGTCTCAAGATCTTGTTGTTCAAGGTTTCTTGCATTGTTTATTATTTCTTATCTTACATTTTTCTCTGTGCCTGGCCAAGGTGTTCACAGCAGCTCGGACACAGGTGACTCCCCCCGTGATGGGAGGTCATTGCCTCTTATAGAGATAATTACATGTCTATTATTTACCATTCTGTGCCGATGCCTATTACCTGTACTAAAAGGGTCACCTCTACTTTGATCCAATCTCCTCTTAACTACTTTGTGCCCACGTCACACCAGAAGATGGAGGCCAAGGGAGAAGGAGAAGAGCCCAGGGCACCGCCCTAAAATCTCCATCTTGTCCCCAAGTCAGCTCCATTCTAACAATCCCAAAACTACCAAATTTTCCACCCGGTGATTAACTATACTACTGTCTGTTACACCTTTGTGACTTGTAATTCTTCTCTCAATGTTGGAAGCTTTTTCCATGGACTGAAGTCAAAGCCTGTGTCTTCCTGGGCTCTGTACCAGGCAACCCCCCTGGACAGACCCCCCTGTTCAGGATTCAGACCCTCTTTCTCGGGTCCCAGGCCTCTCTGCCAAGGTCTGTGACCATCCAGGGCAACCAAAGGGATGCCCTGGACTCCAACAACCCACATCAGTAATTTCACTTCTGGGAGGAGCTGTAGAAAAGTCAGGCTGGTTATTCCCAGGGTAGAAGTTATCCATGAGCAGATGAGTTTGCCAGGCCAGGCCCTGGATCAACAAGGCAGAAAGTGAAAGGCAGAGCAGCGGGAAAGTGAGCGAGAAGCACTGGATTAAGAAGAAGAACTGAGCAGCACCCCATTTCCTCATTAATGGGGAAATTGAGGTCACCTTGGCCAGAGGAAGGGAGGGAGCTTGGCCCCCAGAGGCAGGAGGAAGGTCAGCTGGGAAGGCAGGAGCAGATCCTGCAGGGCTGCTGACCAGCAGGGTCTCAAAAGCCTGACTGGTGGGTGCTGACCAGAGTGACCATGGCAGCTGGGAGTGATGCCTTAAGGTCTAATTTTCCTGTTTTCCAGATTCTGCACTGCATTGATATTTAACTCTGAACTCCATATAGAGTTGTTATAAATATATGTTATAAAGCTGGCTTTTCACAAGATGTGTGCTGTATGATTAAAAACATTGTGGTAAGGATATAAGTTTTTATTTCTGCTATTAGTGAAGAAGATTGGGCATAGTGGTAGCAGTTGATATAGTGTGCTTAAACTGTCTGTTTGGTCGGGATAACACCCAGTGAACATGTAAAGAGGACCCTGCTATTGATATACCAGTTTGATATACCATCTCCCATCTGAAGAAAGTGTGGACCAAGGCCCAGGCTGGAGGTGATAATGAAGACACAGCCCAGAAACACACCTGCTCTAAAAAGGCAGGCCCAAGGAGGGACCATGCAAAACAGTTCCTGCAATGGAAACTAGTTTATGGAAAAATAGGAATATTCAACAGACTGATACAATAGAAAGGGTATTTAAAGAATGTCTCTGATGCAGCAGGGTGTGGGCTTGGCTGAATGCCAAGTCACCTGGCCAGCTGCACTTTGCTTTTTTCTATCTCCTAATTGTCTTATTTTCTATTAAACCTCTTGCTTAAAATTTACATAGAAAGTGAACCTCATTTTTCACTGTGTTAGCAAGTTCTCCTGACAGCTCAGTCAGACAAAACAATCCTTTTCCAGCCCCAGAACCATGGACACCATTGCAGCTTCAGACCCAAAAAATGCAAACAGCAGTGAATTGAGGTGAGCAGTCTGGGAGGATGGGACTGCATAACCTGAACCTGTAATTGGACAATTAACCCCAGTATGAAAATGGACCAAAAGTTATAAAAGTGTGGAAACTCGTGAGCCATCATCCATCTTGGGTGTAGCCCTGGCCAGGCTTTTGTTCTTCCCAAAGTGCATCCTTTAAGGCCTTTTTAATAAATACCTACTTTATTCCTTTAACTCTGTCTAGCCTCTGTTCCAGGCAGCCTCTCAGGAGCACAGGACAGGGTCTGTGTCAGGGACTGTGCCCTGTCAGGCACATACTCAGAGACAGTGGAGCAATAAGAAAAACTTTATCCTCCCACAGAAAGTGTCAGGGGCTTTGTGTTTGGTTCCTCTTGTTTCTTTTGGGTTGCAGGGTTTTTTATTTTGTTGGGGGTCTTTTTGTTTGTTTGTCTTTGGTTGGGGTTTTTTTGTGGGGTTTTTTTTGGGTTTTGATTTGTTGGTTTTTTTTTTTGTTTTGGTGGGAGGGTTTTGGGGGTTTTTTTGGGTTTTTTTTAGATTTGCAGGAAAAGGAAAAAAAATCAGTGCTCTAAGGCTATCACACTTTAATAGAAACTCTGGTAGGATTTCCCCAGTTATTCTTGCCTTTGAAGAGTCTGAAGTTAGAATAGCATCCTGCCATGACAATTTTTATATCCCATTGGTACAGATGCTTTGAATATTCAATTGGTAGTAATGTGTATTTTCAACGTTTGCAGCCCCTGCACCATCACTGGAAATGGATTTATTTGTTGTTCTCCCAAGGCCTTTTACTCACTGTGGAAAACTGACAGAGGACCTGGATGATTCAGTCATATTCACTGCCTTTGTTGCTTATGCCACTTCTTTAAATGATTATTATTATTATTATTATTATTATTATTTTTGTGGGGTTTAGTTCTGTATACTTATGAAGGAATGGATCACCAGGCACCTCACCAGGCAGCATCCCTCTTCTCTTTGAGCAAAGCACTAAGGAGGTAAAATTTCTGTTAGTTCAGTTCTTGAGTTTCTCTGGAACACAGTGGGTCAAGAGGTTGTCTCCTGAAAAAGACAAGTATCATCAGCTGTTCTGCAGCAGTTCTGTTCTCTGCCTTTATGCTGGAATTGATAGAAGCTCTCAGAAGCTGTAAAGGTACAGAGGGTTTGCTGGTTATTCCTTAGATTTGTCTGCAGGAAAACCCATTCCCTGCCCCTCCTCTTACTGTGAAGAGTTGGTGTGTCAGCGCTGACAGCCTGGTAAATGCTGGGACAGTGTCAGGAGAAGGAAGAGCTGTGGAATAAACAAGGCACAAATAATGCACAGCAGGTCACTCGGTGCAAACAAATGGCAGAGATGGAGAAAACACTCACACGTGGGGCTGGTGCTGCCTATTGGTGTTGCTGGTAATGGGAAATAAACAGCTCAGGGCTCCTGTCTTTGCTTCTGAGTGTGGCTGGCTACTGTTGAAATATTTAAATATTAAAATATTGACGCATTTAAATAAGACAAGACCTGTTGTAAATGTTATCCTCTGAGCTGAGGGTGTTCAGCTGGTCTGTGTGGAGTGGCCTCCATCAAGCCTGGGATTGTGTCACCATCAGAGTTGTGCAGATCCAGTTGTGAATTGCTTTGCTGTAAAATATGAATATTTTGTCAGGCTGGTCTCTTTTTCCAAACTTTATTACTTTTAAGGGTTATATTTTAGTTTGCCTCGAATTTGTCCCCTTTTTGCCCTCTGAGGCCAAGAATTTTGGACACAGAACAAAAAGCTCACCTACCTCAGGATGTTTCTAGAAAGAAAAGTCAAATGTCAGCCAAATCCTGAAAAGTGCATGTGTTTCCTAGATTACTGTTTTCAAGTGTTTTTAGGGTGATTTCTTCCTTCATACTCTACCCATCCTTCTGTTTTCTGCAGGGCTGGCTCTCAAATTCCCAAAGTGGGATGTGGTCCCACAGAATATCCCACTCCCACCAGTGCTTGGGACCAGCTCCTTTCCTAGCCCAGGTGCTGCTCCAGCTTTAACCCCATTCCATGGAAATGCTCCTCTGGAGGAGAGAATAAGTAAGCACTTTCTGAAAGACTGACTGATGGAAACAGAGCTCTGTTTCTGGAGGGCACGTACTGAGAATTTTTCCTACTGAAACACAACGTTTTTGTGTTCTGTTTATATCACTTAACTTACCCAACATCAAAAACAATTACAGCAATTACAAAAGACCTTGACTTTTTCCTTGGGGAAACGCTGTGCTAGAAAACTCTGGTTATGTCTTGGGGTTTGTTTCTGTCTCTCTTAAAGCTAATATTTAGCATTTATCCTAGAGGAAAAACCTGACAAAAGTGATGGGTATCTCCCCAAAGCCTGTATTTACTGTATCAACTGAATTTAAATTTCATGATTTTGTTTTCCTGAAGTCTTCCTTAGGATCTGTCATAAAAAAACCAAAAAAAACCCCAAAAAAAACCCCAAAAAAACCCACCAAAAAACCCACCACAAACAAACAAACAAACAAAACCCCCACAACACCTGATCCTGGTTTGTCGCGCATGGAGCTAAAAGAAGAATTTCAAAAAGGCAGAGAAAGAGGTCTCCCACAAGAAGCCATCCTCCTGCCACTCAAAGAGCCATTCTCTTGTAAGAAAATCCATTCTCCTGCAAGAAGGGCCCAAGTGCTCGTCCATTGTTTGGACAAGAACTATGGCTGTCAGTCATCGTTTGTCAAAATTCCTCCTCTCTGTGAAGGTTCCTGGTGACTGCCAGGGAGTGGAACCTCATCTGCAGCCTGCAAATAATGAGATAATGAGATCCACTCAACTTCCCCTGAATCGGGGAATTCAGTCGATTCCCTGTGCGTGATTAGAGGGGAGTTTTCATCACCTTCCCGGGAATTCTGAAGCTGAAGATTTGCATGTTAATGGTAACGTTTTGCTTTTTTTTTTTTAATGTGCCTTTTTAAGTGAGTTCCATGTTTAAATTTGTGAAAGAGAAGCTACCATCTTTCAACATCTCACATTGTCTCAGTGACTTCAGGGAAAATTCAGTTTACTTCACAGTCACAAAGATGATTTTGATTTTTTTTTTTTTCTTCTTAAGTTAACATCTCTCAAAAGGCTGTGTTGAGATCAGGAAAGTGAGCCAGAATCCTGCCAGCAAATCTATCCTTGGTTAGACTTCTGGATCTGCACCAAGAACTGAAAGTTGCATCGATTTTGCTTTACAATTTGATTTTTGCCTAACAACTCAGTGTGTTATCCAGACCAGAGTCTGTCTTTAACTCAGAGCTTTATTGGATCTAAGAGGCCAGGAGTGAGGAAGGGGCAGGGAATGAGTTGGGCAAATCTCAACGAAAACATTCTTGTTTCACATCAATGGCTGTGAATTGAAATGTTCAGGGGGAGGAAATGGAGAGGCAAAGGTTTCTTCTACTGATTTTTAAACCTGAACAACTTCTTATGAGCACTGAGAGTGCAAGAGATTACAGAACTGATCTAATTTTGGGGCCTTTTCAGGTCTTTGTCAGTGTTCTTTAGGGGACTGTGCTGTGGAAAGAGAACTGAGTATTACAGATGCAAGAAATTAGACTTCATATCCATAAGAAGATATGCTTACCTTGTAAATTAAGTGATATATCAGGTCTGTAATAATTTTTTGTTCTAATAATAACCCAGCATCTGAGGCGGGTACTTGTTTTATGAAGTTGAAATCCAAATAAATAAAGTAACCTGTGCCATTAGTGTATAATAATTACAGAAGATTTGAGAGTTGATTAAAACCGCTCCAGTTACAGAAGCTTCTCACAACAGTAATGATTTCTGGCTGATATATTTTGTACAGAATTAATGAGTGTCTGGGGTTATGGGTTTCTTCATTTTGGTTTTGGTCATTAACATACTCATTAATGCCCAAAAACTGCTCTTGGCTGCCAGATTTATTTATTTTTTTAAACCTGGAAATCCTCTTTTGCTGAGAGTCTCATGCACTGAATGTTCTGGTGTCTGCCCAGAGTGCCTGGTGAGGTGTTGGGCAGTGTAATTGGTTTTCAACTTGTGCTACTTCACACTGAACTCCAAACAACATCCAGGATGGAAAATGCTTTGGTTTTGTTTCCTTCAGTGAGAGCTTATATTGTGTTTTAATGGTTATGGTGAGATGAATATTTGTGGCAGTCATGAGACTTCCTATAGGTAATATATTGCTCTGAGAACAGACTTGGATTTTCAAAATTGTTAATAGAGATTCTTAATAATTTTTTTCCCCCCACTCTTTTCTACTCAGCTTTTCCCAGAAAAACCTATTGATGGGGTTAATGATTCCTCTCAGGGAAAAAAAAAAAAGCAACAAGGACTTTGTTCCTTGGGAGAGAGTAAAAGGCCATCCAATGTCCTTAGGGATCTAAACCATGAGGTGGGATTCCCCATTTGTTTGTGGGGATGTGACTAACTCCACCAAAAATGAATGTCCTGGGGATTTGGGTCTTCATCCTTTTTGTCTCAGGAAATTTGGAATATATCCCCCTCTTATTCAGAATTGTACATTGCTGCCCTGCTGGCTCTGCATGCTTGCACATTGTCTGTGGACATTTAATCTTTCTGCAGACAGAAGAAGTCATGCTGCTGTGATGATGTTTATGTGAATAACACAAATAAACCTGCAGTGGAAGGAGGGTTGGTTTCATGGCCTCCACGTGGTTGCTGGAAAGCAGAATTCCAACAAATTTGAGCCAGGCTTTGTTATCTCAGGGGGAAACAAGGTCCAAGTGCAGCCTTATCCCAGCTGGGCTGAGCTGGGGGCTTTGCTCTGCACTGGGCAGCAGATCTCAATAAATCTGGGTGCTTCTGGTGTAGAAAATCCAGTATGTTCTATTCAGATCAAAGTTACTCCTGTTTCATATGAGACAGACCCTTTAAAATCCCCAGAGGAGAAGACCCCCAGCACTGCCTGCACACAGAAAGGACCCAGTCTAACTCATTATTTTATGTATTTGCAGACCAACATAGTTTTTCAGGCACCAAACACAATTTTTTTTGGTAACTTTATCAGCAAACTGTGCATCACTTTGAAGCTTCCTTAGAGTTGGAAACTATTTCAGTTATCATTTATATCCTTTTTCTCCTTCTAAAAATAATCATAATACTGCAAAGTTTACTATAGATTTTTTTCCTCTGATATACTGTATGACTCACATTACAGCAAGCTTGAGTGATCACAGATTATTGATTTTTAGTTGTTGATAAAAAATTTCATAATAACGGTATTATCTCTGATATATGATTTTTGGAGTGCATTGTCAAGGGAACAGTCTTCAGCAACACGTTCTGTGTTCTCTTCCCTGTGCTCATGTGCTGCCCATGGAAAAAAACTGACTTTCTGGGAGTAACTGATGTAATTTGTTTAAGATTACTGACAGTGTCAACCTGTTTTAGACTAATTTATTTAATTCATTTCTGGGATATTTTCTTTACTAATTTTCCTGAGTGTTGCTTTGTTTGTTACTGAAGAAAAAAAATTATTAACCGTCCCCCAAGAAAGGTAACAAACATTCTTTCCCACTCATCCCTGAAGCTTCTGTGCTGAGCAGGAAAATACATGCTGCTAAAAATTTAGGGACAGAATAGATTAATTAAACAGGATAGGGAAGTAAAATAAATGCAACCACATCTGTTTGCACCAGAAAACAAACAGATTATTTAAGAATTTTACCACAGTCACAGAAGAAAAGGATAAGAAAGAGGGCAGTCATGCTTAGAAAGTTGCCTATTTCCATGATCTTGATTCACTGCCATATTCAAACAGGCATTTAATTCCCTATTTTCAGCTTCAGTTGGGTCATTCCTCATGTTTTAGCTTGTTGAGTTTTTGGAAACAGCTTGTTAACCTCTGGGTATTGTTTCTGTAGAGCCTGGAATGAGAAGCAATAGGATAGGACAGGACATTTAGTCCAAAGCCTTTGTTTATGGGTATATCTGTGAGTTCCTGCTGGAAACCTTCTCCTGTAGCTATGCAGCACACACACAGCCAGAAAAGCCCTGCACAATTTGCATTTTCTTCCCCCATTAGTGCCATCCTAAAACAGTTGTTCATCAATTGTTAGTGCTGATGAAAATGCAAGTGAGGTTTCACCAATGAATTTTTCTGTCTGGGTTTGCTAAGTTTGTTTTTATTAATCTGGTGGTATCTTTTTCATGCCCTTAATTTTAATATATATTTTTACTATATTAATTTTCTTTTTTCAGAAGCATCATCTCCTTGAGAAGTTCTAGAAAGCTCTACAAAACACCAAAAAAAATGGTGTTTACAAGTAGAGCAAAACCTTGCCTGAATTTATGTCATATTGTCATTTCTTGAGTGCTTGTGTCTTGGGACACAACCACCAGCATTTGCATTACTGGTCTGAATTCTGTTTTCCATGTGGGTTGAAATTTTAGCTAATCCAAACCAAATGCCTCTGATGGTTGTTGGAAAGGTAGAGTACTTTCTCTGGTGCTTTGGTCCTCACCATGATCCTGGTAGCTGCAGCTATTTAGAATTTATGAGGTGATTGTGGTAGAATTTATCATCAAGAATGTAGATCCCACTGCTGTGCTGCATAAATGGAGACTTGTTCCTTGTGCCTTGTATTGCTGTAATGCCTGAAGTTTACAGACCAGTACAAATTTCACTTCCAACATTACCAAAAGAAATTCACTTCAACATTACCAAAAGAAATTCACAGCTTTAGGAAGGCCTGGATTCACTGACTGCTCAGCCCTGGAACTCAGGTGGCTGGAGTGACCACCTTGCTTTTTTTAAATGTGCAAGGCTAAGTGGTCAATTGTGAAAGTTCTTGCTGCACCTGATTTATTGCCATTATTTTTTGTGATATCTGTGCACAAAAATTGTCAGTGGAAGAGCTGTGATTTCGCCAAAATTACCATGGCAGAACACGTGGCTTCAGCCATAACAGTTGAGTCAAGTGCTGTCTTTTGTTCCCAAAAAAGGGAACTGCAGTCACTTTCTTTTGTTTCAAGAACTGCAGTCACTTTCTTTCAGTGTGTTTGCACTGCAGTCACTTTCTCTTGTGGCAAGAATTCTGTCAGGGCCTGAGAATGACATTTGATTTGTCACCTCCTCTGGCAGCGGTGGTTTCTGTGAGCACAGCACACACAGAACATAAACTGCACATATAGAACACTGTAAACTGGATACACAGAACAATAAACTGCACATGAAGAATATAAACATACAGAACAACATAAACAGCACATATAGAACAATGTAAACTGGATTTACAGAACAACATAAACTACAAATACAGAATATTAACTGCACATGTAGAACAATGTAGGCAGCACATCTAGAACAATATAAACTGCACATACAGATTATAAACTGCACATATAGAACAATGTAAACTGCAAATACAAAACAATATAAACTGCAGATATAGAACAAAATAAACTGCACACACAGAACAACATAAACTGTACATACAAAACAATGTAAACAGTATATATGGAAAAATATATACTGTACATACAGAATATAAACTGCACATACAGAACAATCTAAACAGCACATAAAGAAAAATATAAACTGGATACACAGAACAACATAAACTGCACATACAGAACAATATAAATTGCACATATAGAATATAATATATATAGAACATAACATAATATATAATATAATGTAATGTAATGTAATGTAATATAATATAATATAATATAATATAATATAATAATATAACATAATATAATATAATATCATATCATATCATATCATATCATATCATATCGTATAATACAAAATATAAACAGCACACACAGAACCATATAAACTGCTCATGGAGTCACAGGCACACTGTGTGACCCTTCTGTGACACTGATGTTAATTATGTGATCCATGGTGGATAAATGGGGGAAATTAGTATGTAGAAACATAGCTTTGTGTGCTACTTTTGATGTCTTAGAGGCTTGTACCAGAAATATTAAATACCCCATTTTTAACAGTTCTGTGTAAATGAAGTAGAATCAGTTCAAGATAGGAACAATGAACCAGAAGCTGTAGGTTATGTGTTGATTTCTTTTTCTTTTTCCAAGTGACTTCAGGAAGACTCTCATACTTTGTAATTAATTGGCCAACAAGGGAAATCTGCCATAGGAATAAATGCAGTCCAAGTAGTCTTCCCTACTAGACAGTATTTGTTGGGAAACCTTTTTTCAGAGACTATTAAAACATGCATGAACAACTACCAATTACTTAGTCCAGAGAGAGCTTTGTACAAAAAATAAAAAAGGGAAATTATCATACAATGGTAATAAAAACAGTGAATATGTCACCTAGGGCATGAACGTGTGTGCTTCTAATAACTTCAGGCTGTAAGGCTGCCTGCCTAATTAAATTCATCAATGTGCTTCAATATCAGTTTAAATAGTTGATTGCAAATTGAGAGAAACTAAACTTTATTTTGCATGGAATGCAAAGTTTCAAGTCTCAAAGCGACATTGGATGTTTTTACAGAATGTAATTTCTCCATTCCCATGAAGTCTCTCTCTGTGATTTATGAGAAAAAAATACTGACATATATAAAGAATCAGATTTTCAGGAAGATGTGGTGTTACCTTTTGGTGTAAAAGAGGGCATGTCTGGTGGATAACCACTGCATGCACCCATAACTTCTGGCTGCTGGGAGCTGGTTTTGCTTCAGGACAGGGCAGGTATCTTGTGTTGGGTTCTGTGACATTGCTTGAGGTGTTCTTGTCGCTGCCATTTGTCACTGAACAGACTGCCAGGGCAAACAGGGGCTGGTGGGAGGGACCCAAAAGGCTCTGAAATAAAAAGACTTGCTGGTTTTACCTTGAAAAAGAGAAAAGTGAACCTGCTCTCCCTTGCAGCCAGAAATGAAGACTGAAACAAATGAGGGAAATAAGATGTGCATCTTAAGAGATGTAAGAGAATAAATACACTTCCTTCTCTTTTTTTTTTTTTTTTCATTCCTTTCTCTCCACTGCCTATTGTTGTATAATTCTTTCTTCCTGAAAATTGTCTTTTCACATCTGAAATGGCAGTGGTTGAGCTGCATCTCTCTGTGTGTTTGCTGGTGTTGATTGACTGCTCAGGGAAAAGGGAGTTGCAGAGGAATGGAATGACAGGGCTGGGTGTCTAATGGTGTGGATTCTAGATGAAAGTGGGAAAGCACATTGGTGTTTCACAACAGAGGTGATAAAAGGAATATAAATTGTGGCTAAAGGATAAAATGTACGCCAGCTTGTAATTAAAGATATATGCAGTGAATATCCTTCAATCAGAGCTCCCCCAGAGACATCTTTCCTTTACGTTAATATCTTCTGATGGCCCCAGATCTTCTTCTCTTTCATCTTCACCAGTGACAAGTGGTGTGTGTGTTTTGGGGCTTTGTCCCCCTCCTCTGCTCCAAATTGATTTCTGAAGTTCCTTCAGACGCCAAAAATCTGTGACAGAATTCATTGCCCTGCTTCTCCTGTGTTCTAGAAACAGGCTGCAGAAAGGTCCATAATGAACCAAAGATGGGCAGTGCAGAGTTGCCTCATTCCAGTTTTCTGCCATAACCTCTGTTTTCTTCAAATCATTTCTGGCTTTATGATCTGAGACCATGCAGAGCATTTTGCCCTGAAATAAATAGGAATAATTTGAGGGTTATTTCTCTGTTTAGCTTGGAGGTGAGAGCCGGGGCTGAGGCACCATGAACAGCTGAGCAAGGAGCAGTTAATTTTCTTCTAGCTGGGACAAGCTTTCAGCTCCTGTGCTCCTTCTGCTCTGCAGCACCTTGCCCAGAGATGGAGCCACTGCTGGGATCTGCTTTTCTGCATTCTCTGAGGCATGGAACAGAAGGATTCAGAAGCAGGGGCAGTGAATGAGTCACTAGAGCTGGGAAAGGCTGCAAAGTGAACAAAAAAACCCCATGTGGGAATAGTTTAGGGTTTGTGGCAGCAGTTTTGTAGGAGCATGAGGTTAGGATCACAAAATCCAGAGTGCAGAGGTGCTCTGGATGAGATTGTGAAGGTTTTAAAGCTGCTGTTTCTCATAATTTCTCCTGTATAGTCTCCTCCAAATCTGTTTCTTCACATTTGTTGATGAATGGAAGCTCTTGTTCCTGATTTGAGAGTCTTACATTGCTTTTCCACAATATTGAGACAGAAGTTGCGCATGAAATATGGTTTTTCAATGCCATAATTATACAGTGTTTTCTGAGGAAAAACAAGACAAACTCCAAAACACAGCTTGACCCAGAAATCTCTCTCAAACTGCATGAAAATCTCATGGTTCTATGTGGACATTTCATCACAAAGCATAAACACAGGTTGGGTTCATTGGCAAGCTTGTCTTGATCATGAAACTCAAGGGAATATGAGCTTTGTTTCTAGAAAAACTTAAGGAATTTATGCTTCTTTTTATTGAGGTAATGTCTAGTTTGTGAGGCTGCATGGGCTAGGTGTGAAATCAGATGAACCTCAGTAGTTCCAGTTACATTACACTGTGGCTAATGCCAAAGACACCCTGTGAAATGAAATTGCTGAATTTCACACAGCACATGTACGTAAGAAGAAGAGAAAAAAAAACCCTTGACAGCCAGTAAAGAAAAATCTGTGTTTCCCTTGTTCTAGTGGCAATGGAATAAAGGATTTCTTTTCAAAGTAGTATTATGTGGATATTAAATAAACCCAACCATTTAATTCTATATTCTAAAGTAGCTTAGTCTCTTGCTTGTAAGATTCTGCCAATAAATTCACACTGGATCAGATACAGCTTGCAGAATCTTTCAACCATTTTGCTCTCATTACAAAGGCTGATGCAGTATTTCTGAGACTCCATTTTTTGGCATTAATTAATTTTTTTTTCAACTTCAGCATTCTTAAGTTTATACTGACTTTCAGCCTGGATATAAACATATTTCCTAAAAATAGATTTCAGAGAACAAGATTAATGTTTGCCATAATGCACAGAGTTATTAGAAGCTAATGTTTAAAAATAAAGCTATGTCATGGTGGTTATTTTGGGACTCTGTTCTCTTTTGTCAATCTGCTTTCCTTGAAGTTATGTAAGGCAGCTGGACTTGAAGGAAGAAGATTGAGGAGTCCTGGGAAATCCATGTTCTATCTATGAGTCTTCTCCTCTAGATGGGCAATATTGATTCCATGTGGGCACAGACAGATGAGGGGTTCAGGTTGTTTGTGAGTGGCCAGAGCAGGGTCAGTGCAGCAGGCACAGAGCTCATGGAAGTGTGATTCTCTTGATCCATGCATGGCAGGCAGTGATGTGGTCCTTGCACTGCCCTGGGAGGTGGGCTGGTTCCTTCCTGTGGTTTCTGCATTCCCAGTTTTGTTTGGTGATTCCCCTGTGGTTTTGTCCATAAGTCTTTGTGTAGCATCACACCCATGAATCCCTGCTCAGGAGAGGCCTGAGAGCCTTGGGATGTGTGGGGAGTGGGGACCTGGGAGTGGTTCCATGGCAGTGCTGTGATCTGCTGGCCCTCTGATACCTGGCAGACACACAGAGAATTCCAAACCACCACTCTGCCCCTTCTCTGCTGAGGGTTTGGTGTTCAGGGGTCATTTCAGCTGTGAAGAGTTGGGTTTTCGTTTACATTTGGTGGAAATCCTTAAGGCTGCTCTATCCTTTGGGATACTTACCCAAGGACAATTGGTTACTTGGGCAGGTCTTGTTTCTAACCTGTGATTTTGTAGATAATTTCCTGTTAAAGCCAGATTGGAGCTAAGCACATAGAAGTCAGAGTTTGTGGTTTTGTGAAATGTTTTTACACCTGTTGTAGGTGAATTGTGCACCTTTATGTCAGAATGACCATGTTCTGTTCCTTTTTGACCCACGTGCAGTGTAACCACTCTGCTGAAGATCCCTGAGTGTCCCAGAGCAGGTGAGGGATCACCTGGCTGCTGCTGGGAATAAAACACAGCACAGCTGAGAAACTCACACTGCCTTTGCTGTGCTTTCCAGCAAACCTTAAATCAAACTCCTGAAGGAACTGGAAACACAAGCTGTATCCCTTGTCAAGCATTCCTCCCCAGAAAGGATATCCAATAACTGCACAAAAAGCATGTGCAGAATTATTGCAAGCCTTCTGGGGCTGCTTCACCAGAGCTGCTCGTGCTCAAGCACCTTGTTTTTCAGATTGTAAAGCTGCCCCTTTAACTTCTCTTTGAAGGACAAGGCTAAACACAGCAGCTGAAAGATCTGCCAGGGTATTCATGTAGTGCACGTGTCAGTTCTGGGTGTACAAGGAGGGTCTGGGTGAAAAGTCTAAGCAGAAACACAAGATTGGGATTGTTTACTACAGACAACTATTCACACTGCTGCTAATTCATCTGGGCTAAGCTTTTACAAGGCAGAGGTTACCTATAAAAAAAACAAGCAATCTTTTGCCCCCCAGAGTAAATACAAACAGCAATTTTTTAAAAGAAAAACCAAGATGATAAGATTATGTGTTAGAATATTTAAGCTTTATTTGTTCATTTGTTTTTTCTGTGTAGGTGGAAGGGAGATTGGAATTTTCCTCTGTAAACTTTCAAGTTCCATGGGTTATTTTTTTTTATTATTTTGAATTTAGATTTTCTTAAAGGAGAGAGGAGGACATTCAGGCAATTTCTCAACACTATCTATATTTAATTTAGGATTAGCAGTAAAAAACATTAGGTTCACACCTTTTCTTTGCTTTTCCTGTCACCTCCTTAAGGGTTGTACTGAAGTGCACCTTGAAACATGTTTTATGGTATTAAGATTTGTAGGAATTCAGGGATCCTGAGATACCCCTGGTTTACATGATGATGGTGATGATGAGACAGATGTGTTTAACCAATGTGCAAAAGAAAAAGAAATGAAATGCCAGAACACAGAAAAACCCACTACTGGATGTGTTAGGATGTGTTAAGTGCCAGTGAAGGGAATCAAATGAGAACAGGAACTAAACAGACTCCCTTTTAGTTCTTTTACTGAATTATTATAAATACACTCTGTCAGGTGTGAAATCAGCATTTTTGTTGGAGAAGTAAATAAGGTTGCAGAAAAACACTTATGTGTAAAAGCATCTATGTAGCCTAGGGCTGTTGGAAAAAATGTGAGCCAACTCCACTTCATAAAGCCATTTAGTTACAAAGGGATTCAGAGAATTTAGGAGTGTTTTTCTTACTGTTTTCTGGAGTGGTTTTTGGTAAGTAATTCTTTGTTTGGTTGGTTTTTTTTAAAGTGCTTAACCATTTAATTTCTATTGACTTTGAAATAACTGGTTGAAAACACTGAAACCTCTCTGGAGATGACAAGTATTTCAAAGAGCTATTAAAATATGGGACTTGACATTCCTATGTCATTTTCCCATTTTCCAGAGTTTCTCTGAATGTGGAGATTATTTCTTCTCCTTCTTCTAAACAGAGTAAAGGACAAAATAGTTATATTTTTTGAGAGAGGAGGCATAAGGAAACCTGACTTGCAGCAGGGCTCTTGTTAGTGAGGTGAAGGAGTTTGTCCTAATGATTCCTTCCAGAAGAAATGTTCTCTCATTTTGCTGAGGAGATGATGCTGGTGCCCTCACTGGGCATTCCTATCTGGAGTTTGCTGTCAGGAAATCTGAGGTTTGGTGTAGGATGCTGCAGTTGGAATGTCCATCTATCCAGCACACGAGGAGGAGGAGGATGGGTTGATCAAATGGGCTGATCTCCCATTTGATTTTTTATGAGTGAAGTGACTTGGTTTCCTGGAGCTGCTCTGGGAAGGTTCTTCACGTGCAGCTGGAATAAAACCTGAGCAAAGGGGAGCTGCTTTGAAGGGGCTGACAAACCCCTGCCCTGGGCTGTGGATTGCTCCTGGTCGGTGTGGGGTTTGTTAGGCTCATTAGGAGCCATTCTTTCCCTCACAGAGCTCACTTTTACCCCCTTTGATCAGAACACTGCTATGTCCTGGCCCAGTTTCAGCACACGCCTACGAATCTGCTGTTGAGCACTTCAGTCTCCTCCTGTCTCTTTAAACTCCTCTTTTCAAAGTGCACCAAGGAGAACAGTTTTTATCAATACTGAGCAGCAGATATAACCACACAAGTATCTTGTATTGAGTATAAATAAAATTTTAATCATTAAGGCAAAAAGCACTTTTCATGTGAAAGATGCTTGAGGAGCTGTGCTATTTTTTAAATTTCCTCAGTTTAACATCCTATTTATAAAATCTTTTATGCATCTGAAATGACCCTTGGTAAGAGAATCTCACAGTATATCAGTTCAAGCTTTGGTTAATTGTTCCCCATGTAGGGGGTCCAGATCTTAGTGTCATCCTGATTCTGATTTTAATTGTTCAATAAGAACACATGATTAACATAATTTTTTTTTCATTCTTTTGAAGTTCAGTGTTTATAACCCTTTTGGTAGCAAGGTTCTGTTGATAACTAATGGAATCAGGATGAGGATTTTTATATGTGATGTGTCTGCAGTTTGTAATAAGGGTTATAATTGTTGTGGGCTCATGTTACTGAAGCTGCATTTTTACATTTCATTCAAAAATTATGTGCAATTGAGAGCTAGAAGCAACAGACAAATAGGGGAATGGATAACTCCATTTCAGCCCTTGAACTTTCATCCAGGTCTCAGTGCATCCTTTAATTTTGGACACTTGAAGAAGTTTTCTTCAGTTCTCCCTTCACTTCATGTCTGCTTCTGAAATTGTGAGAAGTCCAGCAGAAATTCCCCTGTGCAGTGAATCACTGCTCTGGTACCTAAGAGCAGGGCAATTGAAGGGATGCAAACATTACATTATCTAATATTCTGGTTGTTCAGGGAGGGACTTACACATTTCTTTTAAGTGAAATTTCAATCAATGCTTTTTCCTTCTGAACTCAAAAATTTCCAGTGTTTCCTGCTCAAAATATTCAGCTGCACAAAGCTGCTAATACTGATTAATGATAAGTAACCTATTAGTGGGGCTTCAGCCTCAGCCTTGGCTTTCACACATTTTTACTGCATGCTTGTGGAAATCAAGAAGGTGACTTTCTTCACTACTGTCAATAACTTGTGCAGAGAACGAAATTCATTCTTTTTTGATACTGGGGCAATTGTGTGATAGATAATGCATGTATAAAATAATCAAATGTATGATTGTCTGAAGCCACAGATGGGAAATGTAGAAATGTTGGCAAGTCATTGCTGCTTCTTAATGTCTCTGAGTCAGCAACATGAAATGATGAAAAATGGCAAGTTTTCCACAAGAAAAGCCAAACAATGCCACATGCAGTGACAAGGAGTGTGATTCCTCAGGTTATCCTGCCTAAATTCCAAGTGCAGTGGCCACTTACACACCTTCTAGAAGGAGCAAGCATTAATGAGTTGAATATTGACACAGGAATATTGACACATAATTGATAAGTCATCCCTCTTCATCAAGCACTTTGAAACTGCCATAAAAATCCAAGTAAAATCTATTATTTACCTCTTTCAAAATTATTTATAAATTATATTTCAGAGTTATTGGCATGGTGTCTTAGGGGTGGAGGAATTTAATAAAGACCCAAAAGCATCTCCCACTGAGCTGGGTGCCTGCATTCTCAAACCACTGAAGAGGTGATTCCACAAATCCCTTGGGAACACACCTCAGGGTGGGAAGGATTTTAATCTTGCTGAGATGGATTTGTAAAGAAGTCTTGCAGACAAAGTGTGTGCTGAACCTAGCCATGCTCTCAGTGCAGTGAGGACAACACACCTGAGAGGTGTTCAGAGTGGCAAGGGGAGATTCATTCAGGTCAAACACCTCTGGGGAGGGGTGATGATCACTGTGAAAACCAACTGCACCCAGAAACAAACAGGAGATCACGTTTGGCACAGAACAGCAGGATGGAGTTTCTGCAGGGAAGAGCCACACGGGAACATTGGGACTGAAATGAAAAGCGTCACGGAATTTTCAAAGCGAGTGAGTTGTGTAATGAGGAATGTGTATGCTCTTTGTGAATTGGTATCTCTTAGTTCTAGGGTACTGTAAGTAATGTTAATATGAATAACGTAGATAATATTTTGCTGGTTGCTAAGGGAACCAGGCTCGCTGGATTTCTTTTTTTGTGTTGTTATGGTGAAAATTGGTGTGGATTTTAGGATGGTCTGGACAACTGAGCATGCAGCTTTCACATCATTTTTTCTCTGCAGATTATCCAGAGAGCTTGTTAGAAAAATACTTTATTATTTGGGTGCCTAGATACAGTCACTGGCAAGTCTTGAACTTTTGGGTCTTTATTAAATTCCTCCACACCTAAGACACCAGGCTAATAAATTTATATAATTTTGAAAGAGGTAAATAATAGATTTTGCTTGGATTTTTATGGCAGTTTCAAAGTGCTTGATGAAGAGGGCTGACTTATCCATTATGTGTCAATATTCCTGGAGCAATTAATTAATGCTTGCTCCTTCTAGAAGGTGTGTAAGTGGCCACTGTACTTGGAATTTAGGCAGGACGCTCACAGGAATCAGAGTCCTTTTCACTGCATGTGACTTTGTTTGGTGCAGACTGGCTTTTCTTGTTGAAGACTTGCCATGTTTCACCCATACAAACATTTTTCATGGCTTCTGTGTGCTTCTAAGAAGGAACAGTAAGCTGGCAAATAATTACTTCTTTCAGAGAAATTTCCACAGAGGCCACTGCTCTAAGCATCTGTGTTGCCTTTGCCTGGAGTGGAGCTGTGTATTAGTAAAGAACCAGAAGCCTCTCCCATCAAACTGGCTTTGATGTCACTTCTCTTTCAGTCTCCTGCTTGAAGCTGGTTTCTTTTTAGTGTTGGGAGTTGGTCTTCTGTCGCTGCAAAAAAAAGAGAAAATCTCTCTCTAGCAGGAGAAAGATTTCCTGTCTCCTTACGGCTGGTGCTGTGCCATACAGAGGATTCTGTGAACAGACTGTTCCTTGGTGCTGTAACTTGGCCCAGTTTCCTGCAAGAGAAAGAAAAATGTCTGTGGCTTGATAATTTCAAATCTTGAAATTTGAGACAGAGCAAAAAAAATTCCTGTAGCTGCCATGTGCAGTAAGGAAAACTCAGTGCCCATCATGCAAGAATCTTCTTGGTACCTTGAACATTTCTGCTCTTCAGTTCCTGCATTTTCTTTCCTGTATGCACAGCAGCAGCACATGCTGTACAACCTTCTTCTGGCCCAGAAGGAATCACCTGCATAGGAATTACTGACAGAGAGATGGGCTTCTTTTTTAAAAAAAACACACAACAAAAACCAGCACTATCACCAGAGGGAGGGATTTACTGAGGGTCCTGGTTATGCAGCTGCTGCCTTTGAATGTGCACGGTGGTTGGTTCAGCTACACAGTATATTATGGATCATTTCATTACACTGGAAGTACATCTCCAATATACAATTCACGTTGGGAAGTAGCTTTTTATTAAAGGATTCAGGGCTTGGCATTGCAAAGCACTAAAATTTTATTATTTGGACTGGGAGAGGTCTGGGGATGTTTACCAGCCAGATCATGGATTCCAACCAGACATTTGTCTGCACAGAGATTTCTTCTGGTGTTCTCAGTGAAATGCATAGTAGGATTTGGCCTGTCAGCTCAGTTCCTGACACACAGATGCCCAAATTACAGAAGCCAGCAGCGTTCTTAATATCAATTGGATGTCTCGTTAGTGTTCATAACTGCTGGGTATGGAAAATCACCCTGTGAAGACTATGCTTCATTTAGAACTAATCATCATTAATTTTCAGAGAGAAAAAACGTTCTTCTAGCTAAAATATATCACTTGAGTTTTAGGTTGTCTCACTCTAGGTCTTGATTTCTGTTTCTTTGGGTAAATTTTTGTGTTTGGACTCTTAGAAATGAGAGCTCTTTGCTGAAAAGTCATGTTCTCAGGTTTCTTTGAAATTGGAGTTAGGCTGAGACTGGAGGCACCTCTGCTTTCTCCTAAGCTCTCCCCTTCCACCTGCAGATCCAGGACACGTGGATAGGAAGGGTACCATGTGTAAGGTCATTAGCCTTAGGAGTTTTGAGGATAGAACAAACTATTTTAAACAAATCCACATCTGTTTAAATGTGTAAAGCACATTACTGCAAGCTTTCCATAATCAAAAGGACAGCCAGGTCGCTTTTTTGTGGGGTTTCCTTGCAGGTAAATATCCAAATCTTTTATGTAACCTGTGCAGAACCAGAGCAAACCCAGCAAGAGAAGCCCTGCAGGTGTTCAGGTGTTCAAACAATGCTCACAGTCACACAGACAAACCTTAATGGAGGCTTCCACCTCAGTGGAGAAAAGTGACTCTGCTGCCTCATGGCACAAATCTCATCAGAGTTATTTTAGAATTGGGTATTTGGATTTCTGGACCTGTGTTCTTGGGTATTTGGGGTGCATCCACCACTGTGAATACATTTGTTCTCTTCTTCTCTTCATGATTTAAGAAATATATGGAAGAAGCAGTAGGTAGAAGCAAGAATTTGGCTTCTTGATCATCAGTAAACTTGGGGAAGAAGTCCATGCTCTTTAGGCAGGTTAATGGAGGGGAAAAATCTTTTACAAAACTGCTTTTCCTCTTCCCTTTCTTGTTCCAATATTTTCTCCATAAAACTCTTCCTGATTTTACCCTCTTTTTGCATGTGTAAGTGTAGGGAAATGAAATAGCCTTCCTGATCTGTATTAAAAAATCTACTTTATGAATCCATTTGTTCACGTTCATCTTCCATTCACACAACTCCCAGCCTCAGTCAGTGGACTCAGTCTGTGGACTGTTCTGCAGTTTAGCCACATCCCTGTACTCTTTTTACTCTTTTTTTCCCCAATCCCTCATTTTATTTCATTCTGTATTCTCTCTGAACACAACTTTGGGAGCTAATGAATTAATATTTGAGCTCTTTAGCAGTCTGTTCTACTGCAGCCCTTCTATCTCCATCCCTACAATATCCTGGCACACTTTATGTGTGGACTAAACAGCCTTTGCAGTCCATGACTTCAAAGCCTGAGTGCTCTGCTACTTTACTGAAGGCAGTAAATTTTAAGATAGATTGTAATCCCGTTGGCTTTTAGAATGCCTAACAACTTTTAGAAACTACAAATCATTACATAAATGGAATAGAACAGCAGTGTACTGAACGTGCAGACATTTTATTGTGCAACCATTTCATTGTGCAAGGAATTTATATGTCTGTGTAATTCTGCTATAAATACACATCTGCCAAATATTCTTTAACTTAATGTGGTACACAGAACTTTACCGTATTAATTCCTTTCACCTTATAACAATCATGTTTTAATATGTGCTGATTGAAGTTGCATAAACTGCAGCAAAAGATTCATTGGATTCTCTAAAAGCCTCTCACAGCAGCCCATACCAAAACATATATTAAAAGTAAAGAAAGATTTTGTGTAGAACTAAATCTAGAATGCCAATAAGAGCTTGAAAGGCAGCAATAAGATTGCATCTTAGTTAGGAGGCTTGCTTGGAACTGATGGAAATTCATAAATTTGTCATACAGGGGAGAGAATCCAGTGTGTCCCATATCAGGTAAATGCTTTGTAATCCAGATAAAACCTGGATTTCAGCTGAACTTGGCCAAGATGCATCATGTGCAAGTGTTTTTGCTTGCCTGCAGCAGACTGGAGTCTTCCTTGAGTCTGCCTGTCGTGTGGAAGTTCAGGTAAATTGCAAAGTTTTAGTCATTGCTCACAGGGACCTGATCTGGATCCACAATGGAAAGGTGGATCACAGCTTCTAAGTTATTATTTCAGCCACATTTTTGTGATCTTGGGATAATCCCTGAGCAGCCTGTGGTAAAATAAACCCACATGATACCAGGGGAATATTGTGATATGGGACTCAGAACCACCCTGCTGTATTCCTGCTGTTCTCTGGCTGGGTTCACGGATTACCTGGAATCAGATATTTGTGTTTTACTGTGGGAAATTCTCACCTCTGCTGAGCTATAAAGAAATTAAGAGGCTGAAATGCAAACTGTGCTTTCTGAGAGAGTGTGTGTGGTTTCTGTGTGGTGTCACATTTCAGAGCATTGGACCAGTCATTTGTGTACAGCGAGCTATAAACTGAAGTAGTTGCAAATACCACTTGTATAATTGTGTTTATTCAATGTGTGCATTTCTGTCCAGTGCCAAATGTCATTTCGAGACACAAAGCTTGTTTCCAGGACAGCCAGAAAAGAAACTAATATAATATTCCCAAGAAAAGTGGAAAAGGGCATAGAAGGTGAGCACTATTCACTTTTTCTTCAGTGAATAAAATATACAAACCTTGAACATTTGAGGCCACTAACACATGGTTCTTCTGCTGATTTGAAGACATTACTGTGGGTATTTTTTTTTTCTAATGTGTGTGTCTGGAACAGTTTCAATGGCGTTTTTTCAGCATTATCAGCAGTTGTAGTCTCTGCAGCCTGACAAGGTGCATGGCAGCTCCTGTCAGATGCTTCCTGAACACAAAATGTCACTCTTTATCAACCCCTAATAATCCAAATTGGCTCTCCATCTTGGCAGCCTAGCAGGCTCTTCACACCATGCTCAGCTCTGGGAAACACTCAAAAACTTTTGAAAACCTTTGTTGCCACCTTCACTCCAGGAAGTTAATTTAAATTAAACACTGATTTTAGTCACTTGGGCTGATCTCCTAATCACAGTTATGTGGTTTTGTCACAGTTATGTATTTTTATTTAATATATTTGAGCATAAGCATGTAAAACTGTCTCTCTTGTGAGCTGAAAAATATGTGTATTTGTTTTCAAGTCAAGGTTCTTTGCTGCTGCTGCTGCTGGCTAACAGGTTGGGTCATACTGAAAGTTCCACCCCTGGGAATTGCTGAAGGGTTCCTGGGAGGTCACAGTTCAGGTCCTTGCTGCAGTACTCACGCACAGGTATTCCTGCCCATTCTGGCCAGGAATTTAATGAGCCTGGAACTTTTCTATACATTTTTCTGCTCAGCTTTACAGATGGTCTCTGGGTTATGCTGAAGGACACAGGAGTAGCAGAATGGGGATCTGAAATTGCACTGGTTCTGCCGATCAGTGGAGAATTTCAGTTTTTTGCTCTTTCTCATGCCTTCCATTGCTTCTTAAGGAAAAAAAGTGCCTCTCCTATTCCCCATCCATCACACAATTATTCAAACTGTTGGAGCAGGTAGTTCTCCTGCTCCTATTTGTACTGCTGATTTAGCTTGTTACCCAGCTCCTCCATGCCTGGCAGCTCTCCCTTGGAAAATGTGTATTTTAAGACTACTTACATGAATAAACTGCCTTTAAAATTCAGGGTTGGGTGATAGTACTATGAAAAGCCAACTGGGTACAAACACTGCATAAAAAAATCTCTAGCAGGAAGCAGCAGATTATTTGGAAGGGATTATGCAAGTGCCAATTATGTGCCCTGCAAAATGAGAGTTAAAAAATCGTCCCTAAATTTTCCTGCAGATTTGGGGTAAAACTCAGACCTCCACAGTGCACTGCAGAAGAGTGAGAAGCATATGTTTTTGAAGAATATTAAATTCTTGGAAGAACTGAGTGCAGCTTGGGATGGGGGTGGTGCTTTAGTTTTAAATGAATTCCACTCTGGAAAGACATGACATAAGAGAGAGAGAAAAAAGCATTTTCTTGTGTCGGGATGAAACGTCATGTGTCTTAATTTGCACTTGTTACCTCTCGTTCTTTCAGTCAAAGAGACCACAAATTAACAGACTTTTAGGAACTGATGTTTGTTTTCAACTAGGTATGTCTCTGTCAGGATTTTGTTCAAAGCTTTTAGGAAAAATTATCCTATTTTAAGAACAGGAGATCAAAAATTCAAGGTGGAAATCTCCTTCTAATTCTTTTGCTGTAAGATTTTGTTTTGTGAGTTTACACCTAATTTCTCTGTATTTAATAGTAGAATAATAAAACTTTTCCTTTTTCTGTGGGCATCATCTGTCTATTCATAGGACAAAGGTGCTGAACCACTAAAAAGTACAAAAAAACAGGTTTTCTTGTTAAACACTGATGCCTTTGGGCACATTGCCCACTTTTAGACAATGCACAAATGGATGATTAAAATAAACATTTCAAACAGCCGCTGGTTTGCTGTGTTTTTCTGAAAATGTTGTTTTCTTAGCAGATTAATGGACTTGACAAAATACATCTCCGGAAGCAGCAGTCCTTAGTGTTTTCAGTAAATATCTTCAGCCGTCCTTTTCGGTGGGAGCTGTGTTGTGTCTGGAAGATTTTGTATAAATGTGGTGATAAGGAGTCGCTGCAGATAAGATGTGCTTCTGCTTTGTGCGAGGAACTTCAGTTTTTCTCAGCTCTCTGAGGGGGCCTGGATTTGTCTTCCAGACTTGTGTGTTCTTGAGACACATTTGTTGCCTCCTTTGAAGTGCTAAAATTTTTTCTAGTGCGTGCATTTACCCAGAAGAGCCTTTTGTCTTTCTCGTTTGAGAAACAGAGGATGTTAAGGGTGTGAGTGTCATCTAAATAAGATCTGTATGACTGTGTAAACCTTAACTGCATTAAGTGTGCTGCCGGGATATAAACACCTCACTTAAATCAATAAGTTGGAATTATAGAGGGCAGTAGGTCTAAGGTCTTCTTTTGACCCTAAAAAAGCCCCCATACATTCTCCTAACAGTACAAAAGAAAAATCAGCTGAGCAAATTCAAAATTGCTATATGTTCCTTTTTGCCTGCTCAACAGTGTATAAAAACGAAAACAAAAATGTATTTCTTGTGCTCTTTATCTAGATTTAAAGGGTATATTTCACTTTAAATGATGTCTGGCTCATCTAGTCTATCACATATGAGTAATTATTTTTTACTTTGTAGAGCATATGTTTCTTCTGTCTGCAAAAAGTTCTGTGGATTTTTGTTCCTTCCCATTTTCCCAGCTTTGAGCTGCCCCCAATTATAAGAAAGCAAAGGTCATGCAAAGTGACTTTTTGGAGTTTGTCAGCTGTAGTAGCTCTGAGGCTCACACTTTCACTGCCTGCTTCTCAGCTTTCACAGTTTACCTGTGAGATTCAGGATTTCTCAGACATGGAAATGTCAGTGACAGTTTGGCTCAGTGTCAGTGTTGTGGATTCTAGACTGGAGCTGTCAAGCAAACTATAGTGCAAAAGGAAATGGAATTATTATCCCTCCACTTAAGATGGCAGATCATAGATATTTGCCTGTGTCTGGAACTCTTTGTGTCAAAATATGTGCCTCATCCACATATAAATATTTCACACACAAGTACTTGAACACTCCTGTAGAACTGCACTTGACCTAAATTCCTGCCAAGGGGATTTGCCCCACAGAGCTCCTGGTAGCCCAGCACAATCCAAGATGGAAATGAAGCCACTGCAGGGAGTGTCACTGCTCCAGTGTCAATGCCACCTGTGGAATATCTGAGGATTTTCAGTGACCAGACAGGGAGGGAGGCTCAGGAAGGAACTCTCATACAGAGATTCAGGAGGAAAACAGTGCAGAGCCCCAAGCACAGGAGGGAGGTCAGTTCTTACCTCTCCATTTCCTGGATTTGGGGGTTTTTTGGTGGAAAGCAGCACTGGATGGGCTGTTTTATTTCTTTCATGAGCTGGAGCAGCTGCTGGGAGCGGAGGGCAAGCACAGAGGCACCACTCACCTTCCTGGCCACTGGTTGTTCTCCCAGCAACAGCATTGCCAGGGGTTGTCCCACCTTCCTCAGCTTCTGCATTACCTGATCATCCCAGCACCACTTATCACACCCTGGGACACTTATCACCTGCTCTCCTAGGACCTTCCAGACCTTCCACAGACTGCTCCCTTCCAAACCTCAGCATCTGTGAGGTTTCTTATCCTCATTTCTTTGGGTTAGAACCCGGACCAACACACAGGAGTCACAGTTTCGTGTTTAGACCCAGACATCTATTAATTCTTATCTATAGTACAATTTCAGAGGTTGTAAGCTCTAACTAGCAAGGTAGAAAATGGAGGTGTCTCTAACTCTTTCCAAGGGTATTTAAGCATAAACTGTCCAATAGCAAGATCACCCCTATGTTATTTATATTTCTGACCCAATAATGACCACCCAAGGCCCGCGATGCAGACCTTTTTCATCCAATTGGAAAAAAACACCCAAAACCAAGAAGAAGGTGAAGACTTTTACAACACCTTAAAACCTTCACCTTGCCCCACATATATTACTATATACTAAAATCTTAAATCCTAGGTTTTTCACCCTGTGATATCACACGGTACGGTTCAAACTACACACCCACAACCCTGGTGCCATCACTCAATTTTGGAAGCCTGTTCCACAGCCTCAGGTCAAATGTGGTGCCTGCCTGAGGGTCAGTGCCTCTCAGTACAGAAAGCCTGAAATTTTCAGCCTCCAGGGTTCCAACAAGCATCACTCTGTGCTTCCACAGGGCTGTGAGGGACATCCCCAAAGGGCCCAGGCAGAGCTCAGCTCTTCTGGAAGGAATCTCTGAAATAACTCAGCCACTTGATCAGCAAGATGTTAATCCATTTAGCATAACTGTTCTTGCTGTGTCTCCCCAAATGACACTTTCACTGTCATTGTCATTTCCTGCCTCGGTGGGATACAAACTGATTGACAAGAAACAAGGGCTGGGGGAAGAGGGAATGCTGAGGAATTCGGTCTTGTACACAGATTTTCAGCCTGTGAAATCCCAGGGTCTGCTCCCACTGCTGAGCCTGGTGATCTGCTCCTGTCCCTGCCCCCGTTCCTGTGCACACCTTGTACAACACTGTGTATTTCAAAAGCCCTACACATTTCCTCTCTTTATTACAGTAATTCCTGAGGGCAACGGTTGTGCTGCCCATTGAACCCTGTCACTGTCACACTCCTGGTGTTTAGCAGAACATGGAATTGTGTGATAGGTGATGGGATTCTGAAACAGTGAGAGAGGCACGGGACAGGTGATGATGGCTCCCCTTCTCAGCACATTTTCATCCCACAGCTGAGTTTTGAAAATACTGGTTTTTAGCATGGTTTCTTCTATGAGGAGAAACTCGCTCTCAAATATCTTGGAGTGCTTGGCGGGCAGATGATTGCAAAATTGATTTGTGCCTAATGGACTTGGGCTTCCTGCAGTTTTTCCTGTTAGTCTCCTCCACTTCAGCGCCACATTCCATATTTCAGGAGCTCTCCTGAAGTGTTAACAAGCTCATCCATTTCCTCCCACCTCCAACTGCCCCTTCTTCCACAGCATTTCCAAACCCTTCCTATGTTCTAGCTGAAAAATAGATAACAAGCACCACAATTAATTCCGCTTAATAATTTGTTGAAGGGGGAACTATGGAGCTGACCCAGAAGCCCTTGCTGTAGGCAGATTCCCTAGTTTTGATATTATATCTCTATCACTCTGCTAATTCCCTGTCCCCTGCACCCAACCCAGCCCCACCCCTCGCAATCAGGAATTCAGTGGTCTGTGAAGCTGCTCGGCTGTGTTTTTGCCATAGTGGTTGTAATTGGCCCATCAGCTCCAAAGTTATCAGGTATGACTGACATCCAGCAGAGTGCTGGGTGCCTAAAATGCCAATTTGCACTTCACAGTGCCATTGTGTCAGCTGTCTTTCCCGAGAAAAACGGAGGCAAAAATATTTAAAATTCCCTTCTAACAGCAGCTGGAGACAGCTCCTGGTGAATGGTTGGAGGTATTTTTGTCGTGCCTCTATAAATCTTTGCTCTGTTAGGCTGCAGGTCTGCCACGGACAGCAGGGCATGGGGAGGGGGACACTTGTGATGTTATTATCTCATTAACAGTTCACCCCGGGCGTGGTTTGAGCACAGTTACTCTGTGAATGGAACCGGAGGATGGAGGGAGCAGCTGAAATTATCACCCTCCTGAAATGTGACAGATGCAAAAGTAAAAATGGGCTTCAGCCGAGCGTTGGAAGCTCTGTGCTAAAGAACAAAAGCCGCTATTATTTAAATGCTTATGGTTTTGCAGCCTCAGTCCATGTATGTAGTGCAGGCTTACACGTTTAATCTTCTCTCTGAACTGTTGGTTGACTGCTGAAGGAGTCAGAACCAATACAATGTACAGTGCCACAAAAATCAGTCTTGATCTGAAAGCTTAATTATGGATTTGTCTGGATAGGTAGTCAGAGGCTTTACTGCGTCCCTTGCTTTAGCCAAACAATTCCTATTAATTTCTGTTGGCTTTTAATGTGCACATAGCCACATGTTTTACACAATTGATAATTGAATAATTATTGGATAATAACAACATAAAATGAGTCACCTTTAGCAACTCCCCTGGCAGTCTGTGTTAGGGAATTTCTTGCTAGAGCTTAATGTGAAGTCCAGCTGTAGATACTCCATGTATTTGTGTTTCCCTTTGCCTGCCTTACTCTCGTGCTGGCAGGCTGGCACATCCTTGCCACATTCCATATTCAACTTCCAGGTATCTCCTTTCAAATTAATACTTAATGCTTGAGCTGTCTGCAGAGTTCTCCACCTGCTTTGTGACTCTCCCTTTCAGAGTAGAAATGGCAGAGATAAGTGGGTGTGGGTGAATGTCAAAAAACCCAAAAAACCCTCATGGGATTTAATTGGAGTGTCCAATCTTTGCACACACTTAGACTCTATCACTGTGGTTTATTACACAATTTCTGCTGTCTTTAGCTCCCTTAGAGAAATTCACTTTCTTAAAGAAAAAGTTTCTGAAGAAATATGTTGAGGAAACAGGACTTCTGCTTTTTTAAAAATTTCTTGTTGACTGCCTTCTTCCTTCTGGTCTTTCCCATTTATTCATTCCCATAAACTGCAGGAAAAGCACTCTAAATGAATTGATAATTCCAGCTAATCTGAAACAAAGTATTTGGAATATAGAAATGGTGAGACTGAGAAAACTACTCAAAATTGTGAGCTTGTAAATATTTTAAAGTGATCTTATGCAAAATTCATCCCAAAAAAGTGATTATTCTTCTACTTTTTCATATTATTTTGTATCTTCCTAAATCATTACCTCTCTTTCCCTTATCTGCCAAAAAAAAGCAAAATAAGTACTGTATTTTTGCAGCTACAATTCTGAAAATACAGGGTAGTGTTTCCAGCCTTAGAGCCGTGTCAGTTTTCAGTCATAGTTTCACACTTTGACGTTCCTTTTCATGTCGAAATAATCGCAGCAATAAATGATCTCATTCAGATGTCTTTCGCTGGATCTGCATATGAAACGGGTTTTCAATGACAGGAAGCTCTGCTGTAATGAAGGGGTAGGATTGCACATTGCCACTCCTGGAGCAGCTCTCCACATCCGTGGGGATTTATTTGCACGGGCATACCTGGGAGGGGAATGTTGGTGTGAGAGCTGCTGCACCCACACTCCTGAGGGACATTTATGTCCTGCAGTCAGAGGAATTGATGAAAGAGCTCTGATTACCTACTTAAAATAAAAGATTCCTAAAATGGCACGAAACTCCTTTTTCACCAGCCAGGTGAAATTTCAACAAAATAATTGAAAATTTTAAAATTTCATTTTTAAAAATTTTCAATTTCAAAATAAAATATTAAAAAAATTAAATTTAATACATTATTTTAAAATAAAAATATTAACATTTAAATATTTAATATTTTATTTTAAAAACCACACGCCTTGTTGTCATTTGAGGTCCAAGAGATTCCTCCTTCGTGGATCTGATTGTGATCCCCTTTTCACAAGTGATGAGTCTGCTAAAGTAGCTGTAAGTTAAGGATCATGAAGTGCTTGCTCAGTATACAATCTAAGCCCATTTCCATCCAAATAAGTTAAATAAGTTATTTTCTTATTCTGTTATTTGCGTGGCATTGTAACATTATCCAAGTTTAATATTCTTTGTTGTCACAAAGAGTGTGAGGCTGTTTCTCACATGGAGTCTGTTCCATGGTCACCACTGTCCCCATCTACAGAAAGAGGAGACATTTCACATAAATGTCAGTGTCACAACTTGGTGTCCATACCAGAAGTATGTTGGCTTCCGTGGTAACTAATTGTTTAACCAAGAAAGGAGAGGTGGAGAAGCAACAGGTTTTGATAAAACAATTGAAAATAAGATCAGGTCATAGTGTGGAATTTTATTGCGTTCTTTTAAGACATGCAAATATGAGGTGATATATAGAATTTTATGTAAGTACATGCAGTTAATAACCTGTTGACAGCTCTGTGTTGATGTTTTCTCCACTCTGTCACTCTTCCCTTTCAAAATCTGTGTTCTGCCAGTGGACCCATGGTCATGCTCTACTGGGAGACTGAAGTCCTCCTTGCTCCCCATGCCCACCATGCTGTGCTCCATGGGAGGGGATGTGGGAACTGACAGTGGTCAGAACATGGATTCTCAGGCTCCAGGCAGTGCCTTGAAGCCTGTGGGAAAGCCAAGTACAGAACTCTCTCAGTCTGGGAAATCATGAGGAAGAACCCAAAACAATCCCTATAAACAATCTCCGTGGATATCCTCCTCCTGACACCTGGTGTGTTTCCAACTTGTTTGCTGGTAGAGATGCTTACAAAAAGGTGCCCTAAAGGACCAATCCTATTCATTGTACCCAAACACTATATAAAAAGAATTTATCTTTCAATAAACTTTGCTATAATGCTATAATGAAGAAATTAGAGTTCTACGTGTTGTTCCATGAGCCATCCTGAATTGTAATGATAAGGGAACACAGCTGCCACCACCCCTGGTGTGTCCAGCCTTTATGTGATGCTGTTTGTTCTGGCTCCTTCGCTCTGTGAGTCTTCACTGTAGTAAAGCATCCCCCAGCCCGGAGTAAGCATCTCTGTGTAAGAAAAGAGTTTCGGGTTACCTTTAGACATTTTAGGTAGTTTAACTAGAAAATTCTATGCCCTTCTCATTGTAATTGGCTCAGTGCCAAGAGAGAAGAGCCTGTTGGACCTTGTCACCATCCTTCAAATCCTGTACCTCTCCCTATTGGCAGCAAGCCAAATTGTCCCTCCTAAAACATTCTGTATTTAGGAAGAGGCCCAAAGAAAGTAAAAGGCTTTTTGGAGTGTTTCTAGCAGGGTGTTAGAGGTTTTCTCAGACACCTGCACACAGCCTTTCTTTTGTTTTCTGTAACATTTTTTATTTTTCACTTATTAAACCTTTTACTTTACAAAACACCTCTGGAGAGCAGTCTCACCAAAATTATTTCAAGCCAATCTGCAAGGGCTGGACCCTCAGAGATTGATACATTTAGACCTGGTTCATAACACTGGCCACATGTATATGGCCACCTATATCACTTCACAGCCGCTTTCTGTCCTTGGGCTACTTTGGCATTGGCATTCCACTTTCCCCACCAGTGTCCCGGGTATTTCCACTGTCACTTGTTTGTAATTCCTCCAAGCCCCAGGGCAGGAGCTGTGTTTTGTTTCTGAGGTGGTTGCAGCTGTCCAGGGTCCATCCCCTGGTGACCACACAGAGGAGGCACTGGCAGAATTTTTTTAATCACCTTTGCTTTGCTTTGCTTTTTTGCTGCCTTTTTTGTGAGGGGAGTAGCTTGCTGGGGTGATTTGATGGCGTAGGCCCAGTGCTCTGTGGAGGAATGATTAGCTCCAAAGTGCTGCTGAGCTGTGGGCAGGATTTATCTGCTGCAGGGCAGTGGGTGTGTGCTGTGTGTGCCTTTCTGGGTTTAGGGCAAATTTGGGAGAAAACCTCCAAATGGGGTCCCTTTTGGGAGCAAACCCAAACAGGCCCTCCCCACAGCCAGTCCAGGAAAGAACTTCCTAAGAGAAAAGTGGAAAAAACTATTTATTTAACAAAGTGCCCACAAGCATAAAGAACGGACAATATGACACAATAAAACCTCTCGTTCTGGAGCGAGATGGTAAATTCAGAAAGTCCCTGCTGTGGGTGTAGCTCAGCTCAGTCTCTTGTCAGTCCCTCAGGAGGCCCAGGCCCCACCAGGCCACAGGTGCAGCTCCCGGTGCTCCTCTGGGGTTTTCAGTCCAGAGCAGGTTTAAATAGTCCTGAGAAAAAGGAAAAACAAACAGTCCAGGAAACTCCTCTGCTTCAGCTAGCCAAAACTAACTCAAACTCTGTCTGGCCACTGTCCGTGCCTCAGCTGAACAACACAGGCCCAAGAGGAAAAAATGCAGAGGAGTCAGCGCTGTTTTTCAACACAAACTGTTTGCTCCTTCTTTCCCTACTTCTCTCTCAGAACCACTCTGAAAGGCACAGAACTCAACACACAGCACACACCAAACAGACGTTTGAGGATACAAGCGCCATTAAGTCATCGCAGGACACTGTCAGAGCACAGAACAAAGCCCTGCTCCTCTGTGCCTCCTGCTCTCTGAAGTCTCTTGGTGCCACTCAGGGTTTTCTTCTCCTGTTTCTTTGAGAGGAGAAATGGAAACACTGGACAAAGAAAGAGGGAGCAAATGTGTCTTGTTTGCATGCAGAATTTCAAAGCTTTGGGGCTTAGGCTGCCAGAGGATAGGATTTTGGGCAGGAATTGTTCCCTGTGAGGGTGGGGATAGAATTCCCAGATTTGCTGTGGCTGCCCCTGGATCCCTGGAAGTGTCCAGGGCCAGGTTGGATGGAACTTGGAGCCACCTGGGACAGTGGAAATTGTCCCTGCCCATGGCACTGGATGATCTTCAAGCTCCTTCCCAACGCAACCCATTTCATAGTTCTGGATCCACGGAATAGCACACCCATACAGGAATTTGCACCCAGCCTGTACCTGCTGGGAGAGAACACCACTTACTGCTCCAAGTGCTGCTGGTTTTGGGTGCTTGCAGTTGTTTTTCAACCAGAATTCTGCTCTCTATTATTAATGAAAAACTGACTGAATTTACTTGTGATCTGCTGCATGCAGTGTATAAATATTCTCCATATGGGTTTTTTACCCATTTTTTTAAAATATGATGTGTAACAAAAATTATATGAAGACTTCAGTACATCAAAAGATGTCAATATATGAACCAGGTGCATTCTATAGTACAATAAAAATAGATAAAATTCTGTATAGATCAAAGAAGTGTCATAAGCCATTGCCACATTTCAGAAGTAAACATTACTTAAAAATTTATTAAAATACATCAAAATTATTTCAAGCATAATTTGGAAGAGAACTTGATATAATTTGCATTTGATTTTTATGGAATTTTAAGAATAAAGGCAATTTTTTCTTGAGAGAGTCCATTATTTCTAGAAACATGGCTTCTGTGTGACAGAAAAATCTACTGCAACCATAAAGTTGAAGGAAACAAAAAATGTAGGAAAACAAAATTGCTTTAACAACCTCTGCTTGGTTGCCTTGCCTTTTTTTCTTTCTTTTCCGTGTTCCTTTTTCCTTTTTGTGAAAAGGTGCTTGAAATTTAAATATTAGATTTATGAATCAGGTTGTGGAAAAGTCTGAAGGAGAGTCTGAAATTTATGGGTGATTTAAAAGCCGTTTTTCTCCCATTATTTTTATTTACATGCACGTACATATATTCCAAACTTTTAATTGCTGAAGTGTTGCTAAGTAAGCAAATCGTGGTTGATTTAATGGTCTCCATATGATATTTTCCATCTCCTGTTTCCCGTGGTCATTAAGCAGGGAAAGGATTTCATGAGCAGTTGGTGGCAGCCTCACTGCTGGACGTGTGTGGCACAGGACCAGGGCACAGGCTGTCCCACAGGCATGGAGGTGGTGAGCCCTGGCCTGGCGTCACATCCCAGAAAAAACAGACCTGGATATTCTTGGTTTTAACAAGAAACAGGACTTTTTATCCCATATTTAAAAAAAAAATTTAAAATATATTTTTATATATATATATCTCAAGATATTCAGTTTTATTTTATATTATTTGGTGTGTTCTCCATTTCTCTTTGGAGCAGTACAGCAGGACAAATTTGTTAATTTTAAGTGTTTTGAAAAATACCTTAATATCAAATTTTTTATATTTATTTTGATGCTTACAGCATTCTTTTGGTTTTGTCGTGACTCTTCTGCTGTGTCAGGTGTTCTCTGATTTTCAGTACTGCATCTGGTCTTGCTCATGAATCTCCAAATTGCCCAGCAGTGCTCACCTCCCCTGGAGAGAAGGGCTCTGGGGTGTGCAGCCAGCTTTGGCTGAGGTTTGGGCATGAGAATTATGTGTTTTTAGAGGCCTGGGGTTTTATCAGCTCCTTTATTCCCAACAGAATAATCCCAGGTGATTCATTGTGTCTTCTGTCCTTGCTGCACCTCCTGCCCAAACCCAAACTTTTGGTCAGTTCCTGGCTTTTTTTTTTTTTTTTGGCCATTAAATTGTGCTTCAAAGTCCCTTGCTCCCCACTGATGAGGAGTGTAAGAGTGTTCCTTCACGCTTGCATAACCTTTGTCATCAAAGCACTTTACTGGCTTTTATTCCATCACTTTATCCAGCTCTGATGTTTGCCTTCTCCCTTTCTCTGCACTGAAAGCAGAGCTCGTAGCTAATGTCCCTTAAATCCCAGAGGAACACCACGACTAAGGATAAAAAAGAAAATTCTTACGTTTTTTAACTTCCTGACCCAACATTTCTCAGAGAAGAGAGAGGCAAAAGAAGATATCAGGGTGGGCAGACTTGTGATCAACAGTGGTTACAGGATAAGGAGGCAGAAAAGCTATTTTTGTGGTAGAGGCTGCTGACCACGGCTTCAGTAGCTGGAGGAATCATAGCTAGAGGTTTAAATAAGCCTTTGTGTTTTTTAAAAAAAAAAGTCGATGGTTGTTAAGGGCGTTGAAATTGAAAATTGACTAAGCCATTGACTTCTGGAGAAGAAAGGCATCATGAAAAATTCTCTGAAAAGCAGGAAGATACCAAGTTTTAGCACCAGAGGAAAATAATTGCCAAATGAAACTGCTTATTCCCTCCTTTTGGAGATTTGAAAGTCTTCCTGGAGGGGCTCCTTCCTGTCAAATTTGCAGCTTCTTTTGGCAGACTGCTCAGTGCTTTTGAGGAACCCTTGCAGAAATATATTGACAGTGAAATAGTTGAAACTCCTGGAAACAATTGAATCTTTCACTATTGCACTGTTACTTTATGGGATTAAGTGCTTATGGAAAACCAGCACATGGAACAAAACCATCTTTCCTAAGGTACAATCCTACAGGAGAGGCTCAACCCCAGTAATCCTTAGTCCTTATAGACAATTACCCAACATTAGCACTGCATTGGGATTAAAAATAGTACAGGAAAAAACTACAGACCAGCTCAGGAGTGCTTAGGACGACCTTGCATTCCAACAATTCTGTAAATCAGGCTGAGGACCATCCTCAGGGCAGGAGAACTGAAGGTCTGCATCCTCTGGAGAGGGACAGTGAGCCAGGCTGGGGTTGTTTGGCTTCCCAGTGAGTTTGTGGAAGAGCATCCCTCCCCCAGCACCAGGCATCTGCGGTGTGGGATCCTTATTCTCTAAATTTAAAGGGCAGCAGTAAAGCAATCTGTTGTTTGTATAGAAGAGAGGGATGGTAAAGAAAGAAAATGCACTCAAGGGACTGCCTGCTCCACTCCAAGATGCCACTTGAAAAACAAGCATGGGGAAATGTTTGTACAGGACAAGGCACAGAGCAGGGGAAGGCAGGAGGAACAGGGTCTCCAGTACAGAGCATCTCCTCCCAGAGAGGAGTTCCACTTGTAAAGCTCCTGGATTTCTGAAAGGATGAGATCTGACAGGACGGCTTGACAGCATTCTGAGCTCTGAGTGTGGCTTGGAGGTGACGCGAGGAGCTTTTCTCTGTCAGCCTGAGCTCAGAGGGCCAGGCCAGGTCTCCGCCAGCAGATGTTGTTACATGGAATAATGGAGAGTTTCAGAGTGAGGAAGGGGACATCTGTGAAGGTCGTTTCACTTGAGACCTCTTCTGTTCACAGTAGCTGAGATAACAACATTCTGGCTGGAACTTTTTTCCTTCCTGGTAGCCTGCCAATGAAGTCTAATATTATCTGCCCCTCTTTTAATAGTTTCCACTATATATTTCTGGAAAATATGCTCACAGATTTCAACTTTGTTGAAGCTGGGATGGATGGAAGAAGAATTTAGTGAATAAAATCTTAGCTAATCATTGGCTGAAAACAAAATAAGCTAAATCATCAGAATGCTGAGGAAAAAATTTACTCTTGGCAAAAAGATTTGATTTTTTTTTTTTCCATTGGAAAGTATGGTGTTTGATTCCAAGTGAATTTCTGTCTGTGTTAAATGCTTTGTGGTACCTACAAGTGCAGGTGTACTACTTGCTAGTTCTACTGTGAGAAAACAGAGCAAAAGAAGGCAATTTGGGGTGAACCCAAAAGTTCTGCTCTGGTGACAAGGACAGGTTGCCCTATGGAGGAAGCCCCTTGTGCCACCCAGTTTGGTGACAGTCCCAATCTCTGCTCCATTGGCTGTCTCATCCTTCACAGCCCATTGATCATGAAATATGGATTACTTACACAGCAGAGCTTTTATCTATTATTTTTTGAAGTTCTGCCTTTTGGCACCCAGTCTCTCTGGCCTTCTGTTCAACTGATCTGAGATCTTCTCCTGACTAATGCATCAGTTTCTAGAGCAGTTAGTTTCATAACCAAAGCCTGTAATCCTGTGATATTATTTTGCTGCAGAAACTTGCCAGCAGAATTACTGATAGAGATGTATGGTGCAGTTATTACAGCCTGAGCCTGTTTAGTTCCTTTGCATGTTGCAGCAGTCTTGAAAAGGCTGTGGCTGGGCAGAGACAAATCCCCTGTTTGTCTTGCAGGGTGAGATGAAGCCACGGGGCACAAGGCTGCTCCTTCTCATGGACAGAGTCAAGAGGAAATAAACTCCTGCTGTGCCAGCTGAGGCAGGAATGAAATAGTGCAGGAAACCTCCAGTGCAGGGGCTGAGGCTGCTGAGGGAGCACATGAAACATTTTTCCCAGAGATACACCAGAGTGTGTGATAATTCTGCAACCCTGGAAGCCCTGAAGAGCAGCTTGATTGAGAGCAAGCCTGGGAATAAATGAAAACCCTGCAAGGATGCAATAGGAAGATGGCTGTTTACAAATCTCCTTTATTTCTGATCTCTCTCAGTCATTTTTAATTCTCCCCATACCAAAAATTATTTGTTCTGTTGCGTATTTTAAAAAAAAACCTGGCATTTGAGCTTAAAAGCTGTTCTGATGTTTTTAGATGTGCTTGTTTTTAAGAAAAGGTCTAGACGGATTTTTGTCAAAGCTCCAACCAATTTGAGCTCCTGTCAGTGTAATAGGTGCTGACTTGTTTGTGTATACTCTCAGTGAGTATTGCTGTTTCAAATGCCATTTGTGCTTGCTGATATTTTTTCTGGAATTATGGGAGTAAAGAAATTAGATTTACAAAAAGTGTGGATTTTGGTCAATAATGCAATAGTCCTGAATTTAAATTTTCCTGTTCATCATTGTTAAATGAATGATGGGTAGGTATTGAGCACTCCAGTATTTGGAGTAAACAGGAAAACAGAGCCAAAGATGCTTTGTGATATTATTGTGTCACTGTGAGTGCCTTTCTCATTTGTTCTGTACTAAGTGACCCTTAAGGCTGCAGGTCTCCCTTTCTCAATTGTTGATACCACCCTGAAAGCTCCAGCCTGCAGAAGGACTTTGATGTCCCTGTTTAGATCCTGGAGTAAACTCTGAATTGTATTGGACTACTCTTTTCTCAGAGAGGGGTCAACTGCTGAGCAAACAACTGATTCAGACTGTGAGGAGCTGTAGGCTTTGTGTGATCAGCCTGGCCCATGGCTCAAAACAACCAAACCACCCAGGAGTTTGTGGTGATTTTACATTTTTGGTGTGTTTATTGCTGTTCCAATAAATGTTTTCAGGTATCTTCTTTTCTGGTGGACAGTAATATCCAGAGGTGTGTTGGTTCAGTGCAGCAATCAGCCAGTGTGTTTTGAGGATCAAGAAATGGCTGTCCAGGAATATCCTGCAGATTCTGCTCTCCCTGGTGTGTCTTTGCATTCCCATCACTGGGGACACCTTGGAGCTTCTAAAGGACTCTAAAGGTGGGATTTCCTCCAAGATGAGAACAGGGTCATTGCTCTGTCCCAGCGCCTCAATGTGAATTTTTCAGCAAAATATATTTATTTTCTGTTGGAAAAAAATGCCAGTTACTAGGTTCTTACAGGCTTTGTGAAGTGCTTTAATCACTGGACCAAATCTCATGCTGGGCCCTAGGGAAAGTGTCAGTAATTACAACAAGTGGGATGCCTCCTAAAGAGAATGAGAGCTCTTGAGCTTCGGGCACACCAAGGATAACTCAGATATCCTGGGCAGGTATTCAGCCCTCCACTGGAAATAATGAGCTGGAGAAGGCACTCAGTTGGGTGATCTTTTTTAGTTCTCTGGAACCCCTTGCCACAGGAGCCTCTGGATGTGAAGAGCTTTCACAGATCCAGAGAGAACTGTACTAATTCTTGGAAGAGAAATAAACCATTACAGGCTTACAGTCTGCTGGATACAGATAGATTTAAGAAGGTCCTGAGCTGCAGCTTGTTGTCTTACAGGTGAAGACATCAAATATGTGACTTTGTCAGTGAGGAGACAGTGAGCTAAGTAGGTCAGTGTGGCTGTTCTTCCATTCCTGCTGTGTTTATTAGGGAGAACAGTGATACCAACATGAGTCTGTCATACCACAGGTGTGAGCCTTATCTGCAAGATTTACAGTCTGTTTGTGTGGGCTGTAAGATGTTTCTGCAAAACATCTCTAAGCTATCCAGCTCTTTGTTTCTCATTACATTGAATTCTTGTTTTCTAGTCAACCTTTCCCTTAAGCAAAAGAAAAAAAGAAAAGGTGGGGAAGGAAACTCATGGATGATAAATAAGGGCTTGATGGTTCAGTGAATGTGCAGAAGAGCAACTTTGTAAGTCGGGAAATAAGTGCAATTTTATACTTTTGTGTAGGAAGGGCAGGGAAAGAACAAGGGCGAGGACAAAGAGAAGCAGGGCATTATTTCTTAGAAAGAGGCAATGCTGTAATGGGTTCTGAGATTTTCTGTCCCTGCTGAAGTTTCTCACTCACAATTACAATTATTACACCCAGTACAGGCAGTGCTCCCATTGCCTGGGGCTGGTCCCTGCCCTGAGCATAGTGTTGTCTGTAAAATCAAATCACAGGCACTTCATGACATGACACTGCTGCCTCTGACAGTGCTGTAAAAACATCAAAATTGTCTTCTTGGATGTATATTCCCACCCCTTTGCATCCTTTCCAGCCATTTCTGGTAATTTGAGGTGTTCCAGTCTGCTGCAGTGGGATAGAACTGCTGGAGAGGTTTAACCTCTTGATCTGCCATCAGTTCCCCTGCATTGCTTCTGTCCCCCCATTCCTCTTCTCTGCTTTCCCATTCTCCACAGCTCCCATGCTAATGCTTGAGATTAATGCACAGGTATATTCCATAAGAGAGTTTTTTTTAACGTGGAGCTCAGTGGTGTTTTATTGCAGTAACATTTTCATTTGTTTGTTAGGAATGCAATGTTTGATTGCATTTTTTTCTTTTTATTTCTCTTGGTTTAAACTGTACGTTTACGAACGTTAGTCGTGAACACAGACCAATTTATCTGATGAAAAAAAATAAAATCTTGATAAAACCTTCCAGCTTTCAAAGCTCCTTCTGTTCATTGTTTATGTATGGTTCTGCAGCCCTGGATATTTTTAGATTGGTACTCCCATTGAAACCAGAAGTTTTGAAAGTTTAAAAAATGCATTAATCCATCTTTATTGAGATCATCTTTGCTCCTACATTGTTCCAGTTTCTTTACATCTACTAATTTGGCAAACTTAAAACTGTGACTCTTTTGCTCAGCTTAGCATGTTTTTATTTTTTGCTGTCTTCAGAGATATAAATTTTGTAATGTAATAGCAGAGTTTGCAAAAAAAACCCCAAACAACAGTTTATTGACTTGGAATGACTTGGAATATGTGCCTTGCCATTTGTTTGGCTAAACCACATCACAAGAAAGTAGTTTTCTTTATTTGCACTCACCACTTCAGGGTGCTATTTGCTCAGAACGCTCTTCATAAGCTTGAACAGGTGTTTTCCATTTTTATCACCTCCTCTTCGTTTTCCCCAGGAGCATTGTTAGCCTACCAAGCCGGGGTGATTTCTGTGAAATGCCATGATCAGTGAAAAATGACCCTGTCTGAGTCCCAAGGTGATATCAGAAACGCTGTGTGCGTTTCCTGTGATATCAGAGACGTGCTCATTTCCTAACAGAGATTTGTTACCAGAGGTGCCATGTGCGTGTGAAACCCACCCTGGTGGGTGTTTATTTGGTTTTCCTGGGCACTGAGGGATGAGAGCAGCCACGTTCAGCAGTGCAAAGAGGCTCCATCCAAACACATCTGTTAAAGGTTTCTGCTGCGTGCCGAAGCCTCCGCGAGTGTTTGACACAGGCTTTTCTAGGTCATTTGGCATTGCAGGAGAAATCCCTGCTCTGACCCCATATGGTGAAGCGTCAGAAGCTAAACAGATTGGCAGGGCAGGGTCAGAATGCACTCTAATCCTTGAGGACATCAGATGCTGTTTAGCCAATTCAAAGCAGCTTGACATTCCTTTCACCAGTGACACTTTATTTCTCTGTAATGGCTCTGTCACAAAAACTAACTGCAGCAGACAGATTTGATATGAGTTTCCTGGAGTAGTTTCTGAAGAGGTGGACGGGGCTTAATTCTAATATATATTGTGCTTTGGTTGGTTCGTACAACAAACTACACGGCTTGGAAGCGGAATAAATCTCTGGCTCTTGCAGTTTTTCCTGAATGCATTACTGGGTCATGAGGGAAGAGATTATGTGCTTTGAAGTATTGTGGTTTAGTAGTCAAATCACAGAGGTGATAGATAGGCCTCCTGCATTCCATTTTCATAAGTATTATTTGCTATGAATAAAAATCCCATTGCACTTCCTCTGACTCCTCTCCTGCATGGCATGGCACGGAGTGAAAAAGTGGAGCTGCAGGGAGGGAGGGACCTCAGGAGGCTCTCTGGGCCCCCTCCTCGTGCAAGATGGAATCAAAGCACAAATAGATGCTGGCAAAACTCATACTAAAAGATCTCTAATGATAGTAACTTCACACCTTCCCTAAGCAATCTGTTCCAGGGCTGCAATAATGTAATTTTTTTAGGCTGGCTTTTTTAGCTCTTCTAACCATGAAAACAATGTGGTACGGTGCAGGAAGGAAATGGGTGGATTTTGCATGGAGAAGCACTGAAGTTATTTTATCCTAGACAGCACAAATGTTGCTTCTCTTCCCATTTATTGTTATGGTAAAACATCCAACCAGGCTTACCAGTAGTGTGTATGTGTGTGAATTCATATATATATGTATATATATACACATATATATATATACACTGAAAACCGTAACACCATCAACATTATATAGAAAAAAAACCCTGTTAAAACTGTTAGAGATTCATATCCCTGAAGCTGAAGGACTAGAAATATAGAGATTCTATTCCCAGCAGTTCTCTTTGCCAAAATTTGAGCTTGTTGGTTTGTACAGCTCTTGTCTTCACCTTTAGAGATGATCTAACACTTCGTGCTGTTGTAGAATATCAAGAATCTGGCATTTATGATGTGTTTTGTTCTTCTACTTCTCCTTTCATATCAACTTCTTGATGGTTTTGCTTTGCTTTCATCTGGTTAGTTTTATCAGACCAAAATTATCTTCTCTAAATAAAACAGAAATTTATTCACTGTTAAATACCTGTGTTAAACTGCATACAGAGTCATTTCCTGTAGAACATACGTATTTGAAGGTGTGTTAAGGCTATTTTTTCTCCTGTGTATTTGGAGTCTCCTTTATGAAACCCACCAGGGTCAATTCTGTGTTGTAAATCCTGGGCAGAAGTCTCCTTAGATACTGATCAGGCTGGAATTGCAGCTTGAGGTGTATTTGCCATGAGTGCACCATGAATAAATCTGTCTATGAGCTCATGGTACAATCATCCGTATCATTTATTTATAAATTGACCTGTGGAAGTACTGTGCATTTTTGGAGTGCAATTGAAGTTGAAGAAGAATCTCAGCTTTTCATGTTGTTCAGCTTGAAGTACAGGATTATTTAGCTCAGGCACTTCAGAGTTTCCTTTAATCTCCACAAACTACTGTATTTCCAAAAGCATCACTGATCATCCATCTCCAAAATTGTCCCTCCTGTTAATCACTGCTGCACTTTCCCCCCTCCCACTTTTTCTCTATTGTACATCCATTTAGATATACAACCTCTCTGGTTGGTTTGTCTCTCCTCCCTTTGGAAACAAAGTTTCCACTTAGTTTATTTTTGCTTTTCAGTTTCACTATAAAGATTGAGTGCAACCATAAATCCTGAGGTTTCAGATATCCTGGATTTTTTTTAAAAAAATTTTTTTAATGATCTAGTAAAACAGAAAAAATAGCAGCAACTTTGGCTAAGGCTCAAATATCAAACTCTATCCTGTCCTCTATTTCGGGCTTTTTTTAATCCATAAAGCAACCTGTTCAATAGCATCTTTCTAAAAGAATCACATCCAACATGGTACATGGGATATTTGATCCTTCTTTGTCCCTGTTTTGGGTGCTCTCTTCAGCAGGTAGCACACCTCGTGCTGCTGCCTTTAGATCAGTGCTCCTGCAACAGCTCCTCAAATTCAGAAACAGCAGAAGAATGTAAAACATCCTTGTAGTGTTCCTGCTCTCATTATGGAAATAAGGATTTTTTTTTCCTGGAGTCATTAGTAGTCCTGTATCCTCAAACAATAATTTCCCATCTCAGGTTATTTTATTTTATAATTCCATGCTAGAAAATTTGGTTTGAATCCTTGACTCATTCAGACAATGTTTAAATTTTAATCTGCAGTGAGTAACAAGTGAGGACTTCCTTTGTTATCTATGTCAGCATTTTGTATTATCCAGTGGGAATCTTGTGCAGCTTCACAGGAGACCCATCTGTTTTAGTGTTCTTCTCATTATGCCAATCAAAAAGTCACTTCTAATAGCAAGAAGAATCACACATTTTGGTGGATTCACAGGAGAAAATGAGACTGCCCTACCCTGTCCCATGAAGAGTTGTTTTAGTTCTAAGAACTTGCAGTTTCTGAACAGAACCTTCAGTGAGTTACCTTTTAAGTCAGATTTTAATTAGCTGATGTAATAATTATTGACTTTCCTTTAGGGATATGCCAGTATTATTGATATGACAATTAAAAGCAGAAGGATTAGTCTATTAAAGAAGCACTAATTGACTTTCGTCTTACCAGGGTAAGCGATTAAGAGCTGATTGGTCAAAATAAAATGAGCTGTATCTGTAATTATTGAACTCAGGATTTCACTTCTTCTCCCACTTTTTTTTTTAATGTTTTTGCCTGAATGATCCTCTGAATTGATAGATAGATATTTTCAAATGGATTTTAATTGAGTAGCATGAATAGAAATTACAGAAGAAGTTTGTGCTTATTGCTGATGCAGCAGTGGAGTGGTTTGTAGACAAAGGAGAAAGCTTCCCAGAGATCTGGAAATTGTTACATTTTGATGGAACTGATTGGCTTAACCACTTTTTCTAGTAAGATAAATATTCCTTGTGCTGAATTTTGTATCTTAATACATCGACTCCCTGCGATGTAGTGTGGATTCTTCAGTTTGCAAAGTGGATGCAAATTGTGCCTAATAATGATATTTGTTGGAAGTTTGTTCCTCTTGTCATAATAGGAACATGGGTTCCTTTTGCCTGGACACAAATGACTGCACAGGATACAAAGTATTTTGTTGGATAATTTTGTCTTGACATTTTCTGCATTGTCCTAACAAACACCATTTTCTGATATGAAGTGAAATCTCAAATACTTTCTTGCCAAAAGGCAGAAGACTCATCCATTTCTGTTTGGGAAGAAAACAACTTCAAAATCTTGAAAATGCATGAAATTCAAAATTGTTGTAACAGCAGAAGTTTTATGACACCAGAATGAGTTAACACATTTTTCTTCTATGCTATAAAGTTAGAAAATTAACTTTCCCATTAGAGTTATATTTTAGTTGTGTTGCTGATGTAGAATTGAAATGTTTAGCTGCTAAATTGAAATTAAACTCCTGCTGACAGCTCTTATTCATCACTTGCAATAGTTTTTGTGTACTAAGCATTGGTCTCCCTTCTCTTCCCATCCAGGTATAAAGGGCATTGATGGAGCTTCATAATCAAGATCTAGGAAGACAAGGTTTGAAAGAAATAAACTGATGTTGATGATCTTATTTTGCTGATTTGGAATCAAGTTCTGTAGATTGCTCCACTGCTTGGAAGACTTTGGATTCTTCTTGTGAAACTGTGATACGATTTTATTTTCATGAGAAAAGAATCTTTTAAATCCTCTGCAATTTTTTTTTTCCTTTCTGACAGTGTGGTACTTGCAGTTTTGACAGTTCTTCTCTTTGCCCTGTGTGCTGTAGGACAGTGGACGACTCTGCCTTGCTGATGTTTGTCATACCAGTCTTAGAGTTTAAGCAGAAATTTATCAAAAAAAACCCCCAAAACCTTTGCATTTTTCAAAAGTTTCCTTTTGGGGAATTTGTGATGTTGCCGTGTATTCACTACTGCCTGTATTTTGTGTCCAAACAACAAGGCCTGAATTCTTTAGAGCAGTCCCAGAAAGGAAATAAAATGACCCAGGGCTGTGAGTAAGGGTTGCAGAGTGCTAGAAAATGCTCAGCTGTGCTGCTGGTGGGTGCTCAGAGCCCCAGGCCTTTTTCTTTGGGGTTTTGTTGCTTTTTACATTTTCGTGCTGCATTGTTGTTTGGGGGTTTTTTAATGCCTATATGTTGTGCACTCCAGCAATGCCTGAGGTGCTCCAGGGCTGGCTGGAAGCAAACCCGGGCTGAGGGAGGATGGATGCTGAAATTGAGGTGAGGAGATGGGCAGGAGGCAGAGGCACAGGGGAGACACAAAAGTGCCTCCAGTGGTGTCTCTAGGAGCTCTCTGTGTCCTGGTTGATAACACATCAAAGGAACAAGGAGAGCAGCTGCTGCTTTGCTCTGGAACTGCCTCAGCTGCTCCCCTGCAGCCCAGCTCTGTCCGGGGATGGCTGGGCAAGAAGCAGGATCCAATATCTGCCCCCAAACCTGCTCCTCCAAGCAGCAGAATCCAACCTCTGCCCCAAACCTGCCCTATCCAGGGATGGGGCAAACAGCAATACCCAACATCTGCCCCAAACCTGCTCCTCCAAGCAGCAGGAGCCAACATCTGTCCCCAAACCTGCTCCTCCAAGCAGCAGGAGCCAACATCTGACCCCAAACCTGCTCCTCCAAGCAGCAGGAGCCAACATCTGACCCCAAACCTGCTGCTCCCTCCTCCCAGCCCAGCTCGGGGTCCTCCTGGGGCTGCAGTCTCTCCGTGACCACTCACAGCACTTCTGGGTCTGTGCAGCCCAAAATTTGTTTGTGTTTCTGTGGAAAGGACAAAATAATCTTCTCCAAGAGACAGGGAGATGGCTTAATTTGGACTGAAGGAAGTTCTGAATTGAAAGTACATTTCATGCAGGAGGTTTAGGAGGAAGAACAACTTTGCTAGGGGAGTTCAGGAAGACTGTGAATGTGTTGGTACTGCAGAATACAAATACATGAGCAGAAATTCAGGCAGAGACAAAAAGATACGTAATCCTGTGGTTCTGACCCGAACTTTATCCAGAAAGTAACTTTGTCAAACATTTGGAAAGGAAAATACCATGGCATGAAAAGTAGATGTGAAGAGTGCCAAGATCTTGGTGAACTGGATTAAAAATTTATACCCAAGGGTATGTGGCACTTTCAAGCACTGAGGCATCTAAGTTTTACACAGTTCAAAAGTTATTTTTTTTCTTTACACGGTATAAAAGTTATTTTATTCTTTCTCTGTATCACACTGTAGATGGAGCTGGGGTTCTTGCATGTTGTGGAGTGGGAATATCAGTCTGGAAGGTAAAGGAAAGAATTGGGTCAAAGCCCAGGGTTCTAACACTGACAGTCACACAATTCAGTGATATTGCAAGACGTTCCTGATGCATCATTATCTGAGCAGAAAGAAAGATGGCACTACCTTGTTTTTTCAGCCACCAATAAAGAAATCACTAGTTTCTAACCATAACAATACTCATTTCTTTAAAAATGGGAATAACACGTTAAGATTTCTATTATCCTTTTAGCTGAGCATTTTGTTTTGCTGCAAGCAAATCACCTGAAAAATTATCTGCTGAAATAGAATTTTTTTTCATTATGTACATTCACAGAAGACTACTTTAAAACACACTTGATTTGACAGTCTGAAAACAAAAATTCAAATAGTTATCACAAATGCTGTGTTCCTTAAGATTATGCATTCCACTTCATATTTTTCAATGCAGGACAATGTTCTCCAACTAACCATTTCAAAAATCTTTAAAACTATTTAAAAAAGAAACAAAAAAAATCCCCAAAAGAAGTCTGAGAATCTTTTCAAAATTCAGTGAAGTAGCTCTCTAATTATGTATTCAAGCTGAATTATCTTCTCTTTTTCCCTTCATTACATTCACAGTGAGAAACAACATGTTTCATTTAAATAAAAATTTCAGTGTGGTAAATCAGACTGTATATTTATGTAGGACTTTCAAAGAAATCTGGGCATTGACTATTCCAACTGCAGGTCAATTATATGTCTTAAAACCGAATACATGGGATAAATAGTGGTTTAACTTGACAGTGTCAATCCATCTCTGAAGAAATGGAATAACGTGGTATGTGGGAGAAAAAATTATCTACAAATAACAATTGAGAATGGCACCTAGAGCAGATTGAACAATCTACAGGTAGAACTACAAAAAAATGGGTTTGGAAAGTTTGAAAACTAATAGTGTTTGGAATGTTTTTAATTAAAATTTTGAGGCAGCTGTTCAACTATGAGGTGTTGCATAATCCCATGTTCATTTATCTGAGTGGAAATGAATAAGAAAATTGATATGAGGAAAACCCTTGAAGTGTGAAATTCCCACAGTTATCTATAAAAAGTTACAGTTCTATCTTTCTGTCTCTCCTAACAGCAGTAGAAAGTCAGGTAATAGCAGATTTATATGGCACTTTAATCCAACATGCCACAGTCTCAAGGGGCTTTTTTGCATTTTTCCAGCAGGTGTTGAATGCAGAACTTCTTTGAAAAAGCTGTTGAAAGGTTGTAGGTTTGGGAGGTTCGTGTGATTTGGGAGGACTATCACAAAATTTGGAAGGGAAAAAAGGAGAAAGAAGTTGGCTGCTGAACACTGTGTGATGAAAGTAAGGTCAGAGTGATTTGCTTGTTTCACTTTTCATATGGGTCACTAAATATCTCAGCTTTTGTCTCCAGAGCTGCTGAACAGGTGCAAGTTTGTAAAAATCAGGACATTTGTGGTCCTTACCTGTTTCTAAATGTAATGTTTGTTGCTTGTTATTTGATGCCATTTGATATTCAGTGGTGAAGAGCCAAACCTGGAGCTGACTGGAAATTTTTTTCAGTCAATGAGATCTCTTTTTCTATAAGAGATCTAAAACTCAATTATGAAGTCTCATCAATACCATTGTCTGCTAGGCTATGTCTTCTGTTGGGAATTTTTCAGAGCTGCAGAACTCTGAATATCTTTGAAAGCCCAGGAGATGCTGTGGCAGGTGTGCCTTTTCTGCCACAAGATTCCGTATCCTGCACTTCCCCATCTTTATGGGAAACAGATGGGAAACGTTATTTCCTGTGAGACAGAAGTGGAAATGTCCCCTCACTTCTCTTCTTTGGCAGGGCTGGTTGGAACCTTTGCCGTTGTCAGACAGAGAGAATGAGAAATAAAGAGAAATAAAAGGAAATATGAAGTGTATTAGGTAAGGTAGCTGTCCTTATAGGCTGCCTTGAGGAGAATCCTTCCCTTGTATCTCTGATCTGAGAGGCCAAGCATCCTCCTGCCTCCTACTCAGGATTGCTTTCTTTTTCCCCACTTCTTTTATCATTTTAAAGGATTTTGTCTGCCTTTTCAACGCAAAGTGGGTCATCTTCAACTGCAAGCTGTTAAGCTTTTGCAATCCAATTTTCAAGAAAATTAACCAGCTCTTTCTTACCCAGATCATATGGGAGCCCATGTAGCCTGAGGATTTCATCTTGGATCTAGTTCTCAAATATTTCTACTCTGGTCTGTAAGATTTTATCTCCTTTCATTAGACTTGTCTATTTGGGCTTTTCCTCAGCTTTCAAAAAGTTTAATTTTTTGTCTTTCCATCTTATACTTCCCCTTATTTGACTCTTCTCAAGCTCTTGAGAAGCCCAAGCTGTCTTTGACACCATTGTTTTTTTAAATCAACAAGGGGAAAAAATATTCTTAGGAACACTTCTAATCATGCTCTTTTTTGCTAATTAGCTGGTTCTCAGAAGACAGTCGTTGTCTCTTCCAATATTGTGATGCTATAAAGTCTCAAAATGTTCATCTGTGTAATATTCATGTTTTAATATTTGCAGTCATATTTACTTAGCTCTGTATTTTGACAGATCTCTGTAAATTTCGTTACCTTGCAACAGGAAAAAAGGAAATTAACAAATGTGCTGCTCTGGCCTGATGTCAGGAGCCTCCCAGTGTTTCTGGATAAATATCTTTAAAATTACCCCATCTGTAAAAAAGCAAAAAAGGAAGCTGGCTATGCAGAAGGGAGGAAACTCCAGAAGATGCTGTGGGAAAAGGAAGTTGTGGTGTTCTCCTAAGGATGTAAATAGCTCAGGCTGGTACCAGCCACCCACACAGGACATTTGTGCCTTGCCACACTCCCTTGTCAGCACACTCCATAGGAATGCACCCCCACACCTGAGCAGGTGCTTCTGTAGAAGGAAAAGTTCCAGCTTACCTTGGGACACGTCAGGAAGTTAAACTAGAACTTTCCACAACCTCCTCATTGTAATTGGCCCAGAGCCAGCACAGGGGCACTGACTGGGCTTTGGAAGTGAACCTCAAACCTGGTGCCAATTTCACTGGGTGCCAAACAGCTCACCTGGACCATCAAGTACAAAAAAGACTGCATGAAGGAGCTCAATTGCCTTTTTTGGACTGCCTTACCAGTGTCAGAGTGTTCTCTGCATTGTGTTCAACTTAAATTTCTTTGTTCTGTGATGTTTATTATGTTTGTTATTATTAAACCCTTTTCTTTTACAGAACATGTCCAGAGAAGTTGTCTTGCAATTATTTAGCCAATCTGAAAAGTGCAGGACACCCTCAGAGACTTGATAAATCTTCACAGAGCTTATTCCATTCTGGCCACGTGCAAGATTTTATCAACACCCAGCTTGGCTGAGAGTGTCAGAAGGGAAAAAGCCAACCCAAACCCTTTCTGAGCTGAGGTGTGTTGGACGTTTGTGCATGAATGGTGTGGGGTCACTCAGGGTGCTCCTTGAGCCTTTATTGTGGCATCAGCCTCAAAACAGGGTTTGAGACAACTGAAAGATGACAACAGCTCACATCTGCCAGCAGCAGCCAAAGATCTCTTCGTCACAGGGAGTTTAAAAGATTTCCAGCCAACAGCACATTGCTAAAGCTCACAGACAATTGTTCCAGCCAGTCACTGACAGCACACACACACCTGCTTCAAACAGTGCTTGCTTGGACACTCTATATTAACAAATCACAATAATTCTTAACCTTAAAACCTTCTATTATCTTGCTAAGCAGATTTCTCTGCTGTCTTCAGGTCTATCCTGGCCAAACCTAAACCTCAAAATATTGTTTCATGTCCTTGCTTGTTGCACTATTGTAACTTCTCCTACTTTCAAGCTGTGCAGTTGCAGCTGATTCTAAATTCTTCTGCTTTTTTTCTTCTGCAATTCTTTTAATTCTGTGAAAGATCTGGTCTGTTCTAAGGATGTGAGTTAAATCGGGTAGTAGTTGCTGTTTATTGTTTTAATAAGACTCGCCCATTCTAAGGTCTTAATAGTTTATCTATACCTATACCTGAATCTTCTACATCAGTTGAGAATGTTCCAGGAAAATTTGGTCATCCCAAGGCAATTTCCTCACTGAGGTCACAGGACACCCCTGTGGCAGCACCCAGCTCTCCAAAATCTCAGAGGCACCACAAGAACATTTGTATTGTGTTTAGTCAGCAAAAGAATTGCCCTGGATCCACTGTAAAGGGTGGACACTTGCTGAAACCCTGGAAACTCAGATTTCAAGGTTTTAGTAGATACATATATATACACACACTAATATAATTTTTTATATATATTATATATATATATATATATTTAGTATATGGAGTAAGATGGAGGATTTTGGGTGTAGACTAAGTCCTTCTTCTTCACCTTCTTCCTGGTGCTTTTTCTGTTGGGTGAAAAAGGTCCGCATTGTGGGCCCTTGGGTGGTCAATTATTGGGTTAAAAGTATAAATAATATAGATGTTATCTCATTATTGAACAGTTTATATTTAAATAACCTTGGAAAGAGTTAGAGAAATCTCAATTTTCTACCTTGTTAGCTAGAACTCAGAACTCGTGAGGCTGTACTATAGATAAGAATTAATAAACACCGAGTCCAAACATGAAACTGCAACTCCTGAGCATGAATCTTGGCAGTAACAACAGAAGAAAAGAAGATAAAAAACACCAGAGACACTGAATTTCTGGAGCAGCCCCTCCTCTCAGCAGGGCTCGGGGTGTTTGTGGCCCCAGAGGTGCAGCAGTGACCCTGCAGAGCACTGCACCAGCCCTCCTCATCTCCCTCCTGCAGCATGGTTTGCACCCAAAATCCTCATGGAGTCCTGCAGGAATTCATTGCTTTTACATGGGGGAAAGGAAGGAAATAGTAAGGTCCAAAACACAAGCAGATGAAATGCTAAAGAACTAGGGGGAAAAGTCTACCAAAAAAGGAGAAGTAACCTTCAATTTAGAAATAATTTCACTTGGATTGAAAGTACATGGAAACAGTAAGCAGTGCCTTCAATTGTTCTTAAATAATTAATTTAATACAGGACATTGCTAATTTTGTCTAAAGAAGGAAGGTATTACATTTACCATAAGTGGAAAAAGTAAATCAAGTAAAAATTAGGATCCTTTGCACAATCATTATTTATTTTCTTCTCTCCAGGATTAATTAATGTAGTAGGTATACATTTCAACACTGGGTTAAATGCTCTCTTTATATAATTTTGCTGTGGTACTGTCTGGAAAATGAATCTGATTGGATCTTTGTAAACATTTAACCACAACTTTCAAACATTGCCCACTGTTGGACCTGTGCTAGGGAGTTTTACTGCTCATTAGTTGTAGTTAGTTTAACTTTTTCCTCAGCAGCCTACTGTGGCAGATGATGATCAATAGTAAAACTGCTCCAAAACTACTGCCTGAAATAAAAGTGTCCAGAATGAGAATCCATGAACTTCAAACAGAAATAACTTTCAACAAAGTTCTCTTTAGTTACTGCTTCTCTCTGAAGTTGCAAAATTTTGAAGAATATGTAGTTATTGCATCAAGATCTCGTGTATTTCTATGTTTACTCTCCTTATATACCTGAATAGTTGCAGGATGTAATGGTTTGAAAGCAAAACAAATGAGAGGCTCCAAGTCAGAAATACAATTTAATGAGAAAAAGAAATAAAAG
>JBBMKD010000194.1:4786946-4811388 GCA_037834095.1 Argya squamiceps
ATGTGTGTGGGCCAAGATGGAGGATTCAGGGTGTTGTCTGAGTTCTTCTTCTTCACCTTCTTCTTCCTCCTTCTTCACAGATTTGGGTGTTTTTCTCTAATTGAGTAAAGCTGTCTGTATTTGAAATATTCCTCCCCCCTGCAGCCCCCAGGGCTGTTTGGCTAGCTCAGTCCTGGGGAGGAATATTCCAGGGACAAGACAAAAGACTCAAAAGAGGCCCTTACCCTGTGTAAACCTCCAGGCTTTATTCTCGATGGATGTCCAGGGGGGCAAGAGAACGAATAAGGGAGACCAGGGCCTTTTCTAGTCTCCTGGCTGGAAAGACAGCTGGGGCTCAGCCTACCAGGTCCAGAAAGGAATGAAGGGTCAAGCCCTATAGGTTTTAGGCTTCAGGTTTCAGGGGGTCCTTGGGGGGGAAACCATAACTCAGAGAAATACAACATGTATTGTGGACCTTGAATTGTCATTATTGGGTCAAAAACATAAACAATACAGGTGTCACTTTGGCATTGGGTAATTGTCTCTTAAATAGCCTTGGTAAGGGTTAGAAGGTTTCCATTTTGTCTCGTTTCTATAACTGGCAAGTTGGAGCTCACGCTTGGTGAGACTGTAAATACTGTAAATAGATGAGATACAATAAACAACCAAGATTGAACTCTGTTTCTTTCATCCGGACCTCAGCCAAGACAAAGCAGGCAGAACTGTAACACCCTGGACCTGCTCTTTCCCATATCCCAGAGGAGCACAAGCCTTGGGTTGTCCCTGTGGCACAGTGTGTCACATGCACTGTGAATTACCTGGGAAAGTGGTCACGTTCCGGCAGGAGAGGTTGAGACATTTCCAAACCAGCTGGGAGTTTGATACACTCAAGGGAGATGTAGAAAACTGAGAATCGTGGTGTTGGCCTGAAGTAAAGGGAGACAAAATCTGAAATTCAGTGTTTCAGACTCATCTGTAGTAACTGAAAATGCATGCACACCTTTCTGCCCCTGACCAGAAATCCTATTATGAAGCTGATAAAAACCATTTTCAGACTGGCTACATCAAATTGACACTTACAGGTAGAACCTGCCTGGATCTAGCAAAAATGACTGCTTACAGACAAGGAATTTGGCTGAGTTTTGCTTAGAGAAAGCTGCATAAATCCTGTTCACACCCTGTAATTTTTTTCATCCCTCTTCACCAGTTTTAGCAGCCAACACCAAAAGGAGCCACTTTTTAGAGGTGTGACTACTTAGGGCTTTAAAAATCTTATCACTGGCCATCGTGGATATTGTGCCTGTTCTATCTGGAAATATTTCTGCTTTGTAAAACACTTCAGCATCAGTGCTGTGATCCTCTCAAAGCACAAATTCCACTGCTCTTGAGAAGAAAGTGCTCATTCTTTTTTGGTCCATCTTTCATTAACCTGAAAGTGCATTGTTTGGGCTGGAAATGATTTGTTTTCACTAACAGGAGTTTCAATATTCAAACATTACTGTTTTCAAGGTATCTTGGAGGGATTTTTTCACTCCTGCTTTAGGTTTCTGTGTTTGAAAATGCCAGCTGTTAAATGCAAGAGAGAATCACGCTTCAGGGCTCCGAGAGATTAATTGGGAAATGTGTCCTCTGTATATCCTAAATTATCAACTGACATAAGGCAAATAATTAGCAACAAAGTGTGTTACTCAGAGAAGTACACATTTGTGTTCTGTCTGTCTGAGGAACATTTCAATCACCAAGCTGCCAGTGCTAACTATGGCAGCAATCAGGAATCTGAAGCAAAATCAAGACCCAGTTGTATTCCATGCAGCATGAGGGCCAATAATGTAATTATTCTTTAAAAAAATATATCATGGGAGCACTTTGCAAAGGGAGGAGTGCAGGTTGCCTTTCATATGACATTTTCTGTTTTCTTAATTGCCACTTTTTAACAAGAGAGCTGATGCTGTATGACCCCAGTTAATGATTTACAACAGTTTGCTCTCCTTTTAACTGGTTCTTCAGAGAAGGGGTTTAATTTTAATAGTCCTTTCTTTAATAGTTCTTTTTTTCTGCTTTCTCTGCAAACTTGATTTGCTTTGTTTTCCTGAACTGGGTCTTAGTGAGGTTAAGAGCAGTGCTAAGCCAACTCCACAGGAGGAAAAACCTTCCCAGGAATACAGGTGTAAGGAGAATATTCAAGCACTGAACTTTACAGCCTTATCAGTCATGTTTTAACTTTACCACAAACACCATTATAGCTGCTCTCAGCTATTGATTTGGCCTTTGTTGTTTTGGGGGGTGGGTTCTTTTTTTTCCCCCAAATATCAATAAATCAGCCCTTTAAATGCAATGAAAATTCAAAACTTGGGTTTGTCTTATAACTTAGCAAGGCAGTCTGAGAAGCAGATGGTTGTAACCTTTATGTATCTTGATTACAAGAAATTGTGATGCATATGTCTGAGTTTAGAAATGGAATACAAATTCATCTGATGTCACTATGTGCAGAACTGGGGAAGATGAAACTGAGTATACTTCTTACTGTATATGTAATGCTCCTTGCAAATTTTTGTGTACATCAGCTTTGTTATAATTAAATTCCCATATGTTCATTAAAGAAACAAACAAATTTTGTTTTATAAATGGGACTTAGCAGCATTAGCAGCAGTGATAGCAGAGTGAATGTTCCAAGGCTGGAAACAGGAGTTCTGCCTTTTGCAGTTGCAAATCTGATTCAATTCAGACATTTTATTAATGATGACAACATGTTGCTGACATTTCAGCAGAGCTCAGTTCCTGTGATACAGCAACAAATCTCACAGAGGCAAGTTTCATACCCCAGAGAGCCTGTGGACAGTGGTGTTCTCACATTTCCTTTAAGTTTGTAACCCAAAAGAAATAACAACTATGTAATGAAAAAAAAAAAAAGCAAAACACTCAAATCACAGCAGAGCCTCCCTACCTGTGTTCCATGATTTTCTTTGTCTACCCTTCAACTGAACTGATAAAATTGTGCTGGTGCCATCCCAGTTGTATAATTAGAGTTGCACAAAAAGAGCTGCTGTGGCCACAAACAGAGATTAGATCTTGTGTTGGAGGAGCAAGAGGCACCAAGGTATTTTTATTGTTATCTTAAAGGATTTCTACTAAAATATGGCAACAAAAAGCAGAAATAGGTTTAGGCCAAGAGCCATGTTACCTGTAATAATTAAGCATATTCAGTCATGAAGTTAAAGGTGAGTGAGTGAACCCTTAACTCCTTTTAACCCTTGCCCTGAATTTGGCTTGCTTTTATATTAAACAGAAACGGTGGAAGAAAGAAGAAAGAATTTTTTAATATATTTTTTCAAGGAAATAGAGTAAAGAAAGGGAAGATCACTTTGAAAAATTTCCTGCACCAAAAGCAGGAAGAATTCTTTTCTTTCCTCCTGTCCTCTGCCCCAGCCACTCTCCAAAATGGTGATGGTCTCAGCCAACACTGGATTAATGTCCAGGGACTCATTCATTGGTATTATTTCACTGTTTGTCAAGCAGTTCCGAATTGTGAGTTTTTGGGAACAGTTGGTTTCAAAACAAATCATAAAACTTGCCACAAATCATTCATAACAAATATTTTTCCAGCCTCCTCTGCATCTGTGGCTCACATTGCAAAAGCACCTAGAGGCCTAAGCTGACATTAAGACAATCAGTATTCTAAAAGCTGTGTGCATAGACAGTAAAATGAAATATTTATGTGAAGAATGTCTCTACAAATAATACTTAGGGCCAAAAAGCATCAGCACATTTGGGGATTTGCTGTTGCATTCATGTTCTGTAGGATTTCCTCTGCTGTGGCTTAGGACTGTCCAGGCAGGAGAGTTCCACAGATTTATCCCATAACGAAGGATGTTTTCAGGTGTTCTCATTTAAACAAGACTTTAGTCAGCTTCATATCAGCACAGTTTTTTTTAAAACTTTGAATACTTTGAGTGAAATGCTCTTTACAATCCAGGGGTGCTTGAGAAGTCTCTGTGAATACAGGAATGCACTGGGGAGGTCCCAGACTTTGCATTTCTTCACAAATAATGCCACTGACTATGAGAACCTTATGCAGGCAGAAAATGCAGTGTCTTCTCTCTGCAGCAGTTCTGGCACATGCTTTTTGTGCTGCAGGGTTGAAAGTTTCCCAGATGAATATTTTAAATAATAAGAATTTTGGAGGGTGCTTCCAGGTAGCTTTTTTTCGGACCGACTTTTTTTTAATTTCTTTGGGAATAGTATGGGGGAAAAAAAAAAAGCCCAGAACAGCAAAGTGGATATTATAATTATATTTAGTAATTCCTTTTCAGAATCTCTTCTTTTCCAGTGCCTCTTACACTCTGCTCAGATTAATGCAGTGTAGCTATCATGTGAACAGGTTCATAGTAATTTTTTTAGGAATCTGTAGGGACCCAGTTAAGGTGCCATTATGACAGAAGATGAGAATGGGGAAAACACAGAAGGGCACAAGTCCATGGAGGATTCATTAGCATGCTAATTTGATTCCTCTGTGATTATTGCAGTGAGATTTCAGCCTGAGCCTTGAGAGAACTTCTGATGATGTGGAAATGAAAAGGTGTCAGTGTGCATTACACTGTCATTAGAAAAGAAATCAAACACTGGTAAAATACCATGAAAAGAAAATTGTACTAAGTTATAATGCAAACTGGAGAGGTTCTTGGTGTTCCCTCCATTTCTTGTCCTCATGTGTCATGTTCTGTTTGTGACAATCAGTGCAGAGATTGCTGCCTGGGCTTCCCCTGCCGATATTTGGGCTAACAGAAGACAAACTTTGTTTCAGTGTTGGCTTCCCCTTTCCCTGGCATTTCCCAGGTGTAAAATTTCCTGCCTGGTTCAGGGGAATTCCCTGAACCAGGAGTTCCAGGAGCACTGGAGGTTGGATTTGCTGCCTAAAACCTGATTGTAGAAGCTTTCATGTCACTTTTGGGGTGGTCACCACATACAAAAGGATGCAGCAGAAGTTCAGAAGGCTTCTCTTTTTTATGGCCACATGCTGTCTTTTATACAGTTTTTACAAACTTTGAGGGCAACTTCTAATTAGTTAATAGCTTTCTTGTTAGTAATTCTATTGGTTAGTAAAAGGTATTTTACTTGTCTATCAAATCTATTTATTTTCTGATTGTTTACTCATTTTCTTTACTGATTCTCATGGGACAAATCCTTTGTTATTACAGGTGCATTTGTTTTTTCACCCTCAGGATAGATTGTTGTGTTAAAGGAACTTCTCATTCTCGAAACAGCTTCGTATGGGAACTTGAAAATGGCTTATTAGCAACAGAAAAAGTTACAGGCTAGCTTTTTACCCTATTCCTAAGCTTTCCTGTCAAGGAAAATCATGTCTCTGGTCTTCCCAAAACTGGGGATTTCAGGGGGTGTTTAACTGGCCAGAACAGAGGTCAGTTTACAAACACCTTCAGTGAGGAGGAACAGCTGGCATTTCAGCATGAGGACTTTTGGGAAGGAATAAAATACAAACAGGTGAGAACTTTTGTAGGTGCTCTGCCTAATATATTTTGGGGTTTTGGTAAAAAATTATTTTATTATTATATTTTATATATTTACCATTTTACTACTTCATATTTTTACTATTTGGTAAAATAGAAGTGTGAATTAAAGAGTTTTAGCTATTTTTTTAGGTATATGATTTTTAAGTTCCTGTTTGGTTATGATGATGTGAAGTCATGCAAGCAGCTTGAAAAATAGTTTGAGTTAAAGTAGCAAAAGGTTTTCTGAGGTTTCTTCTGTACTCATGTTCTATAAATTATGATTGTAGGTGGACACAGATCTTCAGGGACTGCTTTGCATGAATGTTTTTGTGTAATAGGAGCTGTGTTTTGTGTAGTAGGATTTTAAGTTCTCCGAAGTGTTTTGTGCTACTAATTCCTCACTACAGTGTCATGTTCCATGAAAATGAGCAAACAACCTTCATTTCTTGTAGGAAGGAAATCTGTATTTTTCCCATGTAGTGACTACTGCTGCTGATAAATGGAATAGGATTATGGCAAAATGTTCAGTAAACTGGAATGATGTCCTGTGACAGGAGCCTGGGTACAGCTGCTCTGTTAACTCTGGTTTTGCCATTCATCACCTGCTGCTATTGCTCATTTATCTGTTCTCTGCAATAATAATTTGGTGTTTGGCCAAGGTGAGGCAAAAACTTCATGGGCTTGGGTGACAAAAATGGTAACAGACAATTGCAACACTTCCAAAATCTCTGAATAATTTGCATTTCTGAGCTGGGGTTTTTGTCTTCGATGAGACTTTGATGGTTCCCTGTGCTCCTGGGAGATCTCCCACTGCAGGTTTTTCCAGGTGTCCCCTTTAACAGATCTGGAATTTTGTGCAGGGCAGGTTCTTGACATGAATGTGCAGCATGGCACACAAGACAATTTCTAATCCCTAATAAACCAGATTGATGCAGGAAGGAAATGGCAAGTCACAGACAGATTTGTTTCCTAAGTGTAACAACTACTGTGACTGTGCACGAGTGCTCCTTGGGGAAAGGCACATTTCCTCTGCAAGATAACTTCTGCTAGATAAATTCGCTGACTGATATCTAACAGATGTATTTATAGCTAATAAATCAAAGTTATATTAATAATATCTCTAATAGATTAATCAGAGACTGAATTCACTGTAACAGAATTAAAGCAAAGTTATTTTTAGAAGTGAGGTTGACCAAAAATGGTGAATGTTTGCAAGTAGAAAATAGATTAGGGCCATGTTAAGCTGTAAAATAAACAACTGGCTTTTTTGTGTCTTGGCTTGATCCAAAATATGTTCTCAAGCATTGCCAAAACACAGAGATGCTCTAAAGGAAAGCAGTGTCTGTCTTGATGTAAAACCTTTCTTGCAAGACTCTGTCAGCTGAGACAAAGAGAAATACAGCCCAGTTAATTCCTAGGAGTGCCTCTGCTGGGCTAAGATTTGATTCTGGAAACTCAGAGCACTTAACGCATCTCCAAAGCACCATTCAGGCCCTGCCTGGTTCACAGAAGTGACAACAAATTTAGGAAAACTGAGTTTAAAATTGGGTTGCTGTGACTGAGATCAGTTTCAGCTGGACACAAATGTGCTTCTCACATGGATACAAAGACATGGTCCAGATATAACAAATAATCCTTACAGAAAACATCCTTAATGCCCCAATACTGAGATGGGACTTAGGGCTGTGTCTTATGGTCATTAAAATTTATGTATGTAGCTACAGAAATGGAATTTTAGGCTTTAACACATTTCTCCCCAATTCCAACAATTCTTGCCCAAGAACATGTGTTGAGTTTAAACCTTGTGAAAAAAAAAGAGCTTGTAATTTGTGTTGTAGACAAAGTTTAGATCAATCACTTTTTACACTATTTCACGGTTCTTCATTTCATACACTTGTGTAGCTACTTAATAAAAATACATAATGCATGACTTTGTACTCTAAACTGTTAATTTATAATAATTTTATGTCATCTACTGTAATTATGGCACTGTGCAATCTGTACTAGTTGACAATATTTTGGCAGAAGCATCTACTGTAATATTTACAAGGCATTTCTGGCTCCGTTTAGTTTTCATTGTGCTCCCAGTTATTCTCCTGAGTTATTTGGAAACCAGTATATAAAAATGTCTGTTGTTTGCTTTCCGTCTTGACTAGTTAATCAAAAACATTTTAATATTATGGAGCTTTTCAAGAAAGAAATTATACTCCAAAAAATCCATTATGCACAAACAGAGAAAGTAATAAGTTCTGCTGGTCCTGAAGTAATTTCACACCATTTAAAGCTAAGCTCCATTGTTTAATCATTTCTAATAATTTGCTTATAAATTCCAGTCTGTCTCAACCTAACTCTGTGGAATTTTTTTTTGCTTAATTTTTATTTTCATTATCCACTGGATAGCTGGTGTAATTCCCAGACCTCTGCAGAAGTCACAGTTGGTTTGGGAGCTGAGCTAAACATGCCTAAGGAACATTAACTGCAGTCACAGATCTCTAGAAGAGCTCTGTACATTTGGAACTCCATGGAAATTGTACACTTATTTATTTGCAGTTTTTGTTATCCAAATGGAAGCTGCAGCTGCTGAAGACATCTTGAAGCAGATCTTTCATTTTTGTGTTTGATAGGAGCTCCATCTTCTCCTGGATTCAGATCAGACTTCTGAAGAGGAGATTATAATTTAATTTATATGGCTTTAAATTTCACATTTGCATTTCGCCCATGTGTCACTAAATATACCGTGGTGGAGCATTTAGATCTTTGTTTGAGATGAGGGGAGGCTGTGTGGCAGTGAAACCCGTGCATAAATACCTGGGAGAAAACGATTTTGCAGTTTGCTCTCATTTGCTAATTGCAGATCATTGCTGTTACAGACAGAGAATTGTGTGGATGTTTACGGCTCCGGATGGCAGATGAGTGAGTTTACATTTGCATTTTGATTTGGACCAGGAGTGTGTGTTTGAAGTAAGTGTCCTGATTGCCTGCAGGTGATCACACTTTCATGAGCACCATGGGGGGATCCTGGAAGGTGCCAGTGGTTATCTGTGGGTGAGGAGATGCATTCCAGGAGAACTTGGGAATGGGAAATGTAGAGGTGCTGAGGAGACAAAAATCCAAGACCTTCAGTCCTCGCTCATTAATTACCATGGGCCACTTCAGAAATAACTGGGTTCGTCAGGTTGAAGTCACCTGGACCAGAAAGAACATTGAAATATGTGATCAAATGTAGCCCTAATATGTACCTGAGATGTTTTGGTTTTCTGAAATTTTTTTCCCAGGGAATTTTCTGTAAACAGGAGAAATGTTTTTGTAACTGTAACTTTGTTTTTCATTCCTTTTCCTAGGAGGGACTTCATGATGTCCCTCTGCTCTGACCAATGTGAGTGAAGAGGTTTATTTTTGCCACCAATCAGATAAGTCTGTGTAAAATAGTATATAAAAAGACATATCCCAGAAATAAAGGAATCATTTTCAGCCTTCTGAAGTCAGAGTCTGTGTCATTGTAGTGTAAAACAGCGTCAAATAGTTTAGTATTTCCAGTTGTCCCTTGATTGCTGGTGTGAAATTGTGGAGAGGAAGAGGGCAGTGCCATTCCTGTGCCTGCACACTGGGTTTGGTGCATCCCCTGCCCTCCCCTCCCTGCATGGCCAGGCAAGGACACCCGTGGGAATCCTCTGTCAGACACCGGGGGGACTGAAAAGACAATTCCTGGAGCTGCCTGTGGCCATGAAGGTGCAGCTGAGCCAAGGAGCTGAGCTGGGGCATCGCCAGGCAGGGCTGTAAAACAGGGCATGGGGTGTGCGCAGCAAAAACACTGCAGAATAATAATTATTGTAATTCAGGCATTTTAATCAGGGCTGGTTGGGGTTGTAGCTCCTGATTAGACTGGAAATGTTTCTTTAAGGGTTTCTTGTCCTGACATTTCTAATTTATATTTTAAGGGATAATAAATTTCCAGTTATAACTTAAATTATTTTTGTTTATGATTTTTTTTGCTGTTCCAATCATTATATAAATATTTTTGTGCCCTGGAGAGCTCTCTTTAGCAAATCAACAAACCTGTGATCTATACTAATTGAATTATGAATCATTTCAAAACCAACGCCAACAAAGAAATGCGGTGCTGCTGTCTTTTTATTTTTTATTTTTATTTTTATGTGTACTGTTTTCATTTCAATTCCTGTAATTTATTTTATAAGTTTCTATTATCCAGAGACCGGGCTGGATCCAGCACTAATGGATTATTTTGTCTACCAGTTCAAAGTGTTGTACATGAGAGACAGAGAGAAATCTCACACAATACCAAATTCAAGAATGAACAAAAAAGTTTGCTCCTGCATCAACAATGAAGATGAAAATATTAGATAACTTATTCTGTGCACAAAAAAAAAGATTTATCTGTATGTAGGAAGACTTCAGCAGCTATTGATTCTGAGGATGGTTCCATTCATTTATTCCCTCCCGAATGTTTTATTTGTGATCACAAGAGTCATCTAGTGCAATTAGTGATTATGAAAACTGCCAGCATGCAATTACTCAGAATAATATAAATATTCAAAACAAGAGCCAGAAGAATAAGCAGCAAGCACAAGAAATTTGAGGTCAAAATGAAAAATAGGGTTTTTTATCCTGTTAACAAAAAACCCAGAGAAACTATGAATAAATTTGTCATTTGCCCTGAGACAATAATGCACTTTATTTGAAGGTCCCACATCTGGGCTTTTGTTGTGCTGAAGGGAAGTATACTCCAAAGGTACAGTCTTTTCCCCAGGAAGATCCTGTTGCCATTTCTGACTCGAATTCTTTTATGCCAGCTATTATTGCAATGCAAAACTGCTTCCTCCTAAACAATTAAAGATTCCACAGGAATCTGGAAAAAGCATTTGGAAGCTTTTAATTTCCTTTGATGGTGTCCATAATAGGAAGAGTAAAAAAACCTGTGTTATTGTGAACTGGGTTTTGTTTATGGTTTCAGGCATTTTAAATAATTTTGGGGTAGACTTTGGTGCTCTGAAATTGCATTTGGAGTCTGATTTTAGCCCCTGATTCTGCTGCAAGGCTCCATCACTTGTCTTGCAGCATCTTTTGGAGGTGTTTTATTTTCCTCAGGGTGGCCACAGCTGATGTGAGCCTGATGGTTATTTCATGACCACATCTCTGTTTTGCACCTGTGTTGGACACTCCCCACATCATTGATGTCCTTTTGGTTTTGGGGCAGACACAAAGGGAAAATATGGCAGCAGGGTGGCTCCATGCAGTTTGAGGTGCTCTTTAGGAAATGGCTTAGGTGCTGATTTGCTTTTAAGATGCTCCAGACCTCCCTGGAGGAAGTGATTTCACAATAGAAATTCCTCTCAGCATGTCTGGACACAGAGATCACCCCTGACCCAGAGGAGAAAATCCACCCTTAACAGAGAGCAGCCCCTTTTAATGACTCTGTGCTCAGTGTTTGAAACTGTTTTTTCTGGGGAATGGGATTCCTGTTCAATGTTTCATACCTCCCAAATGTTCCAGTCTCCAGGCCCAGCAGAACAGCAGCTCATTGCAGAATTGATCAGTGCTGGGCTGTGATTTTATCTTCACAAAATGAAGACAATTCTCCAATATGTGTGCTGACATCACACACAAAATTAGCAGCATCAGCTGACCCCATTCTGCTCATCTCCTTACAATATTAAGCCAATTTCAGGATCAAGCCCTAATAACTGAGGTTTTCAGACTTGCTGTTATATTATCCTCTTTGCCCAGACAATAATTGCACTCAAGGTCTAAGCACAGAGTTCACAGACCTCTGCCCTAGCAGTGCCCAAATTTGCTGCTGGGTTAATTATAGCTGAGAAGAATTCAGAACAGACCAAAAATTGGTGAGCTTGGATGCTTGTCTCAGCACATCATATTTATTACAAACTATTAATGAGTCTTGTACCCAATGAGAGCTGTATTTTTGAATGTGTTCTCTGCCTGAGATTAATGTTGCTGCAAGTCTCCTGACACTATTAAGGTGTTTAAAATAATACATTTCTTTCATGTCAAACAGCTTCATTGATTCCAGAGGTTTACACTCAATACAAAACCACTTATGCTGACATTTGCTAATTAATAATTTAAAAAACGGGGATTTTGTTGCGTTTAGATTTGCATGGTTAATAATGAACTTAACACCTTAATCAAAGGGTGTTCTATTTGTGTCGTGGGTGAAGGGGGAGCTGCAAAGTTTATTACAAAGGCTCCAAGTGAGTGTCTTGTCCAGGTGCAGAAAAAACCCTCTGGTTTTCCAAATTCCTTGGAGAGGAGCCTGGATGTGGCTGGGTCTAACCTTGGCCCCAGTTTGGAGCAAGGTTGGAGGTTTGGGCAGGAACAGGATGGGACCTGGGAGATGTTCCTTGAGCTTTACTGTAGCATCAGATTCATAACAAGGATTTGAGACGATTGAAAGATGGCTCACGTGTGCCAGCAGCAGCTGAGGATCTCTTTGTTAGAGGATATTCTTAAAACTCTCCAGCCAATAACACATTGCTAAAGCTCACAGACAGTTGTTCTACCAATCACTGAAACCACATATACACCTGCTTCAAACAGTGCTTGCTTGTGTGCTTTCTATTACCAATTCCCAATAGTCCCTTATTAATCTTAAAACTTTCTACTACCCTGCTAAGCAGATTTCTCTGCAGTCTGAAGGTCTATCCTGGCCAAACCTAAAACTCAAACTATTGTTCCATGTCCTTGCTTGCTGCACTATTGTAACTTTTCCTACTTTCAGGCTTTGCAGTTCCAGCTGATTCCAAGTTCTTCTGCTCTTTCTTTCTGTGTCTGAGGCCTGCTTTTTCTCCTTTCATTTAATATTCCCTGCACTGCTCTTCCCAGCTGTGTTATTGGGGTGAGGGGACAGGCCTCTGGGTGAAAGGACCCAAAGCCTTTGTGGTCTCCAGAGCCCCAAGAGCTCAGAGCAGATCCTGCGAGGAAGAGGTGACAGGACAGGGACTGTCCTGGGCTGGCCTCAGTCACCTGGGTGTGTGTCCAGCCCTGAGCATGGCATCTCAAAATGAAAAGTGAAAATGCACAGCTTACCATTCCCTCTGCATTATTGATGTGTCTCTGTGTTTGGAGATGGCATTTATTGCATTAAAACAGCGCGGAGAAGCTCAGGAGGAAAAAGAAATCTTGTTAAACCAGAGGCCTGAGCCTTTGCAAGACGTTCCTAAAGTGGGAGTTTGTCACTGGAAATCTTCAGGTGGGTAGCTAAGGATGGTGGTAATAAGCAAGGACAATTGGCTGGTGTACTCAGGAAGCTGGGAATTGCTCTAGAGCAGAACCCTTATTCTGGATACCTTTTAAACAGTGCTGTCAAAAGGAATTCCTTTGACTGCAGCATCTCTGCCTCCAGTTAGGATTGAAAATTGTCTTCCTTCCTCAAAAGAAGCATACTTTAATTATTGTTTCAGTCAGCACATGCAAAAATGATACATTAGAAAAGAAACTTGAAAGCATAATATTAGCAGAAATAAAAATCTGGCATAGAAAATCCAAATTAAACATTGCAGTCCGTATTGAGATAGGAAAAATAGTGAATGTGAGAGGAAGGACGAAAGGTGAATCCAACTATTTTGAATCTAAGTCCAGTGAAATGCAGAATTACCAACTGCAAATAACAACAATATCAATGTGTTAATTTTTTTTCTCAGAAATTTGTTTCAAATTTTTAAGCCTGTTACTTGTAGAGTTAAAACTTTCCTAACTTTGTTTTACATCTTTGAAAGAAGTGATTTCTTAATAAAAAATCCTTAAAAAACTCCAGAAGCTGAAGCTTTCAAAGTGTTGCTATTATTTCTTGGGCAATAGCAGAAGATTTCACTGGAAGTAAATAGGGCAGAGTATCCTGTAACAGATTTTATTCTTGTCTAGGTGTAGTTTTGAGATAGCTCTTTACAATCAAAAATAGAATGAAATTACCATATTAGAGCAGGTGGGTTGTAGTTTCCTCTTCAAAATCTGATCCAAACAACGTTCCCTGCACCTGTTTCTTTCTTTAGAGGTGCAAGGGTGATGTTTAGATTGATGCCTTGGGAAGGCTGACCTGAAACAGAGACTGGACAGAGCTGGAGAGTAAAGTAGATATTTGTTGAAAGACCTTTAAGACACACCTTGGGCAGGACAGGAGCCTGAACAAGGCTGCACACAAGGTAGACCCAAAATGGTCACAAAATGGACACAAAATGGACAGACAGTCATGAGATCTTACATTTTTATAAGTTTTGGTCCATTTGCATATTGGGGTTCAATTGTCCAATTCCAGCTCCAGGTTGTGAGGTCCCATCCTTCTTGTTCCTCCCTTCAGCCACCCTTGTTTGTGCTTTTGGGCCTGAAAGTTGTCCTTGGTGTGCAGCAGGAAAAGGATTTGTTTTGTGTCCCTGCTGTGTGCAGAGCTGAGTGACACTGACTGTGAGCTCAGAACTGCACCCCTGGGCAGCACAGAACCTGAAATACAGCAAAGATAAAACTTAAGGCATCAAGTTGATAAACTCCCAGCCACTCTGACTTTTCAGAAATGGTAACAGGTGCAGGCTGAAAATCCTTCTGCCTACCAGCAGCCACGGAATGCAGATCCCATGGGAGCTTTGGGAGGCCCAATCAGTTACTGCAGATGAAGGAAGGAAGAACCTGTGACAATTTCACCTTCCTCATGTGAGCAAACATATCCCCATCTGACAAGCCCATTCTCCAAAGCTCCTCTGTTTTCCCCCCTCCACCTGCCAGTGTGCCAGTAAGATGAGCATTTAAAATGCTATACTTTTTAATTACTAATGAATTAGTCTCATTTGTCAGATGTCTGAAAATGTGAACACAGGGTTGTTTTTTTTTTTTTTTTGAAGCCCCATTGCTTGAGTGAATAAATAGCTAAGTGGTCTTTACCTCCCAAGGGGAGTGCAGTCAGGAAAAGGTGGAATTAGGCAATTAACAAAAGAAGTGAAAGCAGTAAAATAAGAAAAGAGGCTTCTGAAAAAGTTAGTGTTATTCTGAACTCCCCACAGCCATTCTGTGGGGTTCCACTTAATTGAGATGAATAACACAGTCTCATGAAGAGACCAGTGGAAGGTGCCTATTTAAACTTTGTAACTAATTAATAGTTTCTCAAGGATGCTCAGCAGTGATGTGGGAGTGCTGCTCACGCTGTTGCTGCCACGGCTGTGGCTGGGTCTGCTTTGACTTTGCACAGGAACAAAACATCTCTGCTAACACAGATTTGTCCATCTGTCACTGAGGGAGGGGGTCAGTTGCTGTTAGCAGCATGTACTTTCCATTTCCTAAGTGCTGTCACAGTTTCAAGAAAGTTGTCCCCTTTCAGACCCTTTATAACAAGAGAAGGAGAAATGTGTAGGTTTAATAGTTGTCATTTTCATCCCAGCGCCAAACAAGAATAACAAGATAATGTTTCTCAGTGTTTAAACATTTGTTCCTCCTGTGATTCACTGCAATGGACTTGTTGCTAGAAATTTGCAGGCATTTGTGAGCATGAGCTGCCTTCCTTGACCATGTGACACATCTGTGACCATTTCATCCTATGCAGACCCCAAAGATCTCTCTACCTGTGCCTTGCTAGAATATTCTTATGAAATATAAAATAAATATTAAATATATACAAACATATTAAAAATATTATATATAAAATATTTAAATAAATATAAAAGCAAATATTTTTATGAAATATAGAATAAATATTGAATATATACATATATAAAAATATATTAAAATCGATAACTTTTTAATAAATATTCTTATAAAATATAAAATAAATATTAAATAAATACAAATATAAAAATATATTAAAATATAAATATATACTATTTAAAATAATATATAAATAAATATTCTTATAAAATATTAAATAAAATGGTGGATTTCACTTTGCTGGAAATCTTTTTTGTTACCAAATGAGGTGCTAAGTTTCCGGGAAACAATTGTTACTATCTTGCTAAGTGTTTATAGCTCTTTTTTATTATATATGCTTCCTTCAGGATCTCTTATTGTTCTGCTGGATGTTGTTTTCCCTTCTCCCCAGCTATGGGCCCCTGGTGTATTTTTCCAGGGGAAGTCAGATAGATATATACCAATAAGGATTTGCCATGTAGCTATTCAGTGCATTATTTTTCTTGATGTCATGTTTGCTTCCTAAGCTTTTTTTCCTTACTACCACTTTTCTCTGCTTCCCAGATTCAAGTACACTTTCTGGATGTCACTGTTACTTCAAAAATGTTTGGTAAACAAGTTATTTCTCACAAGGAGAAGCAACAAACTTAATCCAGGTTATCCTCCATGCTCCTTGAGAATACACGCCTGCTTAATCCTTTAGAGAAGTAAATACTGTCTGGAACAAAACATCTCTATGCTGCAAGATTGCTTGATTTTCATTTATTTTATTTTTTCTGTCCAGAGAGGATGAGAGATTTTTGCCTTAACACTTGTGTGAAGAGCTGAATCAATACAAGATAATACCTCAGAGGCTCTTTCCTTGTGTTGAACTGTTGGATTAGCCTGTATCACTTTTATTCCTTGGTGTGCAAGCTGCCTTCCTCCCCTGCTTCCCTGTGGCTGTAGCAGGGTGTAGAGTGACCCCAGGAGCTCTGTCATGTGTCAGGGGTGCACAGGTGTAGCCCTGGTTCTATGCCTGAGATCTTTTGGATTTCTGAAATTCCTTTCCCAGGGAATTTTCTGCAAGCAAGAGACATGTTTTTGCTACTGCAAATTTGTTAGTATTCTTTTCCTAGGAGGGACTTGTTCTTGATGTCCCTCTGCTCTGACCAATGTGAGTGAAGAGGTTTGTCTTTGTCTCACCAATTGAATTGGTCTGTGTAGAATAGTATAAAAAGGGAGACACATCCCAAAAATAAAGGAGTCATTTTCAGCCTTCTGAAGTCAGAGTCTTTGTGTTGTGGTGTAAAACAACATCACACGGGGCACAGCAGGCAGCTCAGAAATGACCATTTTCTGTAACATTTTGGTGCTGATTCGGCCACAGGGCCGTGCACACTGCACCTCTGGAAGGTTACTGCTCAGAGATGAGCAACGTTGAACTGGTGTGAAAGTGTTGAGCTGTGTCTTCCTCCCAGCCTCCCTGCAGGCACCCACTTTCCCAATTTAAAACTGAGACTGGGAATTGCCAGGAGCAATCCCATCCCTCACAGCCCGGGGCAGCTGAGGGGAGAGAGGAGAAAAGTGAAGTGGAGGGGAAGTGCAAAACAGCCACACAGGGACCCAAAGGGACACGGTGACAGGGGTGTGGCACTGAAACTGTGACATGACAAAGCCACTGAGAGGCAGAGACATCAGATTCTCCCAAAACACTGCTGTTATATTTGTTCCTTGGGGCTGGAAGGCTGCCTAGCTCAGCTTTTGTGTGGATGTGGAGGCTCAGCTTTCATAAACCCACACAAACACACAGTGTCACTCTTCAGAACCAGCTTGATGCAGAGGTGTTTGACTCTTTTGTTACTATCATTTTATATGTTGATGTAAAATCATAGAGATGAGTTGATTTTCTGGAAGATGCTAGACATATCTTTTGTTTTTTCTTGGCATTTCTGATCTTCTTCGATTTTGAGCTCTTGTAATGAACTCAAACACTGTAACTCAAAGTCCCGTGAAGTGTTTGTAAAACCTGCAGAGCTCAATCTCTTTGAAATATGACACAAAAATTCACTTTTCTAGTTCCTGCTCTTATTCCTGCCTTTACTTTAGATGATGAATCTTGGCTGTTGTGAAGAGTTAGGATGAGTCAGCTGGGTGAAGCTTTTTATTTGGCAAAGCCACAGCCAAAATATTGATAGGCACTGCAAAGTGATTAGCAAGCCACGTTACTCCTTTTGGAAAGTTTAACAAAGTTCTTGTTTTCTTGTCTTTTGTCTCTTAAGTAGAGGAAGTTTCTGCCATCTGGAGAACACCCCTGCTTGGTGTCTCACCAGTACAGATTCATTTTTCTCACCAAACAAAACTGTTAAATGGTGGATGTTGGAAGGCCAATAGTCATTGCTGTCACATCCAGAAACTGCCTAAGACAAACCTTTTGTTCTTCATTCCTGCATTTGATAACAAAAGTAAAAAGAAAGGAGAAAACTACAAATAAAAATTTTGAAGTGGATACGGAATCATCAATTATTTTTACAGAATATTTTCTTGTATTCCCAGCTGCCAGCAGTTTGAGAGCTTTACTGGTTGATGTGGAAAGAATGCTACAAAAACAGCCCTCACTTGCAAAGTTGTTTCCTGCCTTTTGAATTTGCTGTGCATGTGCAGAACCTGGACCTAATTGTCCCAATCACTTTTCCTCTGTCATTACATGGGACAGAGTTTCCCGAGGCCATCAGGACTTAAGCACATTACTCTGTTTATCTCCTTGCACCTTTTGGGCGCAATTTTAATGATGGAGTCTCAATTTTATATAGATTTATAAATTATATGAATCTAGATTATCTATTAATCATTACCTATTAACCATTATAGATTAATATATAGCTTTATATATTTTATATAGATTTATATTCACGTATATAAAATCTTCTTAGTTTTAATATTTTATTTTTCAGTGTGAGCTCTTTAGAATCTTTCTTCCCATCCCACAAGAAGCATTCACTACCTTCCTGTAATTTCCCTGTGTGTCATTCAAAGAGCCTTATTCCGTGGAAAGATTCTTCTGTGGTAGGAAATCAGCTTTTTGATTATTTGACAGATCCCTGAGCCTGGTATCTCGCAAAGATCACATTTCCCAGGAAAACGCTGCATCTTGTGAAGGAAAGATTAAATGCTAATTTAATGGCAGCGTAATGCCTGTAGCCTTCTGCCTGCTTTGCCAAATCCTCTCTCTCTCTCTCTCCCTGCAATGCCATTTAAGTTTTTCGTGCACAAATCCAGGAGCAAATGGTCTCCCTGTTCGTGCTGGTGCAGCCCTGAATTTCCTAGTTCAGGCAGTGAGCTCCAGGAGCTCACTGAGGCTCTGCCACGCTCAGCACAGGGAAGTGAAGCCCTGAGAACAGGATTGTGTTGGCGTTCTGCTCTCTGGAGAACATTTTTCTGGTAGAAAGAAACGGGAATATTTAAAGCGCACACAGGAGCCTCTTCAAAATTCTCTGCAGCTGTAGTTTGACAATATTACACAGACTGAAATGTTTGCTTATCAGGGAAGCTGAAATGTTTAAAGAACATTGATCTACATTTCTTGTCAGTTTACTGTCTCCATTGGCACAACATTTGGAGGGATTCTGATGTTCTGAAATGGAGAGTGCCTCAGACTTGCATCTGCAGTGAATGCTCCGTTACCTCTCCCTGAGCCTTGGAACAATAACTCCTTCCACCTAAACACGCACAGAATGTGAGACATATGAGAGATCTGTGCAAGTTGTTCCTATTTTCCACCTTATGCCATAATGGCAACTGCTGCCAATCAGCAAAACAGGGAAGCTGGGAGATGGGAATTCTCTGTCAATGCCACTGGCTCCCTTAATTTCCTCGGAATTAAGTGCAGGCACTGTTCAACTGTTGGCATTTCTCACAGCTGAGGCGGTGTCAGTGTTACTGACACAAGATGTTTAAGTGCTCATATCTACGTGTGTGTGTGCTCTAAATGAGCTCTGCCAGATCACATGATCCATTTTCTGGTACTTCTCCAACCCTGGCCAGAAGTTGTGATAAAGGACTCAGATGGAAAATTACGATTAGAATGATTTTTTAAAGATTCTTTTTCTTTTTTTTAAGTAAAAGAAGCACTTTTATGATAGCTTGCAGCTTTTGCTGAGCAAAGCTGTGATTAGAAGGTTGTTATGTAGGACTTTGGCAGCTGACTTGCAATGAGAATTAAGAATCCAGAGCTGAATGTAGACACAGAAATTGTTAGTCCTTTCCCGTGGTTTCTATTGTATAACCCCATGTTTCTCTTTAATAGCATTGCTTCTGAGCTCTGCAGCTCTGGTCTGATTTGATCTCATTTGAGGGTGTCTCGTTGCTGCAGAACCATGATGTTTTTACAGTAGTAAGTGCTTAAGAACCTGATGGGGAAGCAATAATGGAAGTGTTCCTAATTTCACTACAATAACTCTCCATAATCTGCACAAAACACTGGCTGCTTCCTCCTGCTTCTCAGCAAAGATTTAAAAGCTGAGTGAGTTGCCATGTTACTTAAGACTTCATTATTTTTTTGCAAAGTATACTCCAGAGCATTTGCTGGAACATTATGAAGTATTATCATAAATGATTAAGCTGAACTATAATTGTCAAAATATGTGAAAAAAGCACATCTGGCAAGCCTGGTTTTTCACTCCCTAATTCACATGAGTCAGTAATTCACCATGGATCCTCCTGACGGTGTGGATAAGTCAGAGTCTGTGGCAGGGCAGGCTGGGAAAGCTGAGCTGGGTGTGCATTTGCCTTTTTTGGGGGTCTCTCAGCTCCCTCAAGCACAGCAGGCACCTGGTGTAACCCATGGCAGCCTGGACCTGAACTGGGAAAATTCTGACTGATCGACGTGGGGAAACAGGAAAACCAACCCTGTGGGCCATCAAATCCAGGCTCATGCAGCCAGCCAGGTCTATGTGACCAATAATTTATATTCATTAGCCTAAACAGCTGTGGTTTCTTGCATCTGTTGTTCCTATCCCCTTTTTTTTCTTTGCTTATATGATAGTTGTACTATTATACTATCATATCTAATCTAGGGTGTATTTATGGCCAATTTATAACATTTGCTCTTTTGCCAACATCAGCCTTTAGTTAAAATGCTCTTTTTCGTTGTTGCAGGTTAGTTGTACAGTGTGGGAGAGTGAAAAATAGATAAAATCCTTCTCAACTTTCATTTTGTGAGGTTATACAAACTGAAAGCCTCCTCTTTAAAAGAAGTTTAAATTCCCTCAGTCATACTACTACTAATGCAGATTGAATTTATTTTCCTTGGGTGGAACCTTTCTCACTATTCCAGATGAGGCTTCACTGGCACTGTCCAAATACCTCTCCTGATGAAACCTCTCACATCTGTATTAAATTACAGGCTCAGGATCCTTTGGTGATTGGACAGTAGATCCAAATTTTTTTCTTCTAAGCAATGAATGTTGTTGTAAGTCCCTTAGAGCATTATGTCAATAGTATGGGTGTCAAAGAGAAAATCGCCTAAAGCTGTTTGTGATGAGATTGTACAGGGAGGAGGGCTGAAGGGGGACATTTCCAGTTCTTCTTTTTTTTTTTTCCACTGAAACACAGTTACCACCTCCAGATGATATTTGCCTACTACTTTCCTTCTTGTTAAATTTAGGCAACATTTCTGACAGAATTCATCTTTATGCTAACATTAAGATTTCTGTTATATTTGAGTTTGATTGTGGAGGTCTTTATGGACCTTGCTGTTCCTTACTGTGTGTCTCCATGGGGATTTTGATTGCAAAAGGTGATCCTGCTGTTCTTTCCCTGCTTCTCCACAGCATTATTGCATAAGGTGACTGCACCATGTTGTATCTCTAATACCTGCAGTACACCTTGAAATTGCTATTCTGCCACCATGTGATTATCTCTGATCCATTTTCCTTCTGAAGATGTCCTCATTTGACTGCCCAGATTCCTTGGTTTCTTTCCTTTTCTGGTTGTCACTGTTGGGTCCTTCACTGCACTGGACCAGACCACCTTTATTATCTCTGAATTTCTCCTTGCCTCCTCCACTTGCCAAGCCCTTTCCACACTGTTAACTTGTAAAGAGCAGGCTCAGAGCAGGACCCATTTCTCCTGTTTCCCCATCTCCTTATTTTGGGATCCCACACCCTTTAACTTCCCAGTGTGGCAGAGGGTTAACATCTGTAAAGCACTTTCCAAATAAGGGTGTGCAAATGCTGCTTCTTCCATCTTGCAAGACTTTTGCTAGATAGAAGCAGAAGCTGAGTATTTCACAATTAACTCCTCAGTGGCCAAAACAGAATTTGGAGCTGTCTGTGCCAAGATCCAACACTTTTGCATGCCTCCCCTTTCAGGGGCTGTGCCAGGGGTGCTGAGGGGCCGTGGCTGGAATATCCACAGGGCTGCCTTGTGGAATCTGCACTCCCTAAGGATCAGTGCACTGCTGAACCTGCTGAAAAACCTCCCTGCTTTAACTCTGGGGTGCAAGAAGAGCACTGCTGACTCCTCTCAGCCAGTCTGTCCAGTGGGGCCACAGCTGGGGGGTCTCTGCACAAAACTCTCGTCACTCCTGTGCCTGGGGAGGCTGAGCTGGAGCTCCCAGGGCTGTGGCAGAGCTGCTGAGCAGCACAGTTTAGGCATGCTACGTACAGAGGGGGGCAGTGAGGATTCAGCAGCAGACCTAAATTGTCATTTCTGAGCAATTGAATAATAAATTGGCCCGGAAAGTGTTGAATATTTTAAAGGCTTTAAATAACAACTCGGCCCTGCCTTTTGTGCTCAGTGTTTGCTGTGGCTGTGCTGGAGCTGTCCAGGTGCTGCTCAGGGCAGGCTGAACGCGCGGAGTAATTAAAAACTCCGGGCTGGCATTAAGGATCCTGAGTCATCTGCTCACCCAGAGCACAGCTCTGGGAGCCCCCAGGGATATTCCAGAGGCTGCAGCCTGGCTGCTGGGACAGGGGTGTGCAGGAAGGGAAGGTGCAGGGGGCAGGACAAAGTGGATGGAGTCTCAGAGCTGGGCAGGAACAGCCCTGCAGGGTCAGGCCAGAGGCTGGCATTGTTCAGCATCCAGCAGCTGGCAAACACCAAATGCCCTCAGAAGAATTTGGTGTGCAAATAATTCTCATTTTCTGTATCTGTGGTTTTGAAAATTATTTTTCATTTTTCAGTGTTTCTCTTTTTAATGTGTTTAATGTGTCTGTTGGCAGGTAGTATGTTTTTATTTTATAAATCTTGATGGATTTTTTTTCTCCTTACATAAATTTCTGTCACTCTTAAGCCTCGTAGCTTGTTTTATGTTAGTAAATAACCTTATTTTTGTATAAATACCACCACTTGTAAAATTCCAGTGTTGCAAAATCTTGGCAAATTTTTGTCATGTTTTTAGTTTCTTTTTTTCTGCTAAAAAAAAATTAAAAAAAAAAAGAGTCTTCAGAAAATTTTTCTCAGCAAACAAATATCATTTACTACTTTTTAATAAAAAAAGCAAGTATTGGCACTTTTTTATATGGGGTAGCATGAGTGAATGGCATCTCTGCAGAGGAATTAATTCTGTCCTTTTGCTCACCTGGAGTGCTTGAGGAGTTCTGTGTCCTTGTCCTGCAGGTCATTAGAAGTTGTCAGGCACCAGAAGGAAACCAAACCCAGGAGTGCAGAAGGAAGCTGCTGTTTGGCTGTGCTGAGGGGGTTCAGTAATTAGCAGAGCAAACAGGGTGAGATCAGAAGGCACAGGACCAGCACCTGATGAAAAAGGAGCGTGGCAACAAAGGGAAAGAGGGGTGGATGCAGGTGCAGGTTGGAGCAGAGGCAAAGCAAGGCTTAGAGTGAGAGGTGAGGACCTGGAGAAAAGCTGAAGGACTTCTGAGGGCTGGGGTCAGCTCAAGGAAAGCAAAAGAAGGGGCCATTAGCAAAAAGTGATAACAAAGGAATGAAGGGGAGTGCAGAAGGTCGGGGCTGGGTGGGAAGGGTGGGTAATGGGAGGTGGATAGCAAGAGGAGACAGTCCTGGGAAAGCTGAACTCGTGTGCTGCAATGGTTCTGGCTTCTTTTTCTCCACCAAGGTTGGGATTAGTACATGAGAGTTGCCATTCCTGTTTGGACTTGGATGTTTGTTATTTCTTATTTATTTATTATTGTTGTTTCTTATCTATTTACAGACCCACGAGCCATGAGCTCCAACTAGCAAGTTAGAGAAATGAAGTAAAATGGAGTGCCTCTAACACTTTCCAAGGTTATTTAAGCACTAATTTCCCAATAACGAGGTGACATCTGTATTATTTATATTTCTGACCCAATAATGACCACCCAAGACCCACAATGTGGAGCTTTTCCACCCAATTACAGAAAACCACCCAAACCCATGAAGAAGAAGGAAGAAGAAGGTGAAGAAGAAGGACTCAGACAATGCCTTAAATCCTCCATATTGCTTCACACACACTACTGTATATATACTAAAATCTCAAATTCCAAGCTTCCAGATTTCCAACACTGTGCATTTCCCTGTTTTGAGGGTCTCAGGGAATTTGATTCTTCTCATTGTTTGAGGTGCCCAGGTATGAAATCCACCTGTGGTGTGATTTTGAGGCAGTTTCCCCAGCTGGCAGTGTGTGCTGGGAAGGGCAGCTCTGTGGGATCACCACCAGCACTGCACTGTGGGGATGAAGCTCTGGCACTGCCTCACTTCAGGGTTTGGGTACCACTGGTTGATAAAGGTCTATCAATCTATTTATGAGCCTCCTACAGACCAAGAACAGAAATGTATGAAGACCTCAGGAATTATTTATGATGCATTTACAGCATAAATAGCTAAGCTGTCAACTATGATTGTAAAGTTCCTCCTCTACTCCTGCACTGTGCCTTTCATTTAATATGGCTTTGTTCAGCTTAGAAACAAACCAATCCTGTGATGGCTTTTAATAGCTGTAATAAAATATTGAGAATATAATGTCTGCCAGTGTGGTGCAGACACACGGACTGTCTGTGATTGTGATGTTAGAGAGAGTTAAAAGGGAATTGAGATGGAGGGCAGACTTCTGGAAATGAAGGGAGAAAAGCTTTGGAAATTTTTGGAAGGCTTGAGTCTGAAGAGGATATTTTCCTCCCAGCAGTTCTGGATTCCCAGCCTGAGGAGGAATTCACCAGACATTGTTCCCTTTGATATTAAACCTGTAGAGTCCCTGTAGCACCTTAACTTGGTCAAAAAGGAAAATGCACGAGCTTTGTAAACAAAAATTGTTGTGAAACCTGTAGTGGTTTGAAAGCAAAACGAGTGAGAGGCTCCAAGTCAGAAATACAATTTAATAGGAAGAAGAAAAAAAGGAT
>JBBMKD010000194.1:4811488-4837218 GCA_037834095.1 Argya squamiceps
ACTGGATTGCCAGAGGGAGCCCAGACCCATCTCAGCACCACTGGGCCCTTCTCCAGGATCATCTCTGCTCCAACAGAACCACAGCTGGCACTGCAGGAGGATTTATTTAGACTGGCACCAACACCCTGAGCAACAGGGGTCATGTCGTGTTCTGACTCTGTCAGGGTTTCTAGGGTTTTTTTTATTGTTTGTTTGTTTGCTTTACTACATTTGTATTTTTAATATTCCTAATAAAGAACTGTTATTCCTATTCCCATATATTTGCCTGAAATCCCCTAATTGCAAAATTATAATAATTTGGAGGAAGGGGGTCTACATTATCCATTCCAAGGGGAGCTCCAGCTTTTCCCTGGCAGACACCTGTCTTTCCAAACCAAGACAAACCTCCAGCTCCAGACCCTGCACGTCAGGACACCTGCTGCAGGTGGGGTTTGCTGTTTTCCCCCGCCCCACCCTGACGTCACTGAACATTTTGTGACATTCCTCACCCTTGTCAGCAGTGTCCAGCTCGCCATGGGGCATCACAGAACTTGGAGCAACACTAATAATGAGTTATTCCTTCTGACAGGAGATAGCTGAAGTGTGATAGTTCCAGCTAGAGGATCCTTCAAGTGAGGTTTAAAGAAAAAATAACTGCCTTTAATGTCTTGCTGTAGGAGATAAAGATAGGAGATATGTAGGAGATAAATTTTTGGGGGTGTTTTTTGGGTCAGGTAAAGGAGTTGAGTCATTTTTTGGTGTTGCTGGGTCCATAGGGAATTAAGAAATTGAGGAAGGAAGCAGACAGAGCAAGGAAGACAGAAAGCAGTGCCCTGTTTTCTCCAGAACCCCTGCCAAGGAGAGATTTCACACATTACAGAGTGCATTAGAATTAAGACAGGAGAAACTCTTTTATTTACTGGCTTCTGCATGAGATGTTTTACTGGCAGTATTAAATGATCTGTTACAGACATAGTCTAAAACTTTCTCGACGCTTGGGAGAATGGCATGAGAAATCCACTAACTAAATTTTCACTGATTTTATGGAGACTGTCAGTGGAAATGTGGAACTGGGATTAAATCAAATGCTGTGTGTTAACAGTAATTGTTGATATATAGCACAACAAAAATTTTGGTATTTTACTTTGACTTACCTTTCTAAACCAGCCTGAACCTCCTTAGTGTTCAGAAGTTTGTTGAAAGTTTACTAATTCTGACCTCCTGAAATCCCTATTATTGACATTTTTGATTTCTGAATTTTTCTGAAATGCTGACTCTCCCTGTTACATTCATTTCCTGTATTCAGTTTCCAGGCAGATTTTGGCAACACAGAGTTGTGTGGAAAAAATAAAATCAGGGAAAAAGAAAACAACATCACAATTTACAGCCTCCAAGAGGCCTCCTGAAAACCTGAAATTAGAACTGAAATGCAAATATTTAGTCCTGGAGTTCTGGCCTAGATGTCAAACGAGTTACCTTGGACAGTGAGTTTCTTGAACCATGTGTTTACTTGGACTACACACAAATTCCTTGGGCACACACTCAATTACTAATTGAGTTGCCTAAACCTCAGGCTATTGTTTCAGGGGTTACATCTTTAGTAACTTCACTTTGACACTCCTGAATAATCATGGAATATCTGTATTTCATTTTGGTCATCATAATCACCAACACGCTTAATCCTTCCATTCTGGTGGGAAGGGCACAGTGGAGGAGCCTTACTGGAATAAACATCTTTATTTATTTTCCTGTAGCTGTGACAAGAGCACTTGACTCTGTGCCTCTCTCTTAAGAAATTGTCTTGGTGGCACTAAGCTTGACATGTACACAACCTGTACATCTGCTTCATGCTAAGCTCAGCGCATAAATGAGATTTTAATGGTGCCTGAGAAAGTCAGTCAAGGTTTGAAATGTAGAATTACGTGGATAGCTCAGTACTCTCATATTGATCTCCAAACCAGTGCAAACCCAGTGCCTTCAGAGCTACAAAAGTCTAAAATAACACCGTTTTCTCACCTGCCTCTCCGGGGTGTTTGCAAGTGAAAGGTACAATCAGCAGTGCCTTTAGCAGATTTGAGCACTCAGCAGCTGATGTTTGCCTCCTTTCTTTTCCCTCACCGTTTGTTTGGTGTGAAATGTAAATGGTGCCCATTTCCCCTGAGCTTCACCCCGAGGCACGAATCCTTCACCCAGAGCTCGGGAGGGTGGAGGGAACAGGAGTTGTCCCTGTCCCTGTCCCTGTCCCTGTCCCTGTCCCTGTCCCTGTCCCTGTCCCTGTCCCTGTGCCCGTCCCACAGCATCTGCCTGGGGTCACCGTGCAGCTGCGCCGGGCATCCCGCGGGGGTGGCTCAGAGCACGGGGTGTGCAGTTTGGTTCTCTCTGGTCCAGCCCTGAGGATGCAGTTCTGTTCCCTCCTTTCTTCCAAAGCTAGGGATGCAGTTCACTGTGTTCCAGCAGTGGGGATGCAGTTCAGTTCCCTCTTCTGTTCCAGAGCTGGGGATGCAATTCCCTGTGTTCTAGGCCTGGGCATGCAGTTAATTTCTCTCCTCTGTTCCAAAGCAGGGATGCAGTTCCATGTGTTCCAGCCCTGGAGATGAAGTTAATTTCTCTCCTTTGTTCCAGAAGTGGTAATGCAGTAAATTTCTCTCCTGTCTTCCAAAGCTGAGGATGCAGTTCTCTCTGTCCCAGAGATGGGGATGCAGTTAATTTCTCTCCTGTGTTCCAGAGCTGGAGATGTAGTTCAGTTTCCTCTGCTTCAGACATGGGGATCCAGTTCAGTTCCCCCCTTTCTTCCAAAGTTAGGCATGCAGTTCCCTGTGTTCCAGTTGTGGGGATGCAGTTCAATTCCCTCCTCTGTTCCAGCCATGGGGATGCAGTTCCCTCTGCTCCAGACCTGGGGATGCAGTTCAGTTCTCTCCTCTGTTCCAGAGTTGGGATGCAGTTCAGTTCCCCCTGTTTCAGAGCTGGGATGCAGTTAATTTCTGTTCCAGAGCTGGGGATGCACTTCACTTCCCTCCTCTGCTCCAGACCTGGGGATGCAGTTCAGTTCTCTCCTCTGTTCCAGAGCTGAGGATGCAGTTCAGTTCCCCCTGTTTCAGAGCTGGGATGCAGTTAATTTCCTTCCTCTGTTCCCACACTCCGTGTCCCCAGGCAGGGAGCGTGTGTGTGCCACGCAAACGCATCTGAGGCTGATCAAAATTCCTTCTGCTGCAGGGAAAATTTTCGCTCGCTAGCGAAGGCCAAAGAAGTTTTCTATATCAGTTCAACAGCTGGTCTGGTTTTATTGATATTGAAATATTACCCCAGTTTCCAAAAATTCATGAGGCTGGAGAGAGCTGAAGTCGGCACAATCTGAATTGCGCGCCGCACAATGGAAATCACTGGCACGGGAAAGTTCCTTAACAAATTTTGGTCATTTGTAACACCTAATGAATAACATCTATATTCACTCTCTCATTCCTGGGAGGGCTGCAGTGGATGCTGTGGCACAATCTGCCCTTCTCCTGCGTGCAGCCGGGGTGAGGGGAGGGGAATTGCTGTCAGCAGTGCTGCCAGAGGAGCTGTCAGCCCCCAGACTGCTCTCACCCACACGAGGGTCCCGGTGCCTGCTCAGCTCCCAGCCCTCTGCAGCCTGCCAGGAGCAAAGACTGATGTTCAAACACATCAGCTGTTATGGATTGCAAGTGTTGTGGCCTTTTGTAAAAGGAAAGGGAGTTCTGTCAGGGAAACGTTTTGCAGTTTGGGGATGCGGTGAGATGAAAAATCGAGGAGCTCTTCTTTCTCACGTGCTCCTGTAAAATCCAACAGACCACATTTTTTCCTGCTCTATTCCCTGTATGCAGAAGAGATTGAAAGGAATTTACATGGGAGAACACCATGCTGCTTTTATCAGATTCATATCAGGATAGCTTCTTATGCAAGAGAAATTCTCCAGTGGCCATTATCAGTCAAATAATAATTTATTTGAGTCCCCTGAGCACCTGTGGCTGATGCTGTAGCAAAAGTGGGGTGGTTATTTCACAGAAATGGATGCAGTTGTGTAGAAAAAATCCCTCTCCATGGCCATTTCAATGTTCTGGGCAGAAAAAAAAGAACACTCTTTGTCTCCATGAGTCTTAACCTAGATTTAGCATGCTGCAGAGATATTTCTCTGACATGTTCAATGATAGCAGAAAAATATGTGGTGGTGCATTAAAAGCTATACAGCAAAGGAAGTTTGGGGAACTTAATCAGAGCCTTAGGCAAGAAAAGGATGTGTAACACTGATATGTACATTTTGCTTTTGCTGTAGTTAATGAAAAATGTTATGCCAACACTGGTTTTTGTCCCTTATGGTTTAGCAATGCAGAACCAATCCCTTTTATTCTTTGTGTTTTGTGTTTTTCTTCTCATAATGTTACTTAATCTGGAAATAAAAATGTTTGATTTCTGTCGTTCCCCTTGGCTACTTTGCTTAAAATGGTGCTTAATTGTTTTCACTTTAAAGGAATGGTGCCAGGTTTAAAGGTTTATTATATTTTTATGGATTTTGTTATAAGATTGCAGGGCTTTTTATATACTCCTCCTTGACACCTGTCATAACATGAGATTTTTCAAACTTGGCCACCACCAGTCTGAGAGGAAATGTTGTTGAATTGTCAGGTTGCCACAAAGACCAGGTTTCCTTTCATTCTATCCCAGCAGCACTAATCCAGACAATTCTTTTATTCCTCATGCTGCAGCAAATCCTCCTGGAATTGCACAGGCCCCCAGGGAGGAGTCCTGGGTGGGTTTGGTTGGTTTACTCACATTCCCAATTCCTGAAAATGCCAAATTCCTCACTCTGGTTTTGGGACAGAGCATTTACAGAGCAGTTCTTGGGTGGGCTGCTCAGCTCCTCCCTCACTCTGCAGGGTGGTTTGTTTTCCTTCCTTTTCTTTTCTTTGAGTACAGATGCTGCTGCTTGTACTTTGGGTGCTGGTACATTATTGATCAAAGCATAGAGCATGCACAAATAACACCTGAACTGAGGTTCTATGGAAGGGAGAAATTAACTGTTGTCAGAAGATGACTGGTTTCTATTTTCATTTCAAGACATTTAGGATGCTTCCACCAGCACCATCTCAAAATGCTGCCAGTCCCCATCTATCTAAGGAACAATTTATGCTTAAAATTAATTATCTCTCAGCTTTTAATTTTTTTTTCTCTTTAATGTTTCTCTCGGAGGCTGTTTTTTTACACTCAGGCTAATTTCTGATTACCAGATTTCAGTTCTCTTAAACATGTTGAACAATTCTATTTTCCTACCCTGTTGTCTGTTTCAGTAGGTTGCCATCAAATTTAGTTCTAGCTAATTAGGGAAAACCAGTTTCATCACTTTGAAGATCGTCCTCTCCTTCATAACACAAACAGCTTTAATTTGAAGGCCACGTTCCCCTCTTGTCTAGAGCACTAAAACCAATGAATTCCCTGCTCTGGAGGTTATGGTTCGTGACCTGAATAAAAGAGCAATAAATCAAAGTGTGCTCGCTGGCACTGAGGCAGGCTCCAACTGTGTGGAATCAACATGCCAGCTCCAAATTGTAATTTCACTAAAAATAGCATAGTTTAACAATTTTGACAGTTGTAAACTTGAAGGATCTAGGCACACTGTCCATCTTGCTGTGTCTCATATGTTCTGTCAACCATGCAGCTTTTTCAAAGTAAAACCAGAAAAAAAGCTGAATATTCTTCATTCTCTGCCAGACGTGCCCATCCTGGTCCTCTGCAGAGGGAGCACAGAGTTAACAGGGATTTTTCAATGGTGAAACAGAAGAGTCCTAAGTGGTGGCTCAAGAATGGGAGGAAGAGTAAAGTTTTGGGTCTGTATCTCCCCTTTATCATTTCCCTTTTTTGGGAACATATTCCCATGTGTTTTCAGGAAACAAAAGACAAGTAGCCATGGTGTCGTGGATCATTTATATTTCACAGGGCATGGTGCAATTGCTCCTCTCTGTTCTGGAGTCTGGAGAGCCACAAATGCAAATTTTACTGTATTTTCTCCTCCTAAGACTTACTACCCAATCTTTAATTCATCCAGGCTCTATTCAGCAGACATTTAAGCATGTATTTAATAAGAGGCACTTGATTTGTCTTTTGGCTTCCATGGACTGTATGGGCAGTCTGGAAGTAAAATCATTCTTAAATGCTTGGATGAAATGGGCAGCACTTACCTTGCATTGGGGATAGATAAATAAGGCAAGCATTTAAACTTGTGGTTAAAGTTTGCTGGTAATGCCAAAGTTAACCCTTCAGCTGGCCATTCCCCTGACAGAAAAGTGAGTGCTGCTGTGTACTGCTTTAATGCCAATTAATTGCTCTCTGCCTCAAAAAACGCCTGAGGTTGAACCACACTTTGCTTCATCAGAATTCAACACTACTATTGGTCTGTGGGGAGGAAGAGCAGGAATTAGAAGAGACAAGAGCACTGTGGAGCAGTAATCTTTTATTTATGTATAATGCTGTACATTTCCTGACTGTGCTGAGACTTTTCCTTCTAACTCTCACTAATTATGGTGACTGGCATGTGGCGTGTGATGGAGCCTCGGGAGGAGTGGGACACACAGAGCTGTTCTGAGCTGGCACCTTGCAGCCCAGTTTGTGTTTGCTGGCAGGCCAAGATCCCTTTTTCCAGAGGATAGGAACAGGGATGTTGCAGTTTGGTTCAAGTTGTGTTTGTGGCACAAAAAAAGGCTTTATTAGAGGGAGCTGAGTTACTTTCTGGTTTATCCAGAGGAGTTGCACACACAGAAATGGAAACCTGGTTCTTGTAAACTGGTTCCTGTAAACTGGTTCCAGTGAATTTTCAGAGGTCATTGTTTGTATCTATCTCTTTCAGCTCTAAATAGTCTACATATTGTCTGTCCTGTATCACACCCAGTTAAAAATTATAAATGTTTGGCTAAAAAGATGATGGCTGAATGAAGAATTAGTCACTGAAAAATGTATAAATTCACTTAGAACTTTGAAAGTTTGTGGGTTTTGTCTTTGCTCAGAGGAAGGCGAGGGGGAAGATTATTTTCATATCTCCATTACCTTCTCAAGGCTCTAAATTACTTGACTCATTTTGCAAAATGTGTGTTTGCCAACAGTCATATTTGCTTCATCATTATCAGTTTTGTGAACTCAGGCAGAAGCTTCCTAACTTTTTAAATGTGTACCTGCAGAAAGTGGTAATGATGTACCAGACTCGCTGCTCTTGAGGCTACATTTGTACCCTCCCTGCACAAATTGAAAGTAAGCCAAATAAATTCTTTCCCACTCCTGGGAAATATGTGTAATTCTAAGTGCAAGACTAGGAGAAATGTGTTAATTGTTTGACACTTCATCATTTACAATGCTCATTAAAGGAGATAATGGTGGTGCTACAGACAGTGACCTGACAAAATTTTGCAGATCTCCAAGGTGGCCACTGCATTCTTATGCCCAGACAAGGCTTTTGAGAGGAATCTCTGTGGGCATTGTCCATCTATTTACAGCACAAGCAAACCCTTCTTTGTTTCCAGCTCCTTGCCATACATATGATATGAATATTGCCATTTCCACTGCAAACTCTGATTCACCAGCTCGGGGTATCACATGGTGCATGGACTCTGTCCTCTGTGGTGGGTGCCATGGTTTGGCAAGTGGGGTTTTTTGCTGTTACAAAAGACATTTTAAGTACAGTAAAATAAATACATTCTTTCTGTTTTCTTTTCCCTAGGCATCCAAAAAAAACAAACAAACAAACAAACAAAAACAACAAAAAACCAAACAACAAAGTGTGATTTTGTTAAATTCTCTTTTGCTGTGCAGCCTTTCTTTAACAGTCTTTCAAATGGAGCCCAGGGAGATCCTTCATCATTTCCTCTATTGGTTTCTCTTCACTGTAAACTTAATGGAAGCACTCAGGCTTGTAGTGAAGAGGAAACCCACAGGCAAGTGACAGAAGCATCATAAGCTTCAGGGAGCTGGTTTAACATGGTTAATTAAAGGGGTGATCAGTTCAGGGCAGCACCAAGTGTGAAGTATTGATAGACAAATCCCTCCAGTCAGGCTCTAGATGAATGCTGTAAATATGAGAAAAACCCTCTCCACTTGTTGGAGCCTGTTGTTATCCTTTGTTGGGGGGAGAAAAACCCCACAGCAGCAGCTGCAAGGCAGTACACAGAGCAACCCCATCTATTTGCCACTTTCTGTCTTAAATTTTGGTGCTCCAGGTGGGCAGTGCATTGCACAGGTGATTTACATGAATTACCTTTGGGTTAGAGCACCAGCTTTGGTTTAGTCTCAGGTCTCACATTCGGAACAATGGGGGGAATTGCATCTGAAATTCAACTTGCTCAGATTTAGGCCTGATCAAATTTAATGTTTTCACTGGGGAACTTTATGAAAAATCAAGAGTGTGCTAATGAAATTTGCCATTTACAGAAGGTTAGGTGGTATAGTCAATAAAGAGGAAGATTAGAGTGTTATAAGGAAAGAATTTTTATGACTTTGAGATGTAGGGTAATAAAGTTAGGTACAACTCACTTGTACAAAAATACTAACTCATGTGCTCAAGGAGGACTAAAAGAATTCTGCAGTTTTGTTTTTCTTTAGAGTCTATGCTCTTTCTGGAGAGAGTTTTGTGTTCCAGTGCTACCCAGAGCTTGTGTACATTCCCAAACCAAAATGTTAAGGCTTTAATAAGCAGTGGTAAAGCTCAAATGCACATTTGTTATCACTGGAGATAAGAACACTTCTGCAATAATTTGAGAATTATTTCATTGTGATGTTTGACCTGAAGGAACTGTGTGTGTGAAAGGTTGTCTGCTTCTCCTGGCTGCATTATTTGGTTTAATGAGGTGCATCACCTCTCCTCCAAAATGCTGCTTCTCTGAGGTTGCTTGGAGAAAAAAAAAAAAAAAAATGACAAGGAAATCCTAGATTTCACTGGGACTGCAACTCTTTTTGCCAGTTGTTGATCGCCTTAGGGCTGTATTTTAATGTACTTTTAGATGATCAGAAGGAGGGCTCTGTAATTGTCATTACAGAAAATCCTAGCAGAATGACTCCAGAGCCTGGCCAGAGCCATGGTGTTTGGAAAAGCAAAGACACAGGAGGTCCTGCCCGGAGTGAGGGCAGAGGGGATGGTGCAGGGCAGCTTCAGGGTCTTGGGGTGGAAGGTTTAACCTCAGCAGGACCAGGCTCTCCCAAGAGTTCTGAGTTTTGGGGGCCAGTACATTTTGAGCAGTCAGGGAGGTGAATCAGCAGCACTGCTGGAGGTCCAGCCTGGGCTGTGTTCAGAGCCCCTGATATCTGAAGTAAATCTGAGCTGCACTCAGAACCAACAGCCCAAAATGACTCGAAATTACTTTCAGCTGGACGGATTAAAAGGACGTTTCCCAGAAAGCTGGGAGTCATGCAATAGCCTGTTTTATTTCTGGTTGTGTGATTATGACTGGAAGTCACTGGCTTGTGTTGGCCTTGTCATTAAAATCTGACCCTACAGTCAGAATATGAACTAATGAACTAATTCCAGACTTTATTTAAGCCTGCTTCTCATGAGAAGTCATTCATATTTCTTCTCTCCTCATTGCTCTCTGGGGGAAAGAAGGGTGAAGTCCTTGAACACGGGCAGATTGTGCTGAGGATGGAAGTGCAGAGCTGTCTCTCAGAGCACCACCTCCTATTCTGATGATTTTTCCATTTGGGCACAAATTTTTATCTTGTTTAGCTGTGTTCTCCCACTAGTGCACTCCACGTTATGTGATCTCAATTTCCTTGTCTCCTGTGTCCTGGGCACTGATAAGCCCTGTGTGGGCTGACAGATCCCTGCCTCCACTGGGAGAGCAGACTTGGGAAAAAACAGGGTGCTTTGGGATTGTTAATTATTAACATTTTTAATTATTTTTTTAAATTATTTACTCTGCTTGCTGCCATAATAGCAGCGAAGTCCTTATATGGAACAAGCGTGGCTGGAGGGGATTTGGAATGTGCTTGGGTTTGCTTTTGAGCTTGACAGCCATTTCTCACTTCCCGTGATAATGACAGTCAGCTAGGGAAAACGAGGAATATTAATAGATTTTGAGAGTGTTGTGCTTCTAGAGTAAAGACAGAAAAAGCCTCAGCAGGAGTAAGAGAGGGATAGAAGTAGGGATGCTTCCTGTTTCCTGGTTTCTGTTTCATTCTCGTTTGCAGCCTTTTATTTATACTGTTCTCCTAAAAGTAAATGTAATAGAAGGAAAAGTCTCCATCATGATTTATTCTTCCAATTTTCTGAGGCTTGTAGGATTGCACCCTCCTTCCTCTCCTCGTTGCAATAACCAGCCATAGTAAATCCAAATATACAACCTTTGGAGGGAAAGGGTTTTGCAGGGGAGAACTGAATCAACCTTTAACTTGCATGTTCAAAAAAAATTTAAAAAATAAAATAAAAATAAAAAAAAAATAAAATAAAATAAAAAATCCTCAAAGCAGAGCAACACAGGGTAGTGAAGCCCTGGAAGTATTTATAGTGTGTTATTGCCAGACTAGATCTGTCTGAATGTGCTGCAAACCAGACACTGGCACTTGGAGCTGATTGTTCTCTTCAGAAAGCAATGAATTTCCCTGAAAGTGTTTGGAGTTTTTGGATTTTTTTTTTCCCACATTTTTACTTTCATCTTGGATTTTTCTTTTTGTGTTTTAATGTTGAACTTGTGTCTGCACTTCATCTGACAGACAAGAGGCTGTAGCCCATTTTCTGAAATGAGTGTTTGCCACTACCCAAATATGTCTTTGACAAGCCTGAGAGTTGTGTATTCATCTCATTTCTACTGCAGCACACAAATCCAGTGCTAATATTACATTTCTCTTTTCTTTCCTTTGTTCTTTTTTCTGCGTAAAGAGAAGAATTGTTGTGTAAAGATTCACTACAAGCATTGTAGATATTGTGATGTGATGGCACTTGTCATTTTCTCAGCAAATAAAGAAATTAAGTTGGAATCAAAATTTCTCAAAACATTTTTTTGGTCTCTTTCAGATTGGGCAGTTTTTAAAAATGTTAATAATTTATTTTGTTTGTTTGGTACTGCTGGTGTACCAAAAGGCATTTGCTTAAAATCACTTTAATGAGCAGAGTTCTGACAGAGCAGTAACTGGTCTAGATTATTTACTAGGTTTAAACTGGGAATCTCCTGAAAGGCTGAGGGATGGGAGAAGGTTTAATAACCCAGAAGCACTGTTCTTCCAAACCTGCCTGAATCACCTTCATCTTCTTACAAACAGAAAATTAATAAATTTACTGCTTTTATTCAGGATCTGGTGGATTTATGCAGCCACTGATGCCTACCTAGATGAGACAATGTGTGGCTCCCTTCCAACTCAGGGTTTCCATGTTTTCAGTTTTCTCAAATTTGGGTTTTTCTATGGTTCCACAACCCACTTCAGTATTTTTTCTGGTTCTTGGGCTAATAAATATGGACAAGAGATAAAAGCAAGACTGTTTACTTCAATTCTTACAATACCTGCTAATGGTTTTTTTTACATAGATTGGATCCTTTCTACTGGCTTGCAATTCTTTCCCACTGGGAATTCTGTGGCACGATTTACTTTTTGAGAGGCCGAGAAAAGTAAGTGGCATCTGATTTTCTGTGGAGCATGCAGAAAGCATCAGATGTGTTGGCAAGGTCTGAAAAAAAACCCCCTTTCTGTAGCGTGCCATGGCTCCACTCTGGGGTTTCTGTGAGCTATTGACTGGGTACAGCTTGTTGCTTTACTCTTCCAAAATAGAACCCATTTCATAGCAGGCAGGGGAGAAACACACAGATGAGGAAAAAGACTTTTTAGCTGTTGGTTTTGTGTGTGTGTTTTTATAAGATGCTTCCCAGGCAGGTGCAGGAGCTGGATCCTCCTGGTCCTTTCTGTGACATCCCCACCCTGTCACGGACACGAGGGGATGCTGAGCCTGGCTCTGCCTCCCTGGCAGCTTCACTTGCTGTTGCTGTTTTGTTTTGACTGTGCTGGGCTTTGTCTCCCAGATCAGGATTACAGTCTTGAATAATTCTTACCAGTAATGTCACAAAAATTTCCTGAGGGCCAGTAAACACGTCTCTGATCTGGCAGTGGTGTCACACAGGACCCAAGTGGGTTTATATTGATGGAGGATGTCAGGGCATTACAAGGAAAACTGAGACACTTCTCATTGCTCCTGCAGCCCCTCTGCTCCCCCACCCCAAAAGGTCTTTTTTTGTAAATGCTGGGATTTTTCTGCACATTTTGCAAAAATCTGATGTGTCCTAATGCACCATTAATATTGGGAGAAACTCAGCACTTTGTAGATATGGTTCTCATTTCAGGTCTTTAGCCTTGGCTGCCATACCTCTATATGATCTCTTTGTGTGTTGTGTGCTTATGTACTCTTAAAAGTAGGGAAATATGTTTTACCTGGCAAAATTTTATGCCATGGCACAGTAAAATAGCCAACAACAAAAAAAAAACCCACTTACAGTTTCTGCAGAGTGAGCCTTTGCATTGTAGTGAATCCTCCTTTGAGGGAGAACCAGAGCAGTGTTATCAGCTGGAAGAATGCAGACAAAACTGGGTGAGGACCCATCCTAAAAATGAGTAAAGCTCCAAGTTGCTTTTTCTGAGATTCTTTTTATTATTATTATTATTATTCATCTGCAGCTGAAATATTGTAGAAATGGAGAAAACTTTGCCGGTCTTCTTTTAATTCAAATGAAGGAATTTGTTACTGGTGAAAGGTGCATCCAGTACTCCCCTGATTACTTTGAGAACACTTCTCCTTTTTAAGCCCAAGTCCTGAAATTAGTAGCCATCCACCACTATTTGCAGATGCAGATTTGGTGTTACCCTGGTGTTTATTTAGGTGTGCCAGAATGAAAACAGCAGGGTTTATTTGTCTCTGAGGGTTTCAGGCAGGCTTTCATTGCCACGGTGGCTATTAATTGAGAGGGGGAGAGATGGTGTTTTTAGTTTGAGAGGTTAACAGCAGAAATAGATGTGGCTGTTGGGGAAGTCAGTCAGCTTCAGTCCCAAGGATTGTGTTTCATCCCAGGCTGAAGGGGATGGGGCTGGCACACCTGGCACACCTGGCACAGCTGGCACAGCTGGCACATCTGGCACACCTGGCACACCTGGCACACCTGGCAGGAAGGTCTCAGAGCTGCTGTCTGAATCCCTCCTTCCCTGCACTCATCACAATTTACAGATCTGCTCTCTGCTAGTGCAGTGTAACTTCCTGGAAGTTGGGGTTCTCCTTTTGTCTTGTTTGGGTTGGGAACACAGCACTTCACACCTGAAGTGTCTCTTGAGGAGGTTTGGGTTTATTCTCAAGTCCTGTGCAGGCTGCAGGAAGCAGAGTATTCTCAGAAGGGATATTCTCATCCATCTGCTCTTGTAGCTTTATTGATCCTGTCTGTCCTTCAACTAGCCTGGACATTATAACCCTTTGTGCATAATATTTCCTGACATGTTATCAGCAGGTAGGAACCTGGGCTGTGCTTTGTAACTCTCAGACCTACTGAAAGTTATTAAATTTTGGATTTTTGAGGAAAAGCCACGACACCCTGATGTTTTGCAGAGCAATATCAGAAGTTGTACTACAGTGTCCTTGGGCAGGAATGCAAAAGGGAGCTCTGCAAATGGCTGGTAGCTCATCTCCTGCCCATAAACTGTCTGCAAGTAAACCCTGCTGGTGCTCTGTGAGCTCCTCTCCTGTGCTGAGGGTTTCAAACCCCCCTGTGCTCACATCCACCCTGCTCTCAGTGTGCTGGGCAGCCTCTGGGGCTGGGCTGAGGACAGAATTTTCCCCTGAAGCACAGCAACCACTGAAAAGCTGATTTAGGGCTGCAGGGCTTGACCTGAGGTACACAGACCTTGCCTTGGTGCTGCTGGAGAGTCTGGAGTGGCTGTGCCTGGGGTTTTCAATGAGGCAAAACCAAGAAACAATCCTTCATAATCCTGCAGTCCTGGGGAATAAAGAAGTGGAGGTCTGAAGCTGCCACTTCTCCCACCAGGACTCAATAGCTGAAGGTTATTTCAGGAAATGTTTCCATTTTATCACTGGAGTTTTTTTGCTTTTCCTGATCCTGGCTGCCTGCCTTCCCTCAGCCCCCTCCCCAGCTGAGGGACAGGCACACATGAGCAGCACCATTCAGAAGAGTTTCACCAGAATTCATTAGAGCCAGGCTGAAGGTTTCATTATTCTTTAAGGGTGCATTAATAAAGCTGCTGTACACTTGGGTTTTTTAATACTATATGAATTATTCTGACAGTCGGTTTGCAAAGCCAACATATCAATCATTAAATTAAAAATGTAGTAATATAAATTAGTGTGATTCAGGAGCTGTAGAACATGAGGAACAATATGCTCTCTGTTTGGAAACTAATGCAGATCTGTCCTTCAAATGAGAAAATATAGCAAGCAGGGAGATGCAAAAAATTGCAGTGAATTTATCCAGCACTCCATAAAACCAACTGTTTCCATGTATCAGATAGCACTCCTGTTTTGTCCAGATCCCTATTATCCTTTCTTCAAATATCACAGCAATCTTTAATGATCAACCATAATGTTTGTTTGCAGGGAGAGGTGTCATTTGTGAATTGCCTGACACGGTGCTTACAGCTGGGGACGAGGCAGCAGCACAGAAAAAATCAAAACACATCTCCCCACAATTACTGCCTCTGTTTGCTTGACAGAAGATGCAAACAAAATATTTTGCAAAAAAAACCCACGTTGCTAACTCACCACTTCATGAGGTAATGCCTCACACTGGTTGCATCAGTGCTCAGAACCTAATCTAGCTGGCCCTGGTGGCTCCTGGTGCTCTGGGGAGAGATATTCTATCTGGTCCAGCAGACAGAAATTATTTAGCCCTTAATAAATGTGAGGCACTAGGTGAAGTATGCAGGACAGCTTGCTTTTTCACTTGCTTGAGCAGAAAGTTCTTTTTAAGCATCATTTTTTTTCCCCCTCCTCTGCTGATTCTGTGAAAACTCTCTGGCTGTGAATAACATGTTGGATGTTTGAAGTAGCCCAGCGAATGTGAGATAATGAAGCCGTGGCTGAGGTGCAGGACATTTTCAATGGCAAGTCTTTGCCCGTGGATTTCTCTCCTTTCTGAATTCCATTCCAGCCAAGCTGCTCTAAAGCAGCTTGCCTCCCCTGCAGATAAAGCCCTGCCACGCACAACTGGGCCTGATGTGCTTACCCAGGGCAGTGTGCTCACCCCAGAGCAGTGTCCCTGCCCTCCCAGAGCCGGCCCTGGTGCCTGGCAGGAATAATCCTGAGCAGCAGAAAAGTCTGCAGCAGCAGCCCTGCCTCTCTGGGGCTGGAAGTGCCCGCAAGCCATCAGCCACCCTTTGGATTCCATGCTCCTCAGGGAAATTCCTGCCTGAGTTCTGTCACACAAGCACAGTCAGGAGCATCCGTGGAGGGCAGGGAGAGGGAACTCTGCAGAGATGAGACATTCTAGAACACGGGGGTTTATTGCAAGGGTGGGGGGTAAAAAGGGCCTTTGCCTTCAGCCACCAGCCTGGGCTGAGGGGAAGTCCCAAAGAGAGAGGGAGAGAGAGAACAAGAGGGTGAGAGGTAAGAGAGGTAAGAGAGGTAAGAGGGGAGGGAGCAAGAGAGCCAGAGAACAAGAGAGCTAGAGAGCCAGGTCCTTGTTACAACACATTATATCTCTTTGTGCATTGAATATTCTAATTTACATCAACCAACCAGTGCAAGACACAAAATCCTATAGAATCTACACACAGCCTATAAGAACTCCTACATTGCCATAGTGTGTTATATTTTAAACTCTAAAAACTACTCTTTATACTTTTCTCTTTTGCTACATTGACCTTTGGGTCCCTCAGCCATCAGAAGGGCATTGTTCAATCCAAAGGGATTCTCCTTCAGCTGGCTGGGCTGTTGTTTTCAGGTTATATAGTAACTAAGGCTCAGTATCTTACAACTCAAAGCCAGATTTCATTTCCATTTCGATTATAGGTTTCATATTTTCAGAATCTTTTCCTAAGCAATCATATTTAAAAGGTTTCCCTGATTCATCTTCCCCAACACAGTCAAGAGTGCCAGCAGAGGAAAACAGGCTTAAAAAATATGTTCCCAGCCAGGACAACATGTTAATCACCCATTACAGGCTCAGCAGCTGCCTGACACCAGGAGTCACCCTGGGTCTGACCTGTGCAGGTCCAGCTGCATGTGCAGCCTCATGAACCTGTTAAAAATAGCTGCAGCCTCAAGATATGAGATGCAAGTTATTATTGAGGCTTTCTACTAAACACAGATCTAAAATCCCTGGGTGTTTCTCAGCTCTGGTCCTTTCAGGGCTGTGATTTTTGATGCTGCCAGTGAGGATTGCAGAGGTAAAAGCTGTTTGTTCTTGTTTGCTCCTTATCTGTGCTCCATGAGATGCATGAAATATCACAGTGGTGGAATAAAGGCAATAATCGTTTCTAATAATGAAACTGTTCTGAAAGGCAAGACCTAGATTTCTTACCCAGATAGTGTGCTGAAGTATTTGCATAGTAACTGGGCTGTAATTACAGATTCATCTCCTTTATGTCTCTTAGCTCTCAGGTTTAAGTAACCAGATCTTTGGAGCAGTGGCTCTTTTCCCTGGGAGGCTGGGTGTCAGGCAGCATATGCTGAGCCTGTGTGCACGGGTACTCTGACTGTGAGTAATGAGTGTTGATAAACTGTTTACTGAAGCTGGCTGAAATTCAGCATTTGTGCATTGTGGGGTTTTTTTGATAGTTCAGAAGCATTTCCACTTTCAAGTAGTGGGATGCATGTTTGGGCTTCCTCAGAAATTTTAATTTCTGGGATAAAAACCAGCTTCATTTTGGCTTTTTTCTTTTTTTTCCTTTTCTTTTAATTTGGCAGTTTTGATCCTGGTATTTTTCATTGCATTTAAATTTTATTAGTTTTATGAGACAGCAGTGGCCATTGAAAAATATACAACACAAAATAGCCAAAACTTTCTCTTTTTTCCTTTTTTTTTTCTTTTTTTTTTTTGGGTTTTTTTTTTTTTTTTTTTTTTGTTTTGTTTTGTTTTGTTTTTGTTTTTTTTTTCTTTCAAAATCATTAACATCAGCATCACTTGTATGTGTCTGATAAAATTTCTGCTCCTGATGGGTGTAGGGGACAGCCCTGACATACAAAGAGCTGAGTGCTGTGGGGTACTGACAGTCTCACACATGCAATACAGAAAATGCCAAGCAATTCTGCTGCACAAATATTTTTTGTTTCTTCTTTTTCTTGGTGTACTGGAAAATTTTTAGTCCTGATAAAAAGAATCCATTAACTTTGGGCTATACAAAATTCTCAGTAAAAGGAGTTAGGCAAAAGAGTCTTTGCCCCAACTCAAATTAAGCTCTGACCGGGGTCTGGAGCTTCTCCTCGAGAACTGAGAGCTGCAATACCAGAAGATGGGATTGTTTGGGGGATTTTTCTGTACAAGAGTGTTGGCAGCCTCTGTGTCACTAACTCTATTCTCCCACAGAAACCATCTTTCAAAGCTCAGATATTTTTTTCCTACTCTGCAGAGAGATTGCTTAGAAAAAGGGAGAGTGGTGTAAACTTGAGAGGCAGAAATTCTGTGTCAAGGTGACTGTGAGGGTCATTGCTTCCTTTTAGGCATGTGCCAGGCCACAAAAAACCCTCTCTGGAGAGTTCAAGAGCATGTTTATTTCCTCCTTACAGTCTGAAGGTGTTTGTGCATTTGTGCACAACTTGGTTACAGGTGGGGCTCTGTCCCGTTGTTCTCTCCCTCCCTGCTCATGGCTTAAGATACTCCTAGATTTAGTTGCTTCAAACACCTCAGAAGTTTGCATTTCCTCAGTTCAGATAAACTCACTATTACCACAATGATAGAGCTGTCGTTCTCTTGCCATTCTCTGTCATGACAAAACACTTTTCTTTCCTTCTCCCTGAGCCTGCTAGCAGGGCAGACCTCCTCCCCTGCTCCACCACTGATCGCTGCTCACTCCTGCCTGTCACAGCCTGGGCTTGGCACAGCTGACCTGGGGGGATCCTGCCAGCTCCCAGATGCTCTGTCTGCCCCCCTCCTGCAGCAGGGCCCATCCTCTGCTCTGCTGGGGTTGTTGGATTGCAGCCCCAAAGCTGAATCCATCTTTCTGGTATTCTCCTCGACGTAGGTTTTGTGGCAGCAGCTCTGGTTCCATCTCCTCTGCTGTGAGGTGGAATTCACTGCTGGGAAGTAACAAAACAGCTGGCCAGCTATTCCTTAAGAGAAGATTTGAAATAAGGGGAATTCTCAAAATTATTTCAAATAAGGGGGTTTCTCTAGGAGAATAGAGTTAGTGACACAGAGGCTGCCAACACTCTTGTACATAAAAATCCCCCAAACAATCCCATCCTCTGGGATTTGCAGCTCTCAGTTCTTGGGGAGCAACTCCAGACCCCGGTCAGAGCTTAATTTGAGTTGGGGCAAAGTTATAATATCATATCATAATTAATATAATATAATATCATAATTAATCCAGAACCAATAAACTGAGATGTTCTAACATGTACTTAGAATTTGGCATGAAGCAGGTGGATGCATCCATTCAGCCTGTTGTGGCAGAAATAGGTTTATCATTTGTAACAAAGGAGAATGGGGAAAAAATGTTGAATTTTATAAGAATAATTTTAAAAGTTGAGAGGCTTTCTGAATCACTAATTAAACAGTGTTGAAACCAAAGATTCTGAAATAACATATATACTGTTTCTTACTTTAAAGAGGTAAAGAAGAGCAACCAGGAAGCTGTAGGCAAATTGGCCTGATATTGATTCTGTGTAAAATAACAAAACACTTGATTCAGGAGTTCATCAGCAAGGCTTGGCAGCTAAAAATTTCATCAACAGTTACTTGGAAAATACAGACCTTGTCAGACAGACAATTAGTATCTTTTCTTAGTTTTTTTTTTTTTTCTTAAAGTGGATTATGGGCAGGTTGATAAAGTCAGATTAACTGACATTGTGTGCTTGGGCTTCAGAACTTAATACTGCATGACATTTGGACTAGAAGCTTGGATTTAGCTGTGTGTCTTTTAAAAACTGAGTCATTGGTAGATATCAAAATATGCTTGTGAAGAGAGAGAGAGATTAGTGAGCAATGCTCTTTCTGGAGGGCCAGTGTGGGGCTGAGCTGTGGTCTAATATTTAACATCATTTTCAGTGAATTTAATTGTCCATGTAATTTTTTTGCAGAACTTGTAGGCTTTGCAAATATTGGCAGAGTAGTAACAAAAGAGAAGACAAGTTGTTTTTATTGAGTTCTCCAGGTTTGTTAGGTCAGTTGGTGTGTCTTTAATAAAACCAGTGTAGGGTAACTTGTGTGGGAACAGCAAGTGTAGATTCAGCAATTGTAGATTCAAGGCTTTGTTAATTCACTCCACTGAGGTTTAGGGGCCTGGCAGAAGAAAGCCTCTAAATATGATCCCTGTGGCTGAAAGAGGACCAGATCTTTTAAGATAAATGAAGAAAGTTTATAAAGCATAAGTGGGAAAGTTGTTTTGGGTACAGCCTCACCAAGACTGTCACTAGAATGTCTGCGCCTACTTCTGGTGTCAGAGCTTCAAAGGGACGCACAGTGAGAAGAGTTTCTAAATGGGTTAGAAATGTTCCTGGGATTGGAAGGGGCAGTTTCTGTTTAGATTATCATTCAGTTAATTTAGGCAGAGGCTGAGACTACATGGCTGTCACCTGGAAGTAGATAAGCAAAGGAGGTGGCAGAGGGGTAGGAAGGAGATGGACCCATGTCTGGACATTGCAAGCGTGCTTGGAGCAGGTTCTCTTTATATCATACTCATATGCTTCCTGCAGACTGGCTGCCACATTTAGACTGAACACATTTGCTTCCACTATTTTCTGATTATTGGACCTTGTGAGGATTTTGGGTTTTTTTTTCAGCATGAGTAGACTCCATCTGTTGGGACCATGTCGACTTCATAGGCTCAAGGCTTGGTCTCTCCTTCACCTATTGAGTATAATTTAAGTAAATTTAGAACTGAAGTATTCTTCATTTCTGAAAACAGTGGACTGGACAAAATTAACTGACCTTCAAATGCATTGAAAAGCGAGCAAAACACAAGGAATAGCATGTGGTTCTGTGGAGGCTTGGCTTCTGTAAAACCCAGAAAGATCAGCCGAGGTGATGCACCACGGGGACCTGAGTGTGTGTAACTTGCATCACTTGGCAGCACTAAAAATGGATGCATTTTGTGCAGTTCAGGTTGAATCATCTGGATCCATCCCTGTGGTAAAGACATTAACTTTTATGCTCTTGTGTTTTGGATTTTCTGTTACATGAAAGGTCAGACCAGACATTTTCAAAAGTCCTTTCTGGCTGAACTCGTCTCTGAGCTTGGCAAGCCTTTGAACGATGTGGAAGTAACAAATAATCCACCAGACCTTGAAGTGGTTTCTTATTTACATAGCCCAGAATTCAATATAAAAGTGAACAATTTGAACAAGATGAAATAAACCCCTTCTCTAATCCACCTGCCACGTGCCTCAATGCCACTGCAGACTCCTCCAGATAGCCCTAAAATAGCTGAATATCTGCAGGGCTGGGAGCCCAGAGCCCCCTGCAGCTGCTGGGACAGCCAGGACTCCCTCTGAGCTGGGGGATCCCAGGGCACAGAGGATTTGGGATGCTCAGGGTTGGGGTGAAGCACTGATGTTCCCACCTGGTGCCTGAGGATGTCAGAGCAGCTGGGCTGCGTCAGTAGAGCCTTCCTGACCTGATGAGGGTGATGCCTTAACTTTTATCTTTCCTGTATTTCGGATTCTGTGCTGCCCAGGGGTGCAGTTCTGAGCTCACATTCAGTGCCACTCAGCAGGGACACAAAACAAATCCTTTTCCTGCTGCACACCAAGGACAACTTTGAGCCCCAAAAGCACAAACAAGGGTGGGCTGGAGGGAGGAACAAGAAGGATGAGACCTCACAACCTGGAGCTGGAATTGGACAATTGAACCCCAATGTGCAAGTGGACCAAAACTTACCAAAGTGTGAGACCTCGTGACCGTTTGTCCATTTTGTGACCATTTTGTGTCCATTTTGTGACCATTTTGTGATCACCTTGGATGTAGGCCTGGTAAGGCCCTGTCCTGCCCAAGGTGTACCCGAAAGGCCTTTCAATAAATCCCTACTTTATTCACCAGCTCTGCCCAGTGTCTGTTTCAGGTCAGCCCTCCCAAGGCATCAAGGGGAAGGAAGGAGCAGTCAGAAACAACATTTCAACAGCAGAACAAAACCAAGGCAAGGCAGGTTTATCAGCCATTTTTTTAGTGTTGTAAAAGATACTTAGCTGATTTTTATGTTGTCGTGGCAGGAGCATGAATAAAGGATGGATTTATTGCATGTATGCAGTAGCCAGCCCGTAGAGCTTTCAGTGCTTTGTGCCAGAAATGTACTTTCAAAAACCCTCTCAGTAGGAACAGAGACAATAGGCTACTAAAATGGGTAAGTACTGTGCATTTCCAAAACAGTACTCAGCTCAAAGAATGCCTGTATTTAGCTGATAGAATACAACAGTTCCAGGGGATAAGTAAATAATAATTTTTTGAGGGGTGGAGGTTGTGGAGGGTGCAGACCAAATACAGAAACAAGCAAAATATAGTGGTTACTTGTATTAATAAGTGAACTTGTGATAACACAGTGCTGATAATGTGCCTCAACACAAGTTTAATACTACAATAAAATGGTAATTTAGACAAACCCCTGCATTTTAACATTAGGGACAATTGATAAAACCCACAAAAGCAAGACATTTTAGAGTGAAGGCAGGGAAGCTGTAATTAGCTCCATGCAGGCAGTGCAGCAAAACAACATGCAATAGGTAGCTTTTTTTATGGTTATCTTGCTTCCATCAAATACATTAAATTTTTAGCAGTATTAGAGCATATTAATGAACTAGGTTACACTTTAAACTCCAAATTTGACTTTATTTCCATTTGTAGTTTAAATCTGAATTGGAAGCATCATAGGTTTTCATGGGTTTTTTGAAGTACAACAGATATCCTCTTTATATTTTCTTCTGTGCATTTTATTTCCCTTTTTGATGTGTCTGGGGAAGATGACAAGATTAAATCCCCCTCACTGAAAGGATTTCATTGTGAATGTATTTAATTACTTCCTCCTAACTGGCCCATGTGTGCAGCTTTTCACAGCCAGGATGAAGCCATTTCAAAATGGAGCATGCTGAAACTTCCATCTCTGGCAGAACTGAGCCAGATTACAAACAGCTCACCATGCAAACACAGATCAAAAAAATTCTCCATGCACAGCCCAAATATTTGTCTCTTAGGTTAGATCGTGCATTTTCCTTTTTTCCATGTGTGTTTGCAAAACTGAGAAAGGGACCAGCAAATGCCAGTTGCTAGGATCTGTCAGATCTTGTGTCAACACCTGTTTCCTCAGGAGAAAAAACTCAGCCACTGTAATTAGAAGCTTGGAAATTAAATATTTGCAAAGCAGTCCACTCCTACTGTTTAATTGAGGAAAGAATTCCAATCTGCAGGAACATGCCAGGGCCCTGCTCATTAGGTTGTGATGCCTCCATGCGATTTGTCTTGGTTGCTCCAGTACTTCTCTAAAGCATTCTCCCCCTAAATATAGTTGTGAAATCAGCTAACTTTCATCATGCCATATTCTCATTTCTCACAGAGAGCAGAACATACAGACTGTGACTGTGGACCAGAGAGGTGGAATATAAAAAGGGTCCCTCTCCACCAGTTTTATATGGAGAATTGTATCCCAACATTCTGCAAGCAAATATGGCTAGTTCTTGAGGTCAGGCACCAGTGACTTAACTCATATTGCTGCTGGTGTTTGTGTGGTTGCTGCCAGCCCTTGCTCACCGAGCCTCCCTGTGATCTGTAAGTGTTCACTGTGCAGCACAGGATGAACTGAAATGTTGTGCACTTGTATCACACTCTTCCTTCGTGGCTCTCCAGCTGTTCCTCTGTAAGCAGAGGTGTGTCATTTATGTGTTTCTGCAAATATGAACACAAGCTGCTGCTGGTAACCACACCCTGGTTCTCTGGGTGGCTTTCTGAACTGGGAGACAGACAAGCCACTGGCACAAGTCCAGGAGGGAAAATGCTCCTTGTCCTTGTGGGGACTGAACCCAGCATGTGTAAGAGGCTCAGGATTGTGCTGGGAGAGCTCCAGCCCCAGGTGGAACCCCTCCAGAAGTGAAGGGTGTGACAGTGTCCCCTCTGTCACCAGTGCTGCTGGTCCCTGTCCTGGCCACAGCTTCACACTTGGACAGAGACAGAACACCCCTGTGCTCCACCCCTTTAGCAAATCTCTGAGTTTTGAAGCCAAGGGTTTTGGTTTATGTCTTGTTTGGTTTCGTTTCCCTTCTGCAGGGCTGGACACGGGTGTTTCCTTTTGCTGTGGGAGAGGAGTAGGCAGATGACGCCTCCCTTCACGTGCAAATCTCCCCAGTGATGAAAACTCTGTAAATAAACAGCTCTAAGTTTCCAGAAGCAGTCAATGTTTGTGCAGCTCCCCTGCTGCTGAAGGGGAATATGTACTGGGATTTTTTGTATTAGAATTGTGAAATTCACTTTTTGTAAATCTCCATGACTTGTCTTCAGCCTTTTCAAGATACAGAGATAACAATTATTTGTTACTCAGTGATAAAAATTAACATTGTTAAATGATTAATAAGTAAGATTTTCTTTCATTTTGCCCTCAGCAAATCATATTTTAGGGCTGTATCTGCTCGTGAGTTCGCACTTGTGCCAGTGTACAGGAGGCTGTGCCATGCCCTGGTTCTCAGCAGTGAGTGGATCACTGATTTCCAACAGAAATAATGTTCTGTAATGTCTTTTATAGGGGGTTGTAATCTTCTTTTTAAGAGTTGGTTTCTTGCTTCCAGATATGCCTGTGCAGTTCTTACCTAAGTGAGCATCAGTGTCTAACTTCCTTTGGAGTCCTGCACCAGTGCCCCCATTTGCCATTTCAGCTGAGCCTTTTCAGAGCACGGGCATGGAGCAGAAAGAACTTCTAATCAGAGCTAATGGTGGGTGGCCTTGATGAGCACTCTCAGCTCAGCTGCTTTTGTATTATGTTCCCCTTTTTTATTTCTCAAAGGAACTGAGACTATTTGAATTAAAATGCTCCCAACAGCTCATGTATAAACCCAAGGACGGAGCCTGCGATGGTCAGCTTTGCATCAGCTGCTTGAAATCTGTGGTCAACAGTGTGGATGTGCCAGGGTGGGAAGCTGCCAAAGCAATGGGATGCTGCTGATGCCTGGGAGCCTTGAAGGGCAGCTCACTCTGAAATACATTTTTTGATTTATTTTTAATGAAAACTGGATTAAGATGGGATTTTTTTTTTTCTCCTCAACTTGTATTAAAAATAAAATAAAGCTCAGAGAAGTTAGCAGCTATAATTCGTGCAAAATGTACTTGTACAGAGGAGATTTATTCCTTTTGTCCTCCAGTAAGGAGCCAGTTTTTCATCTAGTTGCAGAAGTTTCCAACTCCTCCAGAGAACAGGACGAGGCAGAGGATGGAGAAGGAGCTGCTGTCCCCAAATGTGACAGATCAGGCAAATAACAGGCTCAGGGGCAGTTCTGCACTTCATTGCACTCTGACTTACCACAGAAACCCAGAATGGCCTGGGTGGGAAGGTGTTGGAACCCTGGGCACTGAGAATTTTAGACTTTCTGTTGTAACAGGCACTGACCCCTCACCTGAGGCCATGGAAAAGGCTTCCAAAATTGAGTGACAGCACTGGGATTGTGGGTGTGGAATTTGGATAGAAGTGTGTGATATCACAGGGGGTAAACTTAGAGTTTAAGGGTTTAGAATATAGTAATATATATATTACTCCTCCAAGGTGGAGGATTTAGGGTAGAGGCTGAGTCCTTCTTTTTCACCCTCTTCTGGTGGCCTGGGTGATGTTTTGTAATTGGGTAGAAAAATCCACATTGCGGGCCATGGATGGTTGGTTATTGGGTTAAAAGTAAAAATCAGGTGTCATTTCTCAGCTGGACATTTTATCCTTAAAAGGCCAGGTAGAGAGAGAGAGAGATGGGGGCCATTTTTACTTTGTTAGCTAGAAGGGCTGTAGAACTCACAGTTTGTGAGACTGTAACAGAGATAAGAATTAATAAACATCTGAGTCAGAGCAAGAAATACTGTCTCACTCATTTAATGCCAACTCCGGCAAAAAAGAAGATAAAAGCAACAAGAAAGGGACCCTAAAGGTCCTCTCATTTCACCCCAGCCATGGCAGGGACACCTCCCACTATCCCAGGTTGCTCCAGCCTGGCCTTGGACACTTCCAGGTATCCAGGGGCAGCCACAGCTGCTCTGGGCACCCTGTGCCAGGGCCTCCCCACCCTGCCAGGGAACAATTCCTGCCCAAGATCCCATCCATCCCTGCCCTCTGGCTGTGAGAAGCCATTCCCTGTGTCCTGCCCATCCATGCCCCTGTCAGAGGTCCCCCTCCAGCCCTCCTGCATTGGAGCAGAGGTGGTTTCTGTAATGATGAGCACCATGAAGGTGTTACCCCAAACCTACTGGCTTAATAAACCTCTGACTCTCTCATGGTCCTGTGGCCTGATATTCATGCCTTGGGAAGGCTGACCTGAAACAGACACTCAACAGAACCAGAGAATAAAGTAGGGATTTATTGAAAGGCCTTTAGGGCACACCTTGGGCAGGACAAGAGCCTGGCCAGGGCTACACCCAAGGTGGACCCAAAATGGTCACAAAATGGACACAAAA